>CM040396.1:47250859-47647859 GCA_022702515.1 Ilyophis sp. 1 JC-2022 | reverse complement strand
TACGAGCCTCCACCATATTCAGGTATGGACAAAAAGCAGGAGGAAGAAAGGGGCATGTACCCACTGATAAAAGGGTGCTGGAAATAATTGGGGCATTAGAAATGGGCAAAGAAGAAGAAATAGAAGGAGAGAGAAAGCGCATAATCGATAAGGCAGCGGAATAGGGGGAGCTAAAAACTTGGGCAAGAGAGGTTGAAGAAGCAAAGCTGAGGATAGAGGGGGACATAAAGGAGGTACAGCAGGCCACAATAGAGCTAGAGTGTCAAAGAAGATGGTATGAGAAAGAGGAGTGGTTAAAAAAGCTAAGGATAGAAGGAGAACCGCCGATAGTAAGGAAGCTGAAAGAAGAATTGAAGAAAACAGAAAAAAAAGGAGAAGGTGGATTACGTAAGCGAATCAGAGCAAGTGCGGAACGTACAGAGGAAGCTTCTCCAACTGCAGCCGGAGGAAATAAAAGCTAAAGAAAAGAATAAGAAAAATAAGGAAGCTGAAAAAGACAGACACAAAGAAAATGGCTCCCCTCATGGGACACTTCATGTGGGAGGAGCCGGACATAGCTGTAGGCCTACAGGAGTGTGGGAGAGGGGGGGGCCCGAACAGACCTCAGCCAACTGTTGCCTACAACTTCTCTGGCATTCCGCCCCCAGTGGCCATGCAGGGTGCACAACAGGTCCCAAAGGGGGGCCTGGGCAAGAACAGGGGAACAGGGGACAGGGAAATCAAGAGAGAGGACAAATTCAGGGGAATTGTCAGCGTCAGCAGGGACCCCCTCAGGGTTCCCTAACGTGCTGGGGATGCGGGCTTAAAAGGAACTGTCCACACAAGCCCCAGCAGCCGCAGTATTCCCAGCCAGGGCCTGTAGGGGCCTGGGTCCCAGTGCAGACCCGGGGACCGGTGCCAGGGCCTACAGGGGCCTGGGTCCCAGTGCAGACCCAGGGACCGGTGCCAGGGCCTACAGGGGCCTGGGTCTCAGTGCAGACCCGGGGACCGGTGCCAGGGCCTACAGGGGCCTGGGTCTCAGTGCAGACCCAGGGACCGGTGCCAGGGCCTACAGGGGCCTGGGTCCCGGTAAACTACATGGGAGCCCAATAGGGGTGCCCAGAGAACCCTGGTAAAGTAGGACAGCGTGTACTAATAACAAATAATGCAGAACAAGAGCCTATAATACATGTTCAAATAGAAGGAAAAAATGTACCTATGATGATAGATACAGGAGCCACATGTACATGCATTCAAAAGAAACGCGCTGCCCACTTACCTATGTGGGGTCAATATGTAAAAACAGTAGGGTTCTGGGGAAAAACGCAGCTGACCCCAATGACACGACCGAATTTGTGTTAAATTTAGAATTAGGGTTAAATTTACACTGCAATAGGGAAGGAATTAGCCTGTCCGGGGTGTATAACATGCAAAAGGAAATAGAAAATCAATGGGCAGATGGTTGGTTGGGGTTTATAGAAGAACAGATTAAGGCTCAGGCCTGGAACGAGTGGGGGAGGTGCATAGAAGCACAAATACCTGAGGCGACATGGTCTGAAACAGAATTACACCGCACAATGCTATTTGACCCAACCCATGACACATGATTATAGAAAAAATGGGCCTCAGGTGCAGGGAAAGAACAATGGATTCGATCTACAGCACTTCTCATTGGACCAGAAGGAGCTGCGTTAAGAGTAGACAAAACCGAATGGGTGAAGAAATGGTTTGGACTGAAGGAGGCAGCACCTCATGTAACACTAAAAGTAAACTCTGGATATAGGCCTAAGGATTTAGGACCTATGATAAAAAGGGCAGAAAAAATGAAGTTCTATCGAACGGACAATTATGGAAATTTGGATGTCAGAAGATTAAACGGTGATAAAGATAGTGACTGACACACACATGAGGGGGAGACCTAAACAGGTAAAAATCCCCATCGTAGAGTCCAGGCAGCAAATCCAAGAACAGAGTGAGGAGAAGTTAAACCTACTGCCAAACCAGCTGTGGTCACAGCATGACACAGATGTAGGAAGAGTAAAATCTGCCAACCCAGTAGAAATACGATTAAAACCAGGGTGTAGGGGCCCTTATAGGCCCCAATACCCCTTGAAACAGGAATCTGTGGAAGGGATTAAGAACACTATAGAGGGCCTGTTAGCGGCAGGGGTGTTAATAAAAACTAGAAGCTTGTGTAACACCCCCTTGCTGCCTGTACGAAAGGCAGATGGGAAAAAGTGGAGGTTAGTACATGATTTGCAGGCAGTAAACGAGGCAGTACAAGACATGCCTGCAGAGGTACCAAATCCACACACACTGTTGACTAATATCCCTACCACAGCAAAGTGGCTCACAGTGATAGATTTGTGTTCAGCATTTTTTAGTGTACCACTGGCTGCCGAGAGCCAGGAATTGTTTGCATTTACCTATGAAGGTCAGCAGTATACTTATGGTAAATGGTAAATGGACTGCACTTATATAGCGCCTTTATCCAAAGCGCTTTACAATGGCCTATACTAGAATGCCACAGGGTTTTAAGCATTCCTCACATGTATTTAATCAGGTTCTTAGAGCAGATTTAAAAGGACTTGCAATTTATATGACAAATGAACACAACTGATTTGGAAGAAAAGATTTTATTTATCATGTAATATTTTTGTTTAACATTGCTTTACAAAACCAAGGCAGTCCGTACCTGCAGGACAGGTATCACAGCTTTAGAGGCTGAAAGAGAATGCATTGTGGTAGAATTCTTATCAATACAACAGTGGTGTGGCAAGTTCGAGTGCCACCAGCTTATGAATACACTTCATTATTTTTATTTTTATTTTTAGTTAGTTTTCTTTCGTTTTCGGCTCTGGCTTCTCGGAGATTTCACTTCCTCCGTCTCCAGCCAGCCCCGTTTGTCCGCCCGCCTCTCCCTTTTCAAGCTCACTGTCATAGCAATCAGAAACAATTAAACCATTATTCAATTACGGTTCCCCGTGATGCTGATTAACTTATGACAGCTGTGGCTCAGGGTCCGAGAGCCGCTCAGCTCACTCTCTCTCTGCAAGCAGAGGCTAACCACGCCTACCCTGCCACAAGTGGATATTGTAACAATGTTATATGTATTTTCTTTCTGTACGTGACTGTTAAATGCTAAAAAATTAGCTAGAAAGGATCCAAGTTTAACAACCATCCTAAGTCCCCCGGTCTCCAAATACATATAATCGAAAATACCAACTAATTCGGGTCATGAGGATGGGAAATGGCTAATGCCTTTTGTACACATCAGTTTAACTGCAAAGTAATTTCTAAGAAATGCCAGTTTCACTGTAACAAAGCACTGTGACCACCGTTTTGCTTCTTTCATCATTCACTTTATTTAGCTGTTTTGAGGAAAACTGGTCCCCACTTCTATAACGCAGAAGTTTCATAATCGCTGTTCACAGGGGTGTAAAATCTAGGGGTCCTGCCATGCGTTTATTCCACCCATCAACTCACCACTTACTTCTACCTCCTGGCAGAAGAATTGTGCCAATTAGCAAATCTATGTGATTGAAACAAAATACCGGGGAGGACTTTTGCTTTCTGAACCTGGATTTTACACTGTTCATAATGCAGTAGACTGCGCACGCAGCCTGGGAGAGCAGGTTTTACACTCTGGCTGTTCATAATGCAGTAGACTGCGCACGCAGCCTGGGAGAGCAGGTTTTACACTCTGGCTGTTCATAATGCAGTAGACTGCGCACGCAGCCTGGGAGAGCAGGTTTTACACTCTGGCTGTTCATAATGCAGTAGACTGCGCACGCAGCCTGGGAGAGCAGGTTTTACACTCTGGCTGTTCATAATGCAGTAGACTGCGCACGCAGCCTGGGAGAGCAGGTTTTACACTCTGGCTGTTCATAATGCAGTAGACTGCGCACACAGCCTGGGAGAGCAGGTTTTACACTCTGGCTGTTCATAATGCAGTAGACTGCGCACGCAGCCTGGGAGAGCAGGTTTTACACTCTGGCTGTTCATAATGCAGTAGACTGCACACGCAGCCTGGGAGAGCAGGATTTTGAATGGAGTGGTAAGTGAATGTCGTCACTGAAATCAAACGCAAAGCTTCCGTCTTATATTTCAGGCTACGGACCTGATGTCAGCAGGAATAACTTTTTATTTAAAAACACCTGCCACATTACACCTGCACAAACTGTTATATTACCAAACCTTCAATTTAATTCACCATCCTCTGAGAAAAAAATATATTTTTAAAATTACTGCTAGGATCTGCAGCATATAATAAAATATACCCTGTGTCCTTACATTTTAAAAGCTTTTTTAAGCTTGATTTTGATATTTAGTTTAATCTTTTGCCTACTCCTCTTTGAGTAGCTGTGCGTTGATTTATACATTCGTATATATATCTATATACATTCATATACTCGTTCCTAGTACTGTTCCTGAAGTACCGTGTGTGTCATGTTTGAAAAGTAACATACAAATAAAACATTATTGACAATGTCCAATGCCGTGTTGCGTAGGATTGCGGGCGTGGTATAGGTCAGTGGGTGAGAATATCCAAAGCTGTGTTGCATAGGATTATGGGCATAGGTGGAAATCCAGGGAACGTCCTACCATGTGTTTCTTCCACCCATAGACTCAGCCAGTTGATTTCACTAATTAGTTCTACGTCCTCAGTGAAGAATTATGTTAATTAGCAAACCCAGTTAATTTACAAATTATGTTAATTAGCAATTATTCACTGAAGAATTATGTTAATTAGCAAACTACTGGGGAGAAATTTTACTTTATGTTCCCTGGATTTCCACCTCTGGTGCAGTGTAGGTCAGTGGGTGAGATTGTCCAATGGCGTGTTGCGTAGGATTATGAGTGTGGCGTTTTGGTCAGTGGGGCCGGATTGGCTCAGAATCACAGGCGGATTAAACGTCTTCTCTTCCTGAAAAGGGCGCCCCAGTTGTCCCAGCAGAGCTCCCTTGATTTGAAACAGGACCCGGTCGAGGGATCGCAGGTGTACCCACTGGGGCAACAGTGCTTTTGGTCTCTGCAGCACACCACCTAGGGGGGGACCCAAAAATATATATTTTTATTCAACTCAACTTGTTCAGACTTATCAAGGATCAAGATAGAGAGAGACCCTCTCCAACAGGTCAACCTCATCAAGACCGAAGCACAGGTCACTGCATCCTACATTCTTCAAGGTGTTTTTCTTTTCAGTTATCAGGATTTAACCCAAGATTGCATCTTAGGTCACAATGGCCTATGTGTTGCAAAAGGTGGACAGACACAGACTATCAAAGGAATATCCAATCGGAATTGGCTTCTTTCTGTTCAGTTCCAAAAACTTAATTGTCCCCTTTTTCAACCCAAATCAACCACATGCTGTCATGGATCTTGCCTTCCTTCCCTTATCTCCACGTTCTCGTTATTCTTTTTTGTCGTTTACACGGTAATCTATCGGATTTTCCTTTGTTCCGTTACGGGGTTTTGCTTTCGCCTCGTCATTAGTGAATGCATCTGTCATTCATTTCCTCTGGCTATTTATACCCCGCTTCCTGCCTCTCTCGTTGCTTCCATGTTATTCCACTTAACATTCGAGCCGGTAAAAGAAGGTATAGGATTAGTTAGTAAACTAGTTTAAAAAAGAAAGGGTTTAGTAGATAGCAAGTTTCTTTTCGCTCTCATTTCAGAGCAGAGGCTTTCGCGTTTTCTTTCGTTTTAGACGAAACGGTTTCCTAAGATAAGCGTGTCTGCTTATTTTCTTTATTTTACCACTCTTATCTGCGAGCGCTTTGACTGCTTTGGTCCTAGTGAAAGGGATCTTAATAGTTTTATTTTCTTTGTTCGTTCGCTCCACAAACGTGGTTAGATAAGCGTGTCTGCTTATTTCCTTTGTTTTACCACTCTTATCTGCGAGCGCTTTAACTGCTTTGGTCCCAGTTAAAGGGATATTAATAGTTTTATTTTCTTTGTTCGTTCGCTCCACAAAGTGGTTAGATAAGTGTGTCCGCTTATTTCCTTTGTTCTTTTACGAGCGCTCTAACTGCTCTGATCCCAGTTAAAGGGATATTAATAGTTTTATTTTCTTTGTTCGTTCGCTCCACAAACGTTGTTAGATAAGCGTGTCCGCTTATTTCCTTTGTTCTTCGAGCGATCTAACTGCTTTGGTCCCAGTGAAAGAGATCTTAATAGTTTTATTTATCTTTGTTAGTTCGCTCCACAAACGGAGTTAGATAAGCGTGTCTGCTTATTTCAGTTTTGCTCGCATATCGAGTTCCTCGCCTTTTTCGTGAGGTTATTTTGTGTTCTCATTATTCTCCCTCTCCACTACGGATTATTGTCCGTTTCAGTGGTGTTCGTTGAACACTTAAAGAGTCCGTATCTGTCGCAACTGGACCTCCAATATTTCCTCTGTGTCTCTGGCACAGAGAACCCCCACACATGCAGTAGCTTTGACAGAACTGAACCCCACCCCACAGGAATTGGAGAAAAGCCCTAATCCAATCCAGTGTGACATCGGCCTCTTACACTGTTTTAAAGAGGCTCATTGTACCTGCTGATTGCTGCACCTGCCAAACTGCTTTAGTGGTGTCATGGATCTTGCCTTTCTCCGCGTCTCTTTATTCTTTTTTGTCGTTTACCGGTAATCTATCGGATTTTCCTGTGTTCCGCTATGGGTTTTGCTTTCGACTTGTCATTAGTGAGTTCACCTGTCATTTATTTCCGCTCACTATTTATACCCCGCTTCCTGCCTCTCTCATTGCTTCCATGTTATTTCACGTAACATTCGAGCTGGTAAAAAGGGTATAGGAAGTTGTGCTGCTATCGACCGCTTTGCTTATCAACACGGGACTTGTTAGCAGTACAATTTAGAAAGAAAGCAAGTTCTCTTTACGCTCTCTTATTTCAGAGCAGAGGTTTTTAGTTTCTTTTGTTTTCCACTCAAACCTACGAGTGCTCTCACCCAAAGTCTTTGGGATCTTTTGAGTTCTCTGTTCTTTCTTTTGTTTCGATCCACAAACGGGAGTTAGATAAGCGTTACTGCTTATTTCTTTGTTTTGCTCGGAGATCGAGTTCCTCGTTTTTTTGTCGCGAGGTTATTTGTGTTCTTTTTATTTTCTCCTATTCCACTACGGATCATTGTCCGTCTCAGTGGTGTTCTTTGGAACACTTTAAGATTCCACAGCTATCGCATCTGGACCTCCAACATTTCCTCCGTGTCTCTGACATAGAGATCCCTCACAAGTGGTGGAGAAAATAAACGAATGTAAGGCAGTGGTTCAGGTTCGGAAAGTAAAAGTCCTCAGTATTTTGTTCCAATCACCTGGATTTGCCAATTAGCACGATACTTCAGTCAGGAGGTAGAACTAATTAGTCAAATCAGCTGGCTGAGTTACTGGGTGGAAGAAACACATGGCAACACCCATTCCCCTACGTTCTATGCCAACCCTGCCTGCGTTCCGTCATGGCCTGAAAACACACCTTTTCAGACTCTACCTGGACTGATACTTATCTAGGACCTCTCATGGTACTTGTTCTTGTTTAACTGTGTGTTGAAGTTTATAATATTTAGAATAGAATTGTAGTAGAGCTGATTTACCCAGTTTACTGTGAACTGCCTTCAATGTTCATTACTAGGGATAGCTGCTACTTTATGGGAAGGATGTGCTTTATCTTATCTGTTCTCTAGTTACTTCGATGACATTTCTGTATGCACTTACTGTATGTCGCGTTGGATAAAAGCGTCTGCTAAATTACTGTCATGTAAAGACTTTAACTTTCTGACTCCTGGACCTCTGATGTAAGGACACATTGATTAAATCCAAGCTTGAGGTCTGGGGGTCACACTGCACACCCCTGTGGTGGGCAGGGCTGGCAAGGGCTTCAGTCTTTGTGTACCAGGGGATCGTCACGCGTCCCAAGGTGCACCAGTTGTGGTCGTCGCAGGTGTACCGCTCGGGACAGCAATGGTCTCCGTCCGCACAGCACATCGCCTGGGAAAACCAAAAACATGCTTTTCAACATAGTGGGGATTGCGAACAACACCACCCACCCCCCCCCCCCCACCCCACCCCCCCAACAAAATGTTTTATTTCCCCCCATAGTTCAATAACATATTTATGACTGACATAATACACCATGTCTGGTTTACACATCCTTGGTAAAACTGAGAACATTGTAATGATTAAGTAAATATTTACATAGCACTAACATTTCTGGATGTATTGTACATGATCAATGATACATGACATGATTTAGATGTGTTTCTGTGTGCTAGTGTGTTAAACAGCCACTGCATCGCAACCAACCCCACTGCCTGGGAGAGATAAAGAGGAACCATCTCAATGAGCAAAACTCACCCAAAAAATACTTCATTATGCAGTCAGCTGACCAACATTGTCTGCTGAGAAATACTGTACTCAGTCTTTTTCAAACAAGTATAACTGATACGATATTTATGAAGGTCAGAAGGATTTAGAAATATGTGAGCTGAGTGTCTTAGAGGTGTAGCCTGTAAGAGCACTGTCCACATGCTCATTGCGAATCGTGACATCGGCGGTTCAAATCCGGCCGCACCACCTTTGTTGCATTTCTCTCCCTCCCCATTTTCTCTGTCTCTACACTGCCAATAAAAGCTGAAAAGGCCCGCAAAAAAATTCACTTTATTCTTTTTATTTTTTTAAGTGTGGGCTGAACCTGCCCTGAGTTGAGGGCACCATGTACATTCTAGACTGCACATCCAAGCCTCCTTAACACTGAGAGGCTAAGTTACATTAGCGGTGCTCATCTCCCAGTAACTGACTGCATAGACACAGGGAGCATCCGAAGCAGAGCCTTAAATAAAGAGGAGTGTCATGGGCCCTTTTAGAAAATACGGAGAGAGTCCAATGAAGCCCATTCAGGGAGGATAGTAATCTGTTCTGCCCGTCTATTTCAGAACAGTAAAAGCACCCTTACCTACAGTTGTGTTAAAAAAAATAGCAGTACAACATCAGTAACCTGATGAACCACTGTTATTAGTAGTAGTGATATTTCTGCATGGCAAATAATTTACTTGTAGATGTAGTAGTGTAATAGTTACACTCGTTTTTCCACCCAGGAGGCTCGAGTATCTTTTATTCTCTCTCTTTTAACAGGTACAGCCCTCGCTTGGGCGGACCCCTTAATCAGAGCAGATTCTCCCGTGATGTCCACTATGGAGGGGTTGGTAGAAGAGACGGCGTCGGTTTTCCACCATGACGTCTCCGGTCAGGAGGCGGCTATGCGACTGACCTATCTTCGTCAGCACTCCAACACGGTGGCGTCATTTTCTATTGCCTTTCGAGCACTCGCAGGAGAGACTGGGTGGCCTGATGGACCGCTTAGCACTCTTTTTTTTAAAGCACTTTCTGATCCTGTTCGAGATGCCCTTTCTGCACTCGAACCGCCCGCTTCGTTAGTGTTAGTGTCTACGGCTATCAGAATTAACAATCGGATTAGAGAGAGAGAGAGAGAGAGAGAGAGGAGAGTCGCTGGGCCACGCAGTGGTCGGTCCTCTATTTGAGAGAGGCGTGGTGTCATTATTGTAAACGCGCTGGGCATTACAGAGATCAATGTCCTAAGCTAGCGGGAAAAGAGCTAAGGGAATCGAGGTCCTTAGTGAGACATAATCAAACTTCTCCTCGAACTCTATTATCTGTGCAGCTGAGTTGGAATAAGCATTCCACCAGCTGTATCGCTTTTATTGATTCCGGATCAGTTGAGTCCCTTACGGACATTAAGTGGGCTAGGGAGCAGGGTATTCCCTCAGTTTCTCTTTCCATTCCATGGTTAGTAACTGCTCTTGACGGTCGCCCTTTGGGTACGGGCTCTATCCGGCGGGTTACAAGCTCCTTTAAACTGTCTGTTTCGTTACAGGATTTTTTGTGGATTCTCCCACATACCCACTTGTTCTGGGACACTCATAGTTGGTTCAGCACAAGCCCAATATTAACTGGGGAGTGAAGGGTTCGGTTATTCTCCGCTGGGGAGTCCAGTGCAGACACCACTGTTCTATAAATAAACCACTTAGATCTGGCGGCTCGCTCCGCTCTCTTCCTGATCTCAGCTCTGACAGCGAGCAGGAGGAGAAGAGTGTTCTCCGTGGTGCTCACGGGGCAGTAGCATCATCTCGCGACACCAGATGGAGTCTTTCTTGGGACTCGTTCGCTGACGGTTTTAATGCGATATGGAAAACTGCGTTTAACACCCACTCGGGACACTATATTAGTACCAGGTGATCCCGTTCAGGCTCACTAGAGCCCCCTCAGTTTTCCAGGTGTTAGTTAACGATGTGCTAAGGGAAATGCTTGAGAAATTGTTTTTTGTTTATATTGATGACATTTTAATCTTTTCTCCCTTTCCACTCACATTCGCCATGTCAGGCAGGTTCTTAATGCTCTGCTCAAGGCTCAGCTTTTTGTAAAGGCAGAGAAGTGTGTCTTTCACACTAAATCAGTTTCTTTCCTGGGATTCATTGTGGCAGATGGCAAGGTTCAAATGGATCCCAAGAAAGTCTCTGCCATTAAGACTTGGCCCACGCCATCTTCTCTTAAACAGGTTCAACGTTTTTTAGGCTTCGCTAATTTTTACAGGAGGTTTATTCGTAATTTCAGCGCGGTAGTCGCTTCTATTACTGCGCTCACAAAAAAGACCTCTTCCTCCCGGTTCCTATGGTTGAGGGCCGAAGCAGCGTTTTCTGAGCTCAAGAAACGTTTCACGTCCGAACTAATTCTTGTCACGCCTAACCCTTCCCTTCCTTTTGTAGTAGAGGTAGATGCGTCTGAGTTAGGAGTGGGAGCCATTCTTTCCCAGCTATCCCCTATTGACCACAAAATGCATCCCTGTGCTTATTTTTCTCGCGCGTTAACACCTGCCAAGAGAAATTATGACGTGGGGGACCGGGAGCACTTGGCAGTTAAAATGGCTCTTGAGGAGTGGTGTCACTGGCTTGAGGGGGCGGAACATCCGCTCACGGTGTGGACGGATCATAAAAACTTGGAGTACGTGCAGCTAGCCAAGAGGCTTAATTCTCGCCAAGCCCGGGCGTTATTCTTCTTGCGCTTCAACTTCCTGCCCCGGCTCCAAGAACGTGAAGCCAGTCTTTGATCATTCGGACAGGGCTCCTGTCCCCGAATTTATCATCCCCGCCAATCCAGGGTCTGGGGGGGATCCACCTCACTGTTTGTTCATTCTGCTGAGGCTTAGATCCCTGTGTGTTACGATGGAGTCACACTTCTCAATTAGTGGCTCATCCGGGCGTTCACCGCACGAAGGAGTTTCTTTCTCTGCGGTTTTGGTGGCCCAGTTTGGAAAGGGATGTTCGGAGTTTTGTTGCAGCTTGTCCGGTGTGTGCAGGCAGTAAGGGTTCACGTCTCCCACCCTTTTGATTTTGCGCCCTCTTCCCATTCCCAGCCGTCCTTGGAGTCACATCGCCCTCGACTTTGTCACCGGTTTGTCACTGGGCAGATCGGTGATCTTAGTCGTGGTGAATCGTTTCTCCAAGGCGGCTCATTTTATTGCTTTGTCGAAACTACCTTCAGCCTTCACGTTTTTCGGCTACACGGGTTGCCGTTGGATGTGGTTTCAGATCACGGGCCTCAGTTCACGGCCAAGTTCTGGCGCGCATTCTGTTCTCTGCTTGGTGCCTCGTCAGTTTGTCATCTAGCTGCTAGACACAAGGTGGCAGCTGACAGACGACGCCGTCCAGCCCCCTCATTCAGGGTAGGGCAACGCATGTGGCTCACTACGCGTGATCTGCCGTTAAGGGTGGAATCTCGTAAACTCGCGCCGCGACGGGTCGGGCCGGGCTCGGACTAAACTTTTAAAATGATGTTCGGGCTCGGGTCGGGCTCGGTCATGGCGGCCGAACAACTAGCGAACATTTTACTTTTGAACTACTAATTAGGATGGGTTAGCCTACTTCACATAGTGTTTCAAGTTGTTTTTGGTGAAAATATAGTGTGAAATAAATAAAAATGATGGACCTATTGTGTTGGGCTTCTCCTTTTCAGTGCTGGGATTTGTTTATCTAGCCTATGTGACAACTAGTCTATTAGACTAAACAAGCCATTTCGGGCGGTAAATAGGCTAAAGATGGAGGACGTCAAACAGAATTTGCTCTCCAGAAAGTTCAAAACTACTGAAAACCATGCAGGGAAATCGTCGGTATGGAGGCATTTCGATTTAGTCATTAATGCAGAAAATAATGAAGCAGTTGGTTACGTAAAATGCTAAATGTGTGGGCTTCTGATGAGATATGACAGCAAGAAGACTGGAAATTCTGCCTTGCAGCGACATGTGGACAGAGGGTGCAGGATGCAGGCTGCCGGCGGTTCAGGGCTACTGCAGACTACTATGACCGGCTTTGCTACTACCTCCTCAAAGAAAATCACACAGCCGGCCAAAGCAAAGGTCATAGAGAAGTGCGTCGCATACTGTTGCAAAGACATACGACCATTTCGTTCCATTGCAGGACAGGGTTTCATAGAGTTGGCTCAAGAGCTCATTAATGTCGGTGCTGGGTATGGACCTGTGTCCGCAAAGGACGTACTACCTGACCCCACATCAGTGTCTGGACGGTGCCACCAGCTGGCCACAGAGTCACGCAAGCAGTTAATTGAGCAGCTAAATGACATCTTTAGTCAAGTGAGTACAATTGGAATGACCACTGACATCTGGACCGAAGATTACCATAAATTAAGTTACATGACAATAACATGCCATTTCGTCACACCGTTATTCAACCTGGTCAGTAAAGTGCTGACAACAGCAGTGTTTCCAGCCGAAGAGTCTAAAACGGGCGATAACATGAGGAGGGAAATGATCAGACTGCTAGTCACAGAATACGGGCTGGACATAAGTGTGCTGAATAAAGTGGTGTGGGTGACCGATCAGGGCTCAAACATCACTGCTGCCCTCAGACCTTACCGACGGCTTGATTGTCAGGATCATCTTTACAACACTGTGCTGCGCCATGCCCTCGATCCCGCACAGCTGGCACAGGAAGCCCCAGAGGTTGCTGACACCCTGCAAGCTGCCAAAGCATTGGTGAAATATGTTAAGAAGTCGGGCTTGGCAGCTTTGCAGCACGTTAAACTCTGTCCGTTTGGTATACCAAGAGCTCGTCGATAAGCTAGAAGGCCGTGGAGAACGCTGGAGGATTGATAGCGTATCCCCAGATGTGCTCGACTTTCTGGTAGACTTCCTGCGACCGTTCTACGAGGCCCAGCGTGAACTTGAGGGAGACCTGTATACAACGTTAAATCTAGTGTTCCTCTGGTTCGAGTGGCTGAAGCGCCACTGCAGGAGAACGCAAACTGACACCCCTTACCAGGCGATCATCCGCAAGAGGCATCTCGACTGGATCGCACGGAAGGTGGAAATAAAGGAGCAACATAAAATCGCCACTTTCCTTTGGCAAAAATACAGTCAGCTCAGAATGTTGACGAGTTCTGAAAGAGACGAGCTACATCAAGTGGTTCGAACCCAGTTGAGCGACATCGACACCAAAGTGAGATGGACCCGCACCCAAGAAAGTTGCAGTGGACTTCGAAGACTGGGAAAATCTACCTGTGGCTGTCATTGATGAAGTGGAAGTGTATTCAATGCAGAATCACCTGATGCACAACGACATGGATCTTTTGGGTTGGTGGAGAGAACACCATCTCACTTACCCGAAGCTAGGTGTACTTGCTCGGGCATTCTGGCCATTCCAGCGAGCAGCAGCAGCAGCGAACGGAACTTTAGCGTTGCTGGAAGAACCATCGACCAGAGGAGGACAGCGCTGAAGCCATCCACGGTGGATGCTATCCTCTTCCTCCACGACAACTCCAAATGAACCACAATGGTTGGATTATGTAAATAGTTCCAGTTAACAACGGTTCCAGTTGAGTTCAAAAATTCATGAATATGAAGACTTGACAATCTTCAATGGTAAGACTCAAATGTTAGTCCTATTTGAAATGCTGGGTTTTAAGCTATGTCTAACGTTGACAGACTGCAGGTTAGCTATGTTAAAATAGGCCTACTGTCTTAATGTTAGGCTAGGCTACTATGTTTAGCTTATTATGGTGAGCTGTTAGTGTTCAATGAAGAAGTGCAACTCTAGCCTACTGTGTGTGTGAAGAACTGATGAATCTGATGACACTGCCTAATATTGTGTGTGTGTCTGTTATCTACCAATAAAACAATGCCTTTTGACGGTCATTTAGGTGCCCAGTGTCCACTAAACAGGCAAGCTGTAACCATGCTAACAACAACTGCGTGACAGGGAAACACAATGTCAGTGCTTCAGTGCCTTACATTAACTGCGTCGGGCTTGGGTCGGGTTCGGACATAAAAAGCAGAATGCCTGTCGGGTTCGGGTCGGGCTCGGTTACTACTATCTCGGACTCGGTCGGGTTCGGACAGAAATATGCGGCCTGATCCGCACTCTAATGCACAATAGGCTAGACACAAACACATTCTCGCTGAAAGAAAGACATACAGCCTAAATACACTGCTCAAAAAAATTAAGGGAACACTTAATCATCCCAGTATAACACCAAGTCAATTAAACCAAACCGGTCATGCTGGATGATGTTGCAGGCAGCATAACATTCGCAACGGCGTCTCCAGACTCTTTCACATGTCTGTCACATGTGCTCAGTGTGAACCTGCTCTCATCTGTGAAGAGAACGGGGCGCCAATAGCGAACCTGCCAATTCTGGTGTTCTCTGGCAAATGCCAATCGAGCTGCACTGTGCTGGGCTGTGAGCACAGGTCCCACTACAGGACATCGGGCCCTCATGCCACCCTGATGGAGTCTGTTTCTGACAGTTTGGTCAGAAACATGCACACGAGTAGCCCGCTGGAGGTCATTTTGTAGGGCTCTGGCAGTGCTCCTTCTGTTCCTCCTTGCACAAAGAAGCAGATACCGATCCTGCCGCTGGGTTGTTGCCCTTCTATGGCCATGTCCAGCTCTTCTTGTGTAATGGCCCGTCTCCTGGTATCTTTTCCACGCTCTTGAGGCTGTGCTGGGAAACACAGAAAACCTTCTTGCGACTGCACGTATGGATGTGCCATCCTGGAGGAGCTGGACTACCTGTGCTACCTGAATGGGGCTGCAGGTACCGCCTCATGCTACCAGTAGTGACAAGGGCACTAGCAAAATGCAAAACTAGAGAAAAATCAGTCAGGAAGGATAAGGAGAAAGAAATGGTCTGTGGCCACCACCTGCAAAACCATTTACTTTTTGGGGGTTGTCTTGCTGTTGCCTCTCCTGTCTGTTGTCACTAAAGCAGGTGAAATTGATTCACAATCGTTTACACTTCCTAACTGGACAGATCGATATCCCGATAGTTTAATTCACTTGGTGTTATACTGTGTTGATTAAGTGTCCCATTAATTTCTTTGAGCAGTGTAGTTAGTACAGCCTAAATAGTTTGCATAAGTAAAATATGGAAATAAGTGAACAGTTTTTCTTTTGCCATGACATTTGTGAAAGACAAACCAGTGCGTTGCAGCGAGGCACGCTATAGCAGGCAACAACAGTAAACAACTTTCTTGTTCGATCTGTGCTTTCCTCCAGTTTGCCTTTCACAAATGTCATGGCAAAAAAAAAACTGTTGCGTAGCTCGAAGCGTCCACGTTCGCGTATTTGCATGAGGTATGCTTCAGCCTAACGTTGGCTAACAAGCTTAATTGGACAATGCATATTTCCCAAGAATCTTAGCCAGAAATAAGACAATAGATAATACTAAGAAAGTAGCCTACCAGAGATTATTATTATTATTATGATTAAAAGTGTTTGCAGTTAAGCTACATTATCTGCAGAGTAACATAGACTTGAGGCATGCTCGGAGGCTATCGTAATTTTTTAAAGTGACTAACCATGACACAGATATGTTTCAGAACAATTGAAACAAAATTGTGCTATGAAAAATTTGGACACAAACTAGTACTTCTCATAACCCCCCCCCTCCCCCCTTCAGACCTTGCTGGGGCCTGCCTCAGGTGGTCTGCCAAGGCTGCGTTAATAGCCTAATAACATTCTCTGTGGCCTTGGTGTCGCACTTCATGACTGCCTCTGCAACATTAGATAGATTAATTTATCCCAAGGCAAATTATGAGATGCAATAGAATTACTGATAAACCAATGTAATGAAAGGTTTTTACTGGACTAGCAATCACAAACTGCAGGTAATATAACATGAGCAAACTTACCTTTCACCAATAAGCCTTGCCCTTGGGACTGCTATCCTTGGTCATCATCTTGTTTGTGAATAATCTGGGGGAGAAAAACACATGGTAATGTCACTACAGTAGTTTCAAACTTCAGTAATGTTAGCCTGTCAACTTAATGGCTTATGGTGTAGACTACCTTACTGTAAAATATCCATACTTGTCCAATAATTTGTTTGTTGTGTCCTTCACGTCATTTCCTCCTATTTTGGACAGGAGGAGTATCTGTGAAAAGAAAGTTAAACAATATCATCCCCTGAGCTAACAATGGTACACATTCACAAAGGTTACCGTTGCTCATATGGATCTTCTTTGCTATCCTGGGGTGCAGCAGTGTGTTCTTTTTTCTAGCTAGCTAGCCAACATTACTGTAACAATTTCAAAGCCGTTTACTGTTTCCTGTTGACAGGCCCAACTTGTTGCTAGCCCGTTATCTTAGGAGAGCATAATCAAGATAGGCCAGCTAACGTTAGGCAAGATTATTAGCTATTCTGTGAACTAGCTAGCTAAACCAAAACAACATTAAACCTAGAATGCTAGCTAGCATATCGTATCTTTGGTTGGAAGACACATGCATGTGTTGGCTAGCTAATGCGTACAAAATTGTAGCCAGACTATTTTCACTTCGACAATAGGTACAGCGAGCAAGCTAGCCCAGCCTATCTAACGTTACTTTTTTGTAGTATTGAGTATAAACACATATGAAATGCTAATTGAATTGATTTTAAATCCAGTAATAATACTCACCAATAAGCACTGGGATTTTTTTTGCAATGTTTGTTTTCGTCTTTTTCGCACTCACTTGACGTACATGAAGAACCATGCGTGGTGGAAGACACTGTGTTGAGTGGTAGCTGTTTCAATTGCATGCGCATGCGCAATGCATCAAGGTGGCTGCACCATAATTATTCTGGCGTAGACACTGGAGCTGAATCCCAGGTAGAATCTCGTACCTTCTTGTTGGCAACAAACTGGACATTTTATGACATTTGAAGTTTAAAATTATACGCGTCTAAATTGTGTCTACGTGTAGACCGGATTTCGCTTGTCAAAACAATGACTTGAAATAGATCCACATGAATCAACACATCGTTTCTCTTTGAACTTACAAATGAATCACGTATGAAAATTATTAAATAAAATATGTTATATGGCACGTCTATGTTGTAGACGCCTTTTAGCGGGCTAAAAATGAGCTAAAAGACGTCTTAGATGATTATATCTGATATAGTGGCTCTTTAGATTATCTAATAGACGTCTAGTGCCCACTGGATGCAGTTAGCTGTCAAATGTCTTGCAATAACGGTCAAATCGTGCACCGTGTGTGCGTATGTCTGTGGGGGGTAACATGAATAAAATACCCTTTAAAATCATCCATAAGACAATAGTCGAAAAATATAGGCCTAATATAAAAATAGCTATTATTTTTTTATATATTATAATACAGAAGAAACCTTTCAAGTTATCCATCCATATCTATTGTATTTCTGGCAGCAGAGTGATGGTTTGAGGCTTGTTTGATATGTCAGACCCTTGATGATTTTGAGCCATTTAGCCAACCATGTGTTCCATACTGTTCCAGTGTAATTTACAGCTAAAGTCCCCACCCCCCCAAGTCCCATAGAGATCCATTCAAATGCAGAGACGTTATAGTATCGCTTGTAAGAGTACCAGAAAATAATATATCAAAGGTTTTTTGATGTTGTTGGGTCACAGACATCAGGAAGTCATGGCATGCAAAGGATATGTGACCAAATATTAAAAATTACTTTATTCTATATATAAATGTAGGGGTGCCAATAATTGTGGCACATGTGGTTTTGTTAAAAAATAATAATTTTTTGATGAGGGATTTTTTTTTTCTCATAAATTTTCTTATAAATTTATTTCAATTAAAGGTTCTCATTTTTTCAGTGTGAGATTAAGCTAATTCTAATTATTCATTTTTACCAGGGGTGCCAATAATAGTGGAGGGCACTGTATGTACTGTGAGAACACACACCACAACAATCCAATGTGCTCCGAAGTTCAATCACAGGGCACAGTAAAATGTCCTCAACTGGAAGCTTCATCTGTGGGAAAGGTTTAATAGCAGGTTAGTGACGGTTCTAAATTATGTAAATAATAATCAGTACCTTCTGGATAACTAAATGACCTCACATCTTATATCTTATTTTCAGGCTGCCGTTCCACTGAATACAACTACGCAATCGTTCCCACAAAACTTGCCATATGCAATACATGCCATAATGCATATGGCGGCACAGTATGATCTTATCCTCTACCAGACGAATGTGAAAACAGCCTACTTGCACGCTCCATTTGATTGTGAGGTTTATATGGAGCAACCAGAAGGATTTGAGGTCAAGTCAGACAAAAACAGTTTTTTTAAATTGAATAAATCATTATACGGACTGAAACGGTCAGGCAGAAATGGGAACAAGGTGTTGCATGATCAAGCGAAAATGGTTTTGTGCAAAATCCAGCAGATCATTGTGTCTACACCAAACAGACTGGGAATGAGAGAGTAATATTGGTAATCTGGGAAGAGGATTTAATTATTGCTGCCAGTGACATCACTCAATGATGTGAATAAAATGCTTACAGAAAAATTGTAAATGAAGCATCTTGGGGAACTTAAGTATTTCCTAGGCCGTGGCCGAATACGATCCCTTAACCCCTTTGAGGGCCCAGATTTGAGTCAACTTCGTCAAAAAGCTTTTGAGTGGGCGACCTTTTCTCACAAATGCAGGTACTTAAAATAACAGGATGAAACCTTTCTTTCCGGGGTTCTGTTGAAGGGATTCAATAGCACACTCATCCACAGAACTGTGCACTCATCCAACAATTTTGGGAAATAAACTGGAAGTTAAAACTAAAACTTGTACAAGAGCGGGACACATTACTAACTACTCTCTTTTTATTTTTGTTAATTCTATCTTCGTTCATAATCTACACTTTGTAACCATCATCATATGTAAATTGATATTCTCAATAAAAATTATATATATATATATATATATATATACATATACAGTGCCCTCCACAATTATTTGCACCCCTGGTAAAGATGAGTAAAAAGGGTTATAAAAAATTCACCTTTTGGTGAATTAGCTTAATCTCACACTAAAAAAATTAGAAAAATACAACCTTTAATTGAAGTAAATTTATTATGAGAAAAAAAATTCCTCGTCAAGAAATAATCATTTTTAACAAAACTACGTGTGCCAAAATTATTGCCACCCCTAGAAATTCTTATGAACAAAATTCAAGAGCATTTTTGTCATTTATATTTTACTTTTTAATGTTGATCAGAGTGTTTAGGAACATTCAAGCAGTAATCCATGACTTCCTGTTTCACTGGGGTATAAATATAAGGTGACACAGAGGCCATATTCTCTTATTCATTTATCAACATGGGAAAGATAAGAGAACACACAAATAAAATGAGGGATAAGTATGTTGAGCTTCATAAGTCAGGGAATGGCTATAAAAAATAGCTACTCACCTGAAAATACCCATATCTACCGTTAGGGCAACTGGAACTGTTACAAACTTGCCTGGAAGAGGATCCAAGTTTATTTTGCTGCCACGCACAGTGAAGAGGATGGTAAGTGAGGCATAAAAAAATCCCCAAGGATCACTGTTGGAGAATTACAGAGGAAAGTCACTCACACGTCACCCCCCTGCTGAGGTCACTCCACTGGCTGCCAGTCATGGCCAGGATCAGGTTCAAAGTTCTGACCCTCGCCTACACTGCAGCCAAAAGCACTACGCTCCTGCTCGACCACTTTGCTCTGCTGCTGCAGGGTGACTTGCACTTCCCTCCCTCCGTGTTAACGGCTCTCACTCGTCCCGACTGCAGAGCTTCTCCACCCTAGCTCCCCAGTGGTGGAACGAACTCCCCACTACGCTGCGCTCAGATGAAACACTGTTTGTTTTCCGTCATGGTCTGAAAACGCACTTTTTCAGAATCCACCTTGACTAACTACCTATATCGGGCCAATTATATAGTACGTACTTCCTGTTTATCTTTTATTTTCTGCTTGTGTTTTTTGCTATTTTAATAGTTAAGAATGTATAGCCGACTGTATTCTATGTTCATTACTAGGGATAGCTCCTACGTTGTCAGAAAGTTGTGCTTTGTCGGATTTACTTTGTAGTTGTTTCAATTACCTTCAATATGGATAAAAAGCGTCTGCCATTTTTGGATAAAAGCGTCTGCCAAATAACTGTAATGTAAATGTAAATGTAAATGTAAAGTAGCATCTTGTGGTCATCAAGTCTCCAAAACTAGCGCCTGGAGTTTGTTAAACGCTACTGGAACTTTGACTGGAACCGTGTTTTATGGTCAGATTAAATTAAAATTGAGCTTTTTGGCAACCAACACTCAAGGTGGGTTTGGCGTAAAAAGAAGGATGGCTATACTGAAAATAACCTGATCCCCACAGTTAAGTATGGTGGAGGTTCCGTGATGTTGTGGGGCTGTTTTTCCTCCAAATGTCCTGGGAACCTTGTTAGGGTACATGGCATCATGAACTCCATGAAATACCAGAACATTTTAAATCTGAATCTGGCTGCCTCTGCCAGAAAACTAAAACTTGGTCGTCGTTGGATCTTTCAGCAGAACAATGATCCAAAGCATATGTCCAAATCAACACAAAAATGGTAAACTGAACACCAAATCAAGCTTCTCCAATGGTCATTCCAGTCCCCTGACCTAAACCCCATTGAACACCTGTAGGCTGATCTGAGGAGAAAAGTGCACAAGAGAGGACATAGGACTCTGGATGATCTGGAGAGATTCTGTAAAGAGGAATGGTCTCAGATTCCTTGCTCTGTATTCTCCAACCTTATTAGATGTTACAGGAGAAGACTCAGTGCTGTTTTATTGGCAAAGGGAGGTTGTACAAAGTATTAAATACAGGGGTACCAATAATTGTGGCACTTTTGGTTTTGTTAAAAATGATTATTTCTTGATGAGGGATTTAATTTTTTCAGAATAAATTTACTTCAATTAAAGGTTGGATTTTTCTCATTTTTTCAGTGTGAGATAAAGCTAATTTATGGTGAATGTTTTATAACCCTTTTTACTCATCTTTACCAGGGGTGCCAATAATTGTGGAGGGCATTGTATATACAGTCAAACTGGAAAGTCTGCACACCCCTTTCACCTTCTCCACGTTTTATTATGTTACAGACTTATACTACAATAGATTGAGTTCATTTTTTGCCTCAAACATCTACACACAATAACCAATAATGACAAAGTGAAAACAGGTTCTTAGAAAATATGCAATTTTATTTTACTCACAAAAATAGGTTATTTAGGGGTTACATATCTGTACACACCCATAGCCTAATACTTAGTTGCTGCACCTTTGGCAGCGATTACAGCTTCAAGGCGTCTTGGGAAAGAAGCTACAAGCTTGGCACACTTGTTTCTGGATATTTTTGCCCAATCCTCTTGGGATATTCTTGCAAGCTCCGTCAGGTTGGATAGGAAGCATCGATACACAGCTATATTCAGCTCTTTCCACAGATGTTCAATTGGATTCAGGTCTGGGCTCTGGCTGGGCCACTCAAAAACATGCACAGACTTTCTCCGAAGCCACTTCTTTGTTCTCTTGGCTGTGTGCTTCAGGTCGTTGTCATGTTGGAAGGTAAACCTTCGCCCCAGTCTGAGGTCCAGAGCGCTCTGGAGCAGGTTTTCTTCAAGGATCTCGGTGTACTTAGCTGCATTCATCTTTCCCTCTATCAGGACTAGTCGCCCCGTTTCCGCTGCTGAAAACATCCCCACATCATGGTGCTGCCACCGACATGCTTCACTGTAGAGATGGTATTAGCCAGGTGATGAGCGGTGCCTGGTTTTCTCCAGACGTGATGCTTGGTATTCAGGCCAAAAAGTTCAATTTTGGTTTCATCAGACCAGAGAATCTTGATTCTCATGGTTTGAGAGTCCTCTAGGTGCCTTTTGGCAAACTCCAAGCGGGCTGTGATGTGCCTTTTACTGAGGAGGGGCTTCCATCTGGCCACTCTACCATAAAGGCCTGATTGGTGGAGTGCTGCCTGGATGGTTGATCTTCTGAAAGGTTCTCCCATCTCCTCAATGATACGCTGGAGCTCTGTCAGAGTGACCCTCGGGTTTCTGCTCACCTCCCTGGCCAAGGCCCCTCTTCCCCAATTGCTCAGTTTGGCCGGGCGGTCAGGTCAAGGAAGATTCTTGGTGGTTCCAAACTTCTTCTATTTACGAATGATAGTGGCCACTGTGCTCTTTTGGGACTTGTAAGGCTGCAGAAATTTTTTCGTACCCTTCTCCAGATCTATGCCTTGACACAATCCTGTTTCTGAGGTCTGCAGATAATTTTTTTGACCCCATGGCTTGGAGTTTGCTCTGACATGCACTGTCAACTGTGGAACCTTATATAGGCAGGTGTTGGCAATCCCCAATCATGTCCAATCAAATTTATCACAGGTGGACTCCAATTAAGTTGTAGAAACATCTCAAGCAGTATCAGTGGAAACAAAATGCAACTCAGCTCACTTTTGTGTGTCATATCAAAGGGTGTGCACACTTGTGCACATATTATATTTTACATTTTGATCTAAAACCAGTTTTCACTTTGTCATTATGGCCTATAGAATTTTGAGACAAAAAATGAACTCAATCTATTGTAGAATATGTCTGTAACGTAATAAAACATGGAGAAGGTGAAAGGGGTGTGCAGATTTTCCAGCTTGACTGTATATATGTAAAAATTAAGGGAACACTTAATCATCACAGTATAACACCAATCAATTAAACCAAACCGGTCATGCTGGATGATGTTGCAGGCAGTCTGTCACATGTGCTCAGTGTGAATCTGCTGTTATCTGTGAAGAGAACGGGGCGCCAATGGCAAACCTGCCAATTCTGGTGTTCTCTGGCAAATGCCAATCGAGCTGCACGGTGCTGGGCTGTGAGCACAGGTCCTACTACAGGACGTCGGGCCCTCATGCCACCCTCATGAAGTATGTTTCTGACAGTTTGGTCAGAAAAATGCACACAAGTAGCCCGCTGGAGGTCATTTTGTAGTGCTCTGGTAGTGCTCCTCCTGTTCCTTCTCGCACAAAGGAGCAGATACCGGTCCTGCCGCTGGGTTGTTGCCCTTCTACGGCCCTGTCCAGCTCTCTTTGTGTAATGGCCCATCACCCGGTATCTCCTCCACGCTCTTGAGACTGTGCTGGGAGACACAGCAAACCTTCTTGTGACGGCACGTATGAATGTGCCATCCTGAAGGAGCTGGACTACCTGTGCAACTTGAATGGGCTGCAGGTACCGCCTCATGCTACCAGTAGTGACAAGGGCACTAGCAAAATGCAAAACTAGAGAAAATTCAGTCCGGAAGGATAAGGAGAGAGAAATGGTCTGTGGCCACCACCTGCAAAACCATTTACTTTTTGGGGGTTGTCTTGCTGTTGCCACTCCTGTCTACCTGTTTTCACTTTCATTTGCACCGCAGCAGGTGAAATTGATTCACAATCGTTTACGCTTCCTAACTGGACAGATCGATATCCCAGAAGTTTAATTGACTTGGTGTTATACTGTGTTGATTAAGTGTTCCCTTAATTTTTTTGAGCAGTGTATATACAGGTGCAGCTCAAACAATTAGAATATTGTGAAAAAGTTCAATATTCTTTGTCACTCATTTCAGAAAGTGAAACTCATATATTATACAGATTCATTACACATAGAGTGAAATATTTCAAGCCTTTATTTCTTGTAATTTTGATGCTTATGGCTTACAGCTAATGAAAACCAAAATTCAGTGTCTCAGAAAATTAGAATATTGTGAAAAAGTCCAATATTGGAAACTCATGGTGTCACACTCTAATCAGCTAATTAACTCAAAACACCTGCAAAGGTTTCCTGAGCCTTTAAATGGTCTCTCAGTCTGGTTCAGTAGGCTACACAATCATGGGGAAGACTGCTGACTTGACAGATGTCCAGAAGACAGTCATTGACACCCTCCACAAGGAGGGTAAGCCACAAAAGGTAATTGCTAAAGAAGCTGCTTGTTCACAGAGTGCTGTATCCAAGCATATTCATATGGAAGGTAAACGTGTGGTAGGAAAAGGTGCACAAGCAACAGGGATAACCGCAGCCTTGAGAGGATTGTCAAGCAAAATCCATTCAAGAATTTGGGGGAGCTTCACAAGGAGTGGACTGAGGCTGGAGTCAGTGCATCAAGAGCCACCACACACAGACAAATCCAGGACATGGGCTACAAATGTCGCATTCCTCGTGTCAAGCCACTCCTGAACCAGAGACAATGTCAGAAGCATCTTACCTGGGCTAAAAAGAACTGGACTGTTGCTCAGTGGTCCAAAGTCCTCTTTTCAGATGAAAGTAAATTTTGCATTTCATTTGGAAATCAAGGTCCCAGAGTCTGGAGGAAGAGTGGAGAGGCACAGAATCCACGTTGCTTGAAGTCTAGTGTGAAGTTTCTACAGTCAGTGATGATTTGGGGTGCCATGTCATCTGCTGGTGTTGGTCCACTGTGTTTTCTGAAGTCCACAGTCAACGCAGCCATCTACCAGGAAATTTTAGAGCACGTCATGCTTCCTTCTGCTGACAAGCTTTATGGAGATGCTGATTTCATTTTCCAGCAGGACATGGCACCTGCCCACACTGCCAAAAGTACCAAAAGCTGGTTCAATGACTATGGTATTACTGTGCTTAATTGGCCAGCAAACTTGCCTGACCTGAACCCCATAGAGAATCTATGGGGTATTGTCAAGAAGAAGATGAGAGACACCAGACCCAACAATGCAGACGACCTGAAGGCTGCTATCAAAGCAACCTGGACTTCCATTACACCTCAGCAGTGCCACAGGCTGATCGCCTCCATGCCATGCCGCATTGATGCAGTAATTCATGCAAAAGAAGCCCCAACCAAGTATTGAGTGCATAGAAATGGACATACTTTTCAGAAGGCTGACATTTATGTTTAAAATATCCTTTTTTATTGATCTTATGTAATATTCAAATTTTCTGAGACACTGAATTTGGGTTTTCATTAGCTGTAAGCCATAATCATCAAAATTACAAGAAATAAAGGCTTGAAATATTTCACTCTATGTGAAATGAATCTATGTAATATATGAGTTTCAGTTTCTGACATGAGTGACAAAAAATATTGAACTTTTTCACGATATTCGAATTTTTTGAGCTGCACCTGTATATATATATATAACAAACTGCTTCCTCACTAGTTTGGAAAGAGTTTTGCAGGATTTCTTTCGCACACTGCTTGCAAAGTAAGGGGACAGGGCACATAGGGGTCTGAGTGGACAGGGGACAAGGACAAGCAGGGAACAGGGATTCTATTCTGGCCCTAGGCATTGATTTTGAGCAGAGTGAAGGAGCAGTGAGGATGAGTCAAAAGAGGTACAAATCAAATGTACTAGAGACGTTTGGTACGTCACAGTGTAAAACAAGGGTGACCTTATGAGAGCCAAATTACCAACATTGGACTAAAGCTAAGCATGTGATGAGGTATCTAAAAGGTACAATCGATCATGAATTGTGTTACAAGAAGTGAGGAAAAGCAGTGTACAGTGATGCTGATTGGGCATCAGATCTAGATGACAGAAGAAGCATGACTGGGTACTGTACTTTTAGTCTAACTAATCATTGTCCTTTTATTTCTTGGAAATCAAAGAAGCAGTCCACAGTTGCTTTGTCTACATGTGAAGCAGAATATATGGCATTGGCTACAACCACACAGGAGAGTCTGTATCTTGTGCAGTTACTAAACAGGATGGACAGTGAGTGCCAACAATGCACCAGTAAAAATCTTTGAGGGTAACCAAGGTGCAATTGCTCTTTCCAAGAACCCAGTATGTCGTCAAAGATGTGAACATGTTGACATCAAATACCATTTCACTCGATCAGCACTCAATAATGGCAAAATAATCATTGAATATTGTCCCACAGCAGACATGGCAGCAAAAGTTAGAGAATTTATGTTCGGCATGTAAACTGTTAAATAAGGTTGTAATAAAAAAAAGAGTTTCGTATAATATGAGAGCAAGTGGGGAGGGGGTGTTAGCAGATGTGACATTGTATGTGTGCTCTCATGATGATGTCATTGCTGTGTGGCATGTGATTGGAAGAAATGTTTCTCTATGAAAATAAAAGTTCTCTCTCTTCCGGTTCAAAGAAAACCGATGACGACACGTGTGTTCCTTAGTCAGGTGCATCTCTTTCTCCGGTTATCCTACGCTAATTATGGCAAACGCAACACTGTGCTACAACATGACTGCAAAAGCTGAGAAAATGTAGGTTTTGACAGAAGGTTCCGTCGGGGGTCGCGGTGTGCGGTATTCAACGCTGGCGGAGGCAGAGCTTTCCGTCGCTGGAACATGGAACATTCGGTTTGCCGTCAACTGCATACTGCTACCATGTGAACGCAGGATAACTGTGGCTAACAGACACACAACATTGCTAATAACTCAGATTATTTTTATTATCGTTAAAAAATGGTATACATGTACGTAGCAATTAAATTCACATTAGATACTTAATCCACAGTTTTTAGTTTATGCTGGCCAATGTCATTTTCAGCTTGGCTCATGCTTGCTCCGAGACGCTGGCATAGGCTAGTGTCCGTAAATTAATGCTGCAACATCCACTACTGTCACTCATCTCATAAAACAGTTTTTTTCTTAGTAAACACATCATAGCTCACTCCAAAATCGATGTGATGACAAACTTGTTGAAGTTTTCGGCTCTCAGCCACAAAATGTATTATAATGTCGCCCCCTGCCCTGCTGATATGATTTAGCTATGCTCAAAAAGCCCCATTAGGCTCCATTCATTTTTGACAGCTAAATAAAAACACTTTTATATTGATCTTAACTCTCTGCATTATATATATTTTTTAAGTATTTATTTTCCAAGGTGAAATATTTTTTTATTCCCACATATTATTTATTTATTCTGGCCCCATCATATTTTGGCACCCTGGTTGGCAAGTGCGCATGTGCATTTTCGCTCCTTCTGAATCTTCTAATCAACGGCGGTTCCAAGAGGGGGGGTGGGAGGCTGTTGCTACAATACGAATATCGTGAAACCTTTTAAAACAGGGGTACCCAAACTCAGGCCCAGAGGACTCCTGTGTATACTGGTTTTCATTCCAACCACAATTGTGATCCCACAATTTCAACAAGCTGTTAATTTTTTTTAATCAGGTGTTTTTCATGTTTAGAGGGATTATTTAACATCTCAGGCCGCATTATGTTAGCAATAGCTATGCATGCCATGACAAATAAAAGTCCAATTTACAAGAATTGCCTCTGGTGTCAATGATCGTATGTTAATTAAGCCAATTTTTAAATCCATTTGGCTGAATATATCACTTGTAGATTTGCAAGGTCTGATTTTTTTCAGGTCAAAGCAAATGCCCCTAATGGGTTTATAAAAAGCTTAATTTAGAAGATTGGGGTATAAACACTCAATAAAACCTGGGCAGCAGTTTCAGGGACCTAGCCGAGATGGGAGTTTTTACCTTGTTTGCTTTTTTGGGTTCAGGCCTGTTTTTTGCGCATTTTTCCTTCTGTTTCTATATGAATAAAATTGAATTGAAATTGGTGTATGATAGTATGTCTGCTGCTTGGCCTTGGTCAGAATTATTAGCGATAAGAAGAGCACCCATACCATGTGGGGTGAACACCATGGCTGTGTACGAATCAGCACCCTTCCATACCATTAGGTAGGTTTGTTGAGTTGACAGGATGAAAAAGATGTTAAGTAGGTGAAGTTTTCTCTAAATATAGTATACTTTAAACCCCCGTATGATTCACTGAGTATATTCAAGGGCACACTTTACAAGAAGTACACAAACATACTATTTTCCAACCGTACTGTGGAAGTGTCGTATACATCCCACCCTTGCGCGGCTATATCACGTGATGTTTTTGTTGTTATTGAAGGAAAATGTTGGCGAAGCTGCGCCGTAAGTACACTACACTTAGAAACTTTCTTCTCCTGTCTATTCAACAAGCCTACTTAATAGTATGGGAGGGTGCTGATTTGGACACAGCCCATCTATTTTCAAAAGACAAGGCCTCCCCTAAAAAGTATGCCAATTATCTCCATAAATTATGTAAATCTACGTAAGTCATTGTCTTACCATTCTCCCTCCACACCTTAACGTACCACATTCTATAATAAATAAAAAGTGGTGTGAATCGTGTTAAGGGAGAGAGATGGTGCATTGAGAAGATTACAAGCAGAACAGAATCTGCACCAATACAGTGAAATATACACCTGACATAAAAACCTTAAGAAATAACCAGACCTTTTTTCAGTCACATTTTAATATATTAAGAAACTAAAACAATCTTAAGGAAGAAAGTGGATGCCCTCCCAAAATGAAACAAAAACAAAACAAAAAAACGTACAAAACAAAAATTACAGCAAGAAACAGACAAGTGAAGCACGAATAAAGCATGGTATTTCAATTGTCCTAACAATAGCTATTCAAGAACAACATTTTTTTAAATGTAAATGATTATTAGACTTGAAAAGCTGAATGAGTAATATTCATTGTTTTGCATTTACTTGCATTATTTGAGGGACTGCCATCAAGGTACAGGCACAAGGTAGCTACCACTGGGGACTCACCACTGGTTATTAGCTACCACTGGGGACTCACCACTGGTTATATACTGAAGCTGTGTTTAGCAAAAACAAATACAGTCATTGTCAGGAAAGAAACCTACCAAAAGCAAGGCCCTGTATGAAATCAAGACTATTTCTGATGCCGGCTATGGAGTGGCCATAATTTGGTGTACACAACACATGATGTGAAGATGCCAGAAATGGGTGGAGAACAAAAAAAAAAGGCCATCTTATATTTCTATGCAGTGCTCGAATATAACCAGACAGTTATGGGGGAGGGTGATCCCCTATGGAAGCATATCTGAAGGAGGCACTACAGGCCTGTGGGCCTTCCTCATCTTCAGTCCAGTTCAGTACAGCTGTGCGTAAGGGTGAGGGATTCTATGACAGTCTAGGTAAGCTGGCAGTCAAGCCAAGGAAGTTTCAAGTTCCCAATGGATACATGATGGATAATCACTGAATGAGAAGGTAGTTTTCCCAGGCCTTTTAATGTAGTTTATTTTTCTTTTTTTTGCGCCTAAAAAAGCAAAACTTTTGAAATGGTGACTACTCTAGACCAGCGGTACCGGGCCGCACAGAAAGACTGATAATCAATAAAATATTTTTTAATTCAGAATCTGAAAGATGTTTTATTTTGACCGGAACCATCCATCTGTGCGTCTGTGTCTCTTGAGATGGTGAGTTGTATTTCTTATGCACTTTATATTTGTTTTTATGGCAGTCGTATCATTTTATTTCGTCATATTTATCCCCCCACACCTTGAAGGCCGGTCCGTGAAAATATTGTCTTACGTGAAACCGGTCCGTGGCCCAAAAAAGGTTGGGGACCGCTGCTCTAGACTATAGGCATAATCCTAGTCTCTTCTGTAAGGTAACCCTTGGGAGTTTGTTTTACAAAAGTCAGAATTACTAGTATTACTGAAACAAACTAACATAAGCTCAAACACAATGAAAAATTTTGTTTCCTCACCTAAAATATATTTTTTTTTTTGCCGGGATAAAGATACCGACTTTACCGTTATTCGTGTCATCTGTGGATTTCTGTGTAACACAAAAAACGTACAAAGTCATCGTTTTGATTGAGCCTATTTTGTGTCATGTTACAAAATAAGAAACCGTTGTAGCTATAACATTCAAATTGTAATAGTTACTAGAGATAGAATCGCAAGTTTTAACATGTGTGAGTTTTCAAACAGTATATTGTGTGACCAGATTATAAAAAACTTTCACCGTAAAAAAATGCTATGAATGCAAATAAACTAAACCACTAATTAAGGGGTTAATAGATTGACATCACATAACATGTATGATGAGACCCAACTGATGCATTTAATCACTAGCTAACACTTGTTTAGCTTTGATTACATCGTGCCTGGGTCTAACCTTTGCCTTTCAAAGTCGGTTTAAAAAAAAGTTAATCTACGCACCATGGATGCGCAGTGGTAAAAGCATTGGCCTTTGGATCAATGCAGTTGCACACCAAGGACCTGGGTTCACGCTCGGGTCCTGCCAGATCTGAGTATGGCCTTTCGGCAAATTGGGCGGCTGCTCCCAGGGTGGTTGGGTGGGTCTCGGCGGCGAGATTCGTCGCACATATAGCTGTTCCATGCAGTGCTGGAATTATGGTCAGGGGCACGAGGAGTCATGCCTTGGTGAAAACGTGGCGACCTCCTTCCTACCACCAGCCGATGGGGTTGTGTCGCGGCAAATTCTCAGCAATACACAGGGAATATACTAAACATACTATCTACTATCAATATTGGCTACTAAATATTAAATAAATATACAATCCTACCATTGGTTTTACAGAGATGTTCCTTTGAAAATTCAGTGTTCATTTATTGTCTTGGACAATCTGTTTGAGAAATACACACCAGTTTATAACGCTATTACAAGATCTGGAACGTCTGCACGCAGAACCTCATATGCTGTACCTGCAGCTCTGAAGTATTTCACGTCATTCTGGTTTTATTCACAACTGTTTTATCCGGTGCAGAACAGTTTATCCTTCTCAACAGTGTTTGCAATTTCTTATTGAATGCACGTGTTCTGGCCTCCCTCCACTGGCTTCCAGTATAAATGAGGATTCAGTTTAAAATTCTTCTGTTTGGCCCGCTCCTCCCCCACAGACCTACTAAGCCCCTATACTACCTACAGATCCTTTAGGTCGTCTGATGTGGGCCTCCTTGTCGTGCCACGCTCCAAACTGAAACACAGAGGTGACCGTGCTTTCGCAGTTGCGCCGCCCAAATTATGGAAGGACCTACCCCAGTCAATTAGGCTTGCCCCTTCTGCCGCTTTTAAGTCTTTTCCATTCCATTCAGTTTGTGTGGGGTGATCCTGCATTGATGGCAGCCTACATATAATTCTTTCCTTTGCTTTTTCTGGGCCATTTTAACTACGAATGGACCTTTAAATGGAAGTGACATCCTTGGGCCTGGATTTATGCTAATCACAAAGTAACGTGGACACGCATCCTAAGTGAATATAAAAAAATCTACCTTTTCCACACGGTTTGATGAATCCGGCGTACATTTTTCAACTCCATTCAGACATAAATGTATGTGTATCTTTAGAAACGCTTCATGAATGAGGCCCAATGTACGTCGCTTTGGATAAAAGAAACAGCCAAATGATTGTAATGTTGAGAAGCACAAATACATTTCTTTAAAATAAAAAATAGTAATTTCCATGTTTCTTTCTCTTTTAAATTGAACCTTGAACTATGGCATAGAGGGAATGAGTGGAGACAGCGAGCAGAAACAATCACTAATGTGATCATCATGCAGAATACCTACGTTTGAAACGTCCTGCTCGTTTAATCAGTGGGACACTGTCTTCTGGCCTGCGTGGGATTAGTAAATTAGCTTGAATGCTAGCAACCAACAACCGTTATCCAAAGTTAGATCAGTCATTTATTCACAACAAATCCCCTGGAGTATTGCAAGATGGCTTGAACAATTAAGTACTGATGCAGTGAATAAAATGCAACACTAAAACAACCGCCAGCTAAAAAGTTAATGCACTACCACTATGAGAAGATGGCTAGTCTGTGTGTAGCTAGCTTCCTAGCTAATGGTTTAGCAGATTACAACTTGTGAAATTGTAAGCAAGCAAACTCAAGCTACTATGTAGGTTCACAAGCTAGCTAGCCCTGCAAGTTCCAAGGCCCGCAACATAAAATAATATTAATTGGTTAGTAAGGCAACACGGGTAGCCTGCATTGTTACCAAATATTTTATTCTTACCTTTATGTAGTATGAGCTATTGAGGTTTTACAGATCAGTTGGTTTTCATATGCAATTTATCAACTGGCCATCATGGTATTCCAAACACAAAGTGAGAAAAGACTGACTTGACTCAATAATGTTAACATGAGGAATCGGTTTTTAAAAAGATTTTAAACTTAAAAAAATAAATGTATAGGTAAAGTGTCACAATGCAATCTCAGATATAGTATATAAAATTTAATATCTGCTAAGATTTAAAATGTAATTGCTCATTTGGTCTGCTCAACAGAAACGTTACGTTTGTATAAATAAATTTGATACTCTTTGCGAAATTTGCTACTATCGAAAGAGTGTCGTGCCTCCTCTCCTCCAATGCATGAATTTTTTAACAATTACATTTTAAACAAAAAGTTGACAACACACAGGTGTTACTATCAAACACTAGCCAGATAAGCTATAGTAAGTCAGCTGAAATGCAAGCTAGCAGCTTATGAGTAGGCGCAGGTTTGCATTTACAGCCGGGGTTGGCCAATTCTGGTGTGTATGCATATTCAAAATTATATTTATTTTGTTTCCACCAATTACCTTGGCTAAATGGGTTGTGTACACCAACACTGGATCACTTGTAGATTCAATCACAGTAAAATATTTCATATAGGGAGTCTTCGGCTGACATTCATGCACTTATCAATAAATGTAGCTAAAATGTAAGATGACGTAAATGTTGGGGCAAATTAAGTAATTAAGGCCAGAAGTTGGCACGAAAACCAGAATCAGATACGGCCCTCGTCCACCTCTGGTTTACAGGCACGATTGATAGTTTGCAGCAGAAGCTGAAGTAATTACCTAAAAACAAGCGCCAGATTGTTTCTCTTGGCTTGTCTTTAGCTCAGTGAGCTAATCATCTAGAGTGAGCCATTGAAACAAGGGCAACCCCACCCAGTTGCACGTTCACACATACGAATAAATGATAGAGGATACCACAGAAAATGGGGTGGAAACAGGAAGTGACATCACAAACCCCCGAAGACAACCCCACTCAGGTTTTCAAAATAATAAAATATCCTGCCTAATGCTACCTAGCCTGAAAATGGTTGGGAGATTTGTAAATCAGTTTCATACTACACTGCTCAAAGAAATTAAGGGAACACTTAATCAACAGAGTATAACACCAAGTCAATTGAACTTCTGGGATATTGATCTGTCCAGTTCGGAAGCGTAAATGATTGTGAATAAATTTCACCTGCTTTGGTGCAAATGAAAGTGACAACAGATGGACAGGAGAGGCAACAGCAAGACAACCCCCAAAAATTAAATGGTTTTGCATGTGGTGGCCTTGACCATTTCTCTCTCTTTATCCTTCCAGACTTATTTTTCTCTAGTTTTCAAATTTGCTAGTTCCCTTGTCACTACTGCTAGCATGAGGTGGTACCTGCAGTCCATTCAGGTTGCACAGGTAGTCCAGCTCCTCCAGGACAACAACCCAGCGGCAGGACCGGTATCTGCTCCTTTGTGCGAGGAGGAACAGGAGGAGCACTGCCAGAGTCCTACAAAATGACCTCCAGCGGGCTACTCGTGTGCATGTTTCTGACCAAACTGTCAGAAACAGACTTCATGAGGGTGGCATGAGGGCCCGACGTCCTTTAGTGGGACCTGTGCTCACAGCCCAGCACCGTGCAGCTCGATTGGCATTTGCCAGAGAACACCAGAATTGGCAGGTTCACCATTGGCGCCCCGTTCTCTTCACAGATGAGAGCAGGTTCACACTGAGCACATGTGACAGACGTGACGTCTGGAGACGCCGTGGCGAATGTTACGCTGCCTGCAACATCATCCAGCATGACCTGTTTGGTTTAATTGACTTGGTGTTATACTGTGATGATTAAGTGTTCCCTTCATTTTTTTGAGTGTATAAACAGCAATAGCCAAAAGTATACAAAGGAGGTTTAAGCGGTTCTGGAGGGGCCAAAGCTGGTTACACCGTCTGGAACCCTGGTAGCTGCTGGGTCTGCTGGTTTCCTCCTTCAATTCTGACCCAAGAAACGCGGTGAGTGAGATAAGTAATAACCTTATTTAGCTGACCAATTAAGTGCTGAGTAACAACAAAAACCAGCATACCCTGCAGTTGTCCAGGCCTAAAGGTGGGTACTCCTACCCAAACGACAAAGCGTGAATGTTATAAGACCAAAAATCAGAGAACAAGATTCTCCCTCTGCTGTGTGTTAAATCTGTTGCAAATAACAAATAACAATAATAAGGATCAGAGCAGCAGTACATAAACTAGCTCCCTGAAGAATAGAGGCTCTGCTTTGTTTTCCTCCCAACCCCGGCACCTGTTTAACAGGCTTAACGGGCATTAGAGAGCTACTTAAGCCCTCTGCTCCAGGTCTTCATCATTTGGAGACAGAAAGAACGTCTACAAGATTCCAGCCCTTCCATCTTTGTAACTACTGACGCCTGCAGTAGTGACACCTAAGCACACATTTTACATTCAGTCCAACAGGATAAAAATGTTTCTGGAAATAAGATCACTACTGGGGAAAAAAAGGATGTTTCTGCCATGCAATTCTAGCCAATTAAATACTGAAGGGAACTGCATCAGCTTAATAGCACTGATGTCAACAATGTTACAGCTGTGCAATTTAATATAAAACAAAAAATGAATCTTTAAATGCTCAGCTACTAAGACACAGGATCTCCCAACGGTTAACCAGCTAAAAAGTAAAGGAAAGTCAGACAAAGACAAAAGTTGCATGTTTATGAAACCGGTTATTATTGCACGTGACTGCATCTGCATATAGTGGTATATTTAGATCTTTACACACACACGCATACATACAGACACACACAGCAGTGATCTCCCCAGATTTTTTTCACAAGGGGGGGGTTTGGAGGGGATACATAATTTTAAAAAAGGACTACAAAAACAAATTTAATTATGAAAATTAACTCCAAAAGAATATTAAAGTGAAAGTTAAATCTCTCAAAAACAATATAAAAAAAATAAAATAAAATAAAAACTAGAGAAATGTCCAGACTGGGCTTAATGGGTACCCAGTAGGAGTGTAACGGCACACAAGATTCTTGGTTCGTTACGTTCGTTTTTACTTAATGGTTCGGTACATTTTCGGTACAACAGCATGAATTGTGAAATATAAAATTGCTTTTTGTGTATTAAAATGAAACAATAGCAAACTGGCCATTATTTATTTCTGAAAAAATGAAAAGGCACCTTAACGCAGTCATCAGGGAGTGAGAGCTCAAGAGCTTTGAATTTAAGTTCCGCACCAAAAAAATAAAGTTTGCCCCTGCATGAAAGCAAGACTAATCGTTTGGGTACTGAAGGAGAGAGAAAATGTTTTCCGACCTTGACAAAATAAGTGGTGAATCTTTTCTGATTATTCGCCTTTTTGCCGATTTGCTCTTCCTCGGATCTCTCCCATGACTGAGTCCAAGTATAACAGCAACAATATACGTGTGACATGGGATACTATTTTGGTTACACAGTGGCACAACTGAGGGAACAGAGTGGCGAAGCGCCTTCCTTGGGGAGAACCCTGCAGTATATACAGTATATACACACACACACACACACACACACACACACACACACACAGCATATGCAGTATTGTGAAATGCTATAGGGGTATTGATGCAAAATAATGACTATGGTTTCTAATTGTGGACTGAAGAAAGGACTGTTTTTTTCACTTATCTGTTCATCATGTTTAGTAAATGAAAGCTTTGAACTCCTTATAAGAGATGCACACCACCTCAATCCATGTTTCCAAAGCCAATCCCAAATCCACATTTCCAAAGCCAATCCCCAAACCACATTTCCAAAGCCAATCCCCAAACCACATTTCCAAAGCCAATCCCAAAACCATGGAGATCCGTGGAGAGGGCTGCTGAAGCAGGAAACCAAAAGTTGCCCTTATCTGAACAGTCAAAACCAGTAGGACAAAAATGACGCAGGCATCTGCTACCCACAGGCCACGTGCGTACATTTTATAGTACGTTGCTGGATACAGTCATTGTGAGGTTGAGTATTGGGGTTGTAGTTGGGTCAGGAGGATTGTTTTGGGGGAGAAAGAGGGAATAGTATAGCCCACAGTCAATGGTGAAAAGGAATTTCTCGATTCCCAGTTCATTCCGACACTCCTGCGGATCTGGAAGCCAAAGTGGGAACGAGACACTTAAAATGGGGAAGGGGTGTGATATGTTTCAGGGAACCCGCCTCGTTCTCACGGTGTCCGTCCCTGCCACCCCTGCAGGCGAGTAATTATTATTTTTTAAAAGAAGTTCCAAAGGGGTGTCCCCGGGTCGCTCATCATCTGGCAGAGGGCTGCGATTGTGGCACTACAATGACCTGAGAGGCACCGCCTCCTTCCGCCCGCTGGCTGCCCATCCCTGCCAGCACGGACATGGCCACCACCTCAGCCGGCGCTCGCTGGCTCAGCCCATTGGCCCGTCCTGCAGGGCTGGGGTTCTGGGAGCTGTGTTGAATGACAGGCGCAGGGGAGCCCTTGGGTTCTGTGGGATCCTCTCCTGTTGAGAAGCAAAAAATCTAAGTCAGAAAGAGATCCTCTCACCAGATACTGATCGCCTACCTGCCATGTCCCTACTGTTTCTGTTTAACAACATCTCTGATTCAAATTTAGCAAGATGGCTAAATATTTTTCAGCATTTTCCCAACTGTAACCACAGTAACCTCATGTGCTAATATCAGCCACTTCATGAATAATAACCTTATTCAATTTGTATGTGGATTGTCAACATACTCGTTAATTATTTAATCTACTAATTATTTTATTTGGATGAGTTTTATTTGTTTTTTCCCCCCCCCTTTTCTCTGACACAAGAACAAGCTTCCTTACTACCTCGCTGTGGTTAGGCATAGTAAAATTATATTATCCTTGGCTGTGGTAATAGGACTACAAAACAAGATGGGCAACTCTGCAAATGACCCTTTTACACCCTCTTATAGCATATTAACTTCACTCACATTTAATAAAATGCTGACAATTAGGTACAGGAAGAGTGCCTGATAAGCAGGTGCCTGATATGCACTTCCTGTTTCCAGGTTGAGTTTTGTTGGAGTTTGGAAAGTTTGGAGGATTGTAATTGTGCTTTCAAGTGATTAATATTAGTTTGAATTTTTAAAAAATTAAATAATTTTAGATAGCTGGTTAACTAATTTTTATCTTATTGCTGACAGCAAAGGTTTTAGAAAACCTTCTGTTGTTAGATAGTTAGCCTCCATCAGGGTCATACACAGACTATTTGGGGGCACCTGTGGTAAACCTGACCATCTAGCTGAAATTTTGTTTCTCCGAGGAACACCTGGGTAAGAGGTTAAACATGGTGTTGTATAGGGGATGGCACAGAGACTAGCCTTCACTGCACACATTATGCACGCTTACTTTATATACATTTATGTTTCTATTCTTTTCTCAAATTGCCTTTGGCAAATTGTCTTTGCTATGCAAATAAATGTAAAAATATACATAGTCCAACTTTAACTTATTGTGGCTGAATTGTACTTGTTTTTAAAGTTTTATACATGTTTTTATTTTGTTTGCAGGTCTCTCTCGTAAAAGAGATCTTGATCTCAATGATATTGTAAAAATAAAGGACAATAAATACATAAATACTGTTTCAGCATAATTTACAGCTAAATCTAGTCCCATCCTCCAATTCCCATAGAGATCCATTCAATTGCAGAGACATTTAGTATCGCTTGTAAGAGTACCAGCAAATAAGATATCAAGAGTCTTTTGATGTTGTTGGGTCACAGACATCAGGAAGTCATGGCATGCAAAGGATATGCAACCAAATTACTTTATTTTACATTATGTTAAACTGTCCAATATTTTTTGCTGCCCAAAAATGGGGGGGACTATGTACAAAAGGCTCTGTAATTTCTAAATGGTTCATCCGATATGGATGAAAATACCCTCAAATTAAAGCTGACAGTCTGCACTTCAACCGCATTGTCATTGTATCCTTTCAAACTCAAAGTGCTAGAGTACAGAACCAAAATAACAATGAGACAATCAATGTTATTCACTTCACTTGTCAGTGGTTTTAATGTTGTGGCTGATCGGTGTATATATCCATCTCCAGTCTGTCATTGAAATAATGATTCAAGTTCACCTCAATACAGCATATTATTATTGTAAAATATTTTGATATTTCCTCTTTTATACACATTCACAAAGTATTTAATTAATATATCCACTCAATCAATCATTAATTTATTCTTACATACATTCCTACAAATATTAATTTCTCATACATACTTGCATTCATTCTATTATTCAGTCTATTATTCATTTTATTATAGCAATATTTAAATGGTAAATGGACTGCACGTATATAGCGCCTCCAAAGCGCTTTACAATGGCCTCTCTCACCCACCCATTCACACACCAATGGCGGCAGCTGCCATGCAAGGTGCTAGCCTGCTCATTGGGAGCAATTTGGGGTTCAGTGTCTTGCCCAAGGACACTTCGACATGTGGACAGGAGGAGCCGGGGATCGAACCACCATCCCTGCGATCAGCGGACGCCCCGCTCTACCTCCTGAGCCACAGCCGCCCCAGTTCCCAATAGTGATAACCCAGTAGTCGAGAGGGTATGGGGTGCCGGTTGTTATAATGTTGCCAGTGAAAAACCATTTAATGAATGGGGAAAATATTTATAAATCCCGTTGTTTTCTCAGAATTCTTCTGCATCTTCTGAGTTTGACAGTGTTTTGACATTTAAAAAAAAAAAAAGAACAGCAATTTAACGAATTAATTTAACTCACCCATAAAACAGGATTTATACAGTTAAATAACTGGATTTATAAGCTACAGCTAAATAGCAGTATTCATACAGTGTTCCTTCATTAAATTGTTTTTCACTGGCAACATTGCTGCCATTTTCCTTTATGGTATTGTTTTTATTATTTATTTAGTTATTTATTTATTTACAATGTAGGTATAGGCAATTATTACACTAAACAAGCTGGCAGTTTACAAAAAACTGTTTTACTGGATGTCTCTTAGTTCCTGCTGGATTTAGTTTGTCCGGACTGAAATGATTGTAACTATGCTTACTAGAAGTATTACTGCCGTTAGTATCACATTTTCATCTGATCAGGGGAGTTATTTTGATAAGTTTTTATTTGTTATTCATTGTTTGTTATAATAGACATTGTATTGCTTGTTTGATTCAAATACTAGTTACTCTTGTTCATGATGTATGTATCCCCAAATTCTCTTTTTGTGTATTTTGAATGTTAGCAAGAATGGGCCCGTTAATTAGCCCCTATTGTTACGCAATCATTCAGAATGTTCAGTTATGGATATTCCAAACACACCTGTACATGTCTTGCTACAATGACAGCCCTCACCTTATCAATTGTGTGTTTTAGTACCTGCTTTCCATTTGCACTAAAATGATAAATAAATACCTTTCCCAAACTTGATTTTGGCAAAAAACACATACTTTCTAAATTCATCTACTTGCGTGACCTCCTCCCACTATTTCGAGAAATAACGCAGAGATGCCCAATTTAGCATTTTAATTCAGGCTAATTCACACACAAAAAATGCATGTATTTTTCTATTTTAACACACGCAAGTCTTTTTTGCACCTGAAAGATATAAAGCCTCTGGAAAAAGTTAAAAGAAGGGCAACTAAATCTGTCCCTGGTGTGAAAAATAGTTATGAGGAAAAACTTGGGATACTTCATCTCTTTAAACTTAGTAAAAGGAGACTTAGGGGCAATTTGATTGAGGCTTTTAACCCAATCCATGTTGGCCCCCTCCCTTGTGGTAGTCGTATCCGTCACAATTACAGTATTCATGTTTGTCTGAAATTATAAACTACAGCTTTAAGAAAACCCCGAAATTTCAACGCAGGATTGTTTAAAAAGGTCAAAAACCTCAGCCTCTTCTGTTGCACTGCGGGGCAATAAAATAGCAGGGTGCTATTAATAGCCCAAATTGCTTTCGACCCTCATCTTGCCACAGCCACAGACTGTAAAATGCATGAAATAAAATGCACCGTTTATACGCGCCAAGAAAATCATGTTCAGATATAGAAACAATTATATTTTTTAAAAACGTTGTACAAATAAGCATTCGCTGTTTTCCCTTGCTTACTGTACTATATACAGTACCCGATGCACTTTCAATTTAGTTGACGCCTAATTTCTTTCCCCAAAATCTTTCGTAAAAATATGTTTATGAAACCAAATATCCTACCTGGTAGGAAGCTACAACCATTTTCTGATTAACCCTGAAAAGTTTATCTTGTTAAATTTGGCCAAATACAGTCGAGATTTCCACAGCGACCACTTATAGCACTTAGGGCTAAAATACGTTGCTGTTATGTAAAAACACGCATGCTTTTGTAGGTTTTCTTTTTTTTAAAAACATTAGGCTACATATTTTATGCGTATTATGTATATACTGTATGTGACGATTCTGAAATAAATGTATTCTGTTGCAAATTTCTGATACAGCCTCTTCTTCAATTCAAACTTTAACCCCTTTGCGCAGATGGTGACACCGGCAAGACCTTTTTTTTCAACTGAGACATTCGTTGCTCCTGCAGCCAAACTATTAGTGGAAATCACAAACTCTGTGTTTTAACTTTATTGGTAGACGATTCGTGACGATTTCTGCCCAATGTGTAGTTTCTAAGTGTCACTATTTTCCCATAGCAGTCCATTTAACAAGCACCCCCCCCACCCAGTCTATACCTATCCATGCGTGACATAGTAGACAATATGTTTTAGTTCATAAATATATTTATTCATCATATAAAAGAATATAATTAGAATTCCATCATAGCAACAAGATAAACCCAAAAATAGCCTGATTGTATGCCAGAAAAGCCCTGCTCACTGAAATGCTAAAGCATCATTCTACCATGCATTCTACTAGCAATATATGCTACTAAATATGAAATTAATATACAATCCTACCATTGGTTTTACACATCGAGATGTTCCTCTCAAAATTCAGTGGTCATTTATTGTCTGGTACAATCGGTTTGAGAAATATACAACACTTTATACCACTATTACACTATCTGAAACGTCAACACGTAATACCCCCCATGTACTGCAAACCCGTCTCATTCATTACAGTTCATTCTGGTTTAATTGTTGGCTCTTTTATCCAATAGAGTACATTATAACTTTAGCAACGGTATATCCCATGTCTTCTTGACTGCTTTAAACCATTTACAACAGCTCAGCGTAACAGCAGTTTTCGTCTTCACAGTCTCATATTACGCAAGCTCTATAAATAACGCATTAGGGGGGGGGAGTTTCCCTTTATGTAAAAAATTTCGCGTCTAAAATGCAGTTGGTCTCGCTGGCTACAGATGTATGTTAATTTTTCCACTGGAGCACTGTCTTTCCAATATGATTGCCCATTGTTATTTTAGCATTTTGAACGCATTTCACATACTGTAGTGCAATCGTTCATTTTATTTTTGATGTAGCCTACCGATTTTCATTGAAGATAGAACATTTGGCAGCATTTTGCAGATGGTGGAATACTATTTTATTTTCATGTTATTGTACATAATATAGGCTATGGCGTATATACTTGTCACTTATGGCATGGCAAATGCTCATTCAAATTTTCTGTGGGCTGATTTGTGGTAGATTAAAGATAAAGATTTTCCTTGGAGTCAAAATGACTAGGAATATAAAAAAATCGACAGAAAAACACAATCCCGGGGCAAAAGTATACATACTGTAGAGCCATGGTTCTCAACCTAGGGGTCGCGACCCCCGGTTGCGGGGGTCGCAGGACGAGTTCCAAAATGTACAAAAAAAAAAAAAATATATATATTTCATTATGTTCCCAACTAAAAATCGTTGGGGGAAAGCATGTGAATGGTTAAAATAGCCGACAATAAAATCAGCCTATGCAGAGCCGTAGATAGATCTCTATCTGCTCTGAGCGCAGGCTAGGAAAGACCGCACAGCTGTGTTTACATTCACCATGACAACAAGCGCTGCAGGCCGGCGCGCCATCACGCCACTTGCTCATGATCACTTGCATCCGAAAACATTTCAAATCATTCTGCAATAAAAACCGTGCAATATTTGGGACTGATGTATACATCATACTGTATGATGTGCCTGCCAATAAACCACAACACTTCCAATTGTAGCTATTCGGTGGTGGTAGCCTATGTATTTCATAATTCATAATTGTTTTGGACCCCAACCCCACAACACTAAACTGATTTTACATCAAGTCGCATTATGTATTGTAGCGTTTCGCAGCCACAAGGAAGGCACGCGGGGAACGTAAATACCGAACGCAAGAAATAATAGGCAAATGTTTAAAGAAAATCACTGGCTTTATTTCTAGCACAGGAAAAACAGGCAACTATAGTTCAATCCAGCAGTTACAAGCAGACAACCTTCTCATTCAGTTATAATTCAGTTTCTCACGCTGTCACACTCAGACAAATGGCTTTATACCCCTTTTCTCCTCCGCTGCGTCTTTGAAAAACTTAATTCGCTTAACTTGTCTCTCCAAGGCCCCAACACAAACATTCTAACATTGTCCGATAAAGTTAATGGATTCTCAAAGAAATTGGAGCGCTGGGCTGCGCGAGTGGAAAGCGGCAATGTTGAAATGTTCCCCGAACTCGACGATTTCTTACAGGAGAAAAAGCTGAACGTGAAAACAATAAAAAGAGTCATCATTATTCATCTCCGAGGCCTCCTTGATGAATTCAAGAAATACTTCCCCAAAGATCAGGAGGACAATGAATGGGTGCGGCAACCTTTTATTGCCTCTGGGAATCACCTCCCATCCGAACTTGAGGATGCGCTCCTTGACCTCGCAAGCGACCGGACCCTAAATACTTTGTTTGAATCGAAGCCACTGGATGAATTCTGGCTCATTGTGGCAGGGGAATATCCAGCACTCTCAAAGGCTGCAATGGAAAAACTTACACCTTTCGGGTCCACGTATTTATGCGAAAATACTTTCTCAGCGTTGACCTATATAAAAAACAAACAACGATCGCGGCTGCGCGTGGAGGATAGTCTCCGTGTCGCTGTATCCAGCATCCAGTATCCAACCACGAATGCAGCACCTGTGTTCCCGCAAGCAGGCCCAGCCCTCACACTAAAAGCAAGCTGCATGTAGCCTATGTCATTTTTGCAATGCTGTTTTTTAATTTATTATTGTTATTAAGTCTATAATTTGTTGGCGAAGCGGGCAACTTGGGAGGGAGAGGGTAGGGTCAAAATTATTCAGTCGCAGGACTAGGACGGCAGAATTGCTTTTGCGGGACAATGCGGGACACGTGGGAGAGGGGAAAACAATTTATTTATTTTTTTTATTTATCATTTAAAATGCCTTTATTTCATATTCGACGGTATATATAGCACATTTTGTTATTAAACTGCTGTAAATCGTCAGTAGGCTATGGAATGTTTATCTTGTTATTTTAACAACAGGCTTAAAAACGGATCTTATGCAGGAAGAGAAAATTATGCAAACAGACGGTATTACCGGTAACGATACTTTCTGGATACATTGTTGCATGTTGAACCGTTGCTTTCAAAACAAGCTTGAAAAATTACTGTTCGAACTTGTATTTCTTGTTGGAACGGGCAGCATCTAGCAGGGCCTCGAACTTCGAAACGACCTGGTTAAATATCCCGTCGGAGTCTTCCTTGTGGTCACCGTAAAAGTCTTTGACTTTGTGTTGCTGTCTTTTGGTTTCGAGAAAAAGCTCGTCATAGTGTTAGCATTCCTTTGCTGTGCATTTTCTTGTGAGCCTCACCATCACCATGCCTCTTAACGTCCCCCTCTCCGCCATGGGTGATGGTGAAGCTCCGGCGGCAAATCCTGCACTCGCCCCTTTGGGGATCGTCTGAAACAGATCTCAGCCATGTGTAGCTCCTCTCCCAGTCTCGGTTGTATGAGCAGTCTTTTTTTCTTAAGAGTTTCCGCCATTTTCTCGTTTTGTCTTGCAAGCTAAACTTTACTTTCGTCGGCTGTCTTCTCCACATAAAAACGACGCACCACGCCACGGCTGCGCATTGATTTTTGACACCGATGCGCGTTAGCTCTATTTTTTTAAACCAATGACGTTTCCCCAATAACGGCATTTTTAAAATAATATTAAATAATAATAACATTTTTTTAACATGATCTTTGAAATGCGGGACATTGTTCTGTTCATGCGGGATGCGGGACAAACGTTCCATTTTTCGTGGTCACCCTAGGAGAGGGGGGTCGCCAGTCTCCACCCACATCTTTTAGGGGTCGCGAGCTGAAAAAGGTTGAGAACCACTGCTGTAGAGTACAGGGAAAAGTGACATTTTATTGAGGTACAAGAGTGAATGATTAGGCTACATATTTAGGTGTATGTAACACTGTGATATCAATATTTTTATCTTAATTCATCAGAATAAGCAAATGCATATTCTTTATAATGGACAAAACTAATTTTATTCATTTTATGACATGTTTTGCATAGAAATTTTTTACCCATATACCCCCCTTTACTGATGAAAATATAGTCATTCCCACTTGAAAATGATGCAAAAGTGAGTTTTATGAGCCAAAACTGTTGATTTGTAGTTAGATATATCTCTCTTTTTTTATTTAGAGCAGTGCACAAGTTAGCCATTTGGATAGATTTGGAAACACTAATGGACAACAGGGTACACTGCCTATATGTTGCATCATAGACCTTTAGTAGTTCTGCATATCATCCTCAGATTTTTCACACTTGTTGACATGGAGTATATGATCCCGGAAATGTAAAAATTTACCTGTTTCACTCAGTATTTTTTTTGCTTTTTCCAAAGTTTCTTTGCATTTGTGCCACTTTATTTTGATTTAAATTATGAAAATAAACTAATCTAAGTTCATACTGTAAATGGTACACCTGTCTTGTTTAATTTAAGCTCAAGTTTCTGTGATGCTCACACCTGGAGTTATAAAGTTAAACAGAGCACCCCCTAAATAGATGAGAATTGACCAAATTTGCCATCTGCGCGAAGGGGTTAAACCATGAATGTGCAGTGAATATTTTTTGCAATATTGACACTTAAATAAGTAGAAACTAGGTGGAAATTGCTTCTGGAGGGCCAAAGTCAATATGGTTAAATTCATAAAAAGGATTAACAAAGTGAACTACAAGAGATTCTTCAAGCTGATGCAATTTCCTAAAGGTCAATTCCGCACAGATATCAGGAAGTATTTCTTAACACAGAGTAGTCGCTGTGTGGAATAGTTTGCCAGGTTATATCGTACTAGAGGCAGAAACTCTGGGTGTTTTCAAAACCAGGCTTGATGCAGTGCTAGATATCACTAGTGCTAGGTACCCTTTAGTGGTATGAAAATGGCTAGCGTTGTTGGGCTGAATGGCCTGTTCTCATCATATTATGTTGTGTTATATAATGAGTGGGTCTGACAATAGGAACACGGACTCTCTGGTTCTTAACCACAGGAGCTTCCAATTGGTAATATGAGACTCTGCTGTTATATTATAGTACAAAACATCCTGTCTTGTACTTTCATAAATTCCCCCTCCAATAAAACAGCACTCACAGTGCTGAGTGAGACCCAAGCATTGTGAGGAGTTTGTTCACACGTACTCATTATATGTCATGACTGACCAAACTGATTTGAACTGTTTTTTGCTTTGGAGAACCATGTTTTTGATTGGATCAAACAAGTCAATGATTAACAGCTGATTGTAAGTCCACCAATCCCATCGCATTGTATGTGATTGTAGATGACATTAGACTGATAACAGCAAGAAAGAGGGCTACAATCTAACTCTACTTGCAACTTTGTCTGAAAAATGACTGGCCAGCTAGCTCTCGTTTACCACACCGTTGGGTAATGACAGATTCAAATTTTTCTTTGAGGTGCATCATTAAAATATTGTGATTTTATTCTGCAGTCTGTGTTCGGTTCAATCATGTCGGTTCATAGTCCATAAATTCACCTGATTCATAAACTAAAAGCTCATTACTTAACCTGTCAATGCAAAAATTACAAAAATGTGTGTCTGTGCTGCCCTCTGAAGAGGCCTGATGCCTTGATGAACTCACCTAGGTAAGCGGCCTTCCTCTGTGAAGCCGTCACCGGGCAGTCCCTGTGGGCCAACAGCAGTTGCTTCAGATGGGTCACCTCGTTCCGCAGCAACGTCACCTCGTTCTGACGGACAAGACGGCAGCGTACAGGTTTAGCAGTGTCACCTCGTTCTGACGGACAAGACGGCAGTGTACAGGTTTAGCAGTGTCACCTCGTTCTGACGGACAAGACGGCAGCATACAGGTTTACACACAGAGCAATGCTCCCTTTTCAAAGATTACCCCCCAAAGATTAGCTTCACATCTCAGTCCTCAGTTAGAAATTCCTCTCTAAGTTGAGGATGGGTACATAAAGATTACCAACAACAGGACTGGCATGCAACAAACAGTATGGCAAAACCTTTATCCTCAGCTGCTTGTTTTTAAATTAATGTTTGACCCGAACGTTTTCTTTTAATGAATGTACATTAGAACCGTTGAGACCCAATGTTCTAAACTGTGAAGCATTGATAACTTTGAAAGTAACATCAAAATGTAATACATTTTTCTAAATTTCAATCATTTCTTGGAATGGTCAACTACACAACACTACTGTCTTTTATTTTGTAGCTATAAATCTTTTTATAAGTTAATAATAATTAACAATAATAATAATAACAAGCTGGAATATTACTTACTCTTAAATGTAATGTATAGTTATGTATAAATGTAATTAATTAATGAATGGCTTTCTTTTCATATCAAACAGCAACCTTAATTATCTGCTCTAATCAAACCCTGTAACGTGCCATCAACACATTTTGAGGACATTTCTGGGACTGGTCGCATTTATAACATTTAAATTGGTCCTCTGGGTAGGCAGGGCCTTGGGAGCCATTGATTTTACAAATCAGGTAAAACAATCCGTACGTTTAAAGAGTAACGAAGCACTAAAACCACTGATTTGAGATGAGAACTGATACATTTGGTTTTTTCTAAGTGTTACGGATTGATCCTGGTCCAAATCTTGACATTTTACTGCAGTCAGCGCAAAACAGCCTAAACCCAAAGGATCTGGCTCAAAAGTGTCTCTAGTGGTAAAACGTTAGGAACTACACGTCCAGTCTGTCATTGGCAATGGGCCAAGACTGGGCTTTCGTTTTGAAGCTCACTTCCTGGTTGGGCTGGGAGCGGCCATTGTGCCGTTGCTCACTAGCGCCACTGCGGTTGGCTCCAGTTTAGGTCTTTCACCATGTAAGTCAATGGCAGCAAATAGTGGTCAAAATATTCACAAAAAAATTTTCATTGCAATTAGGTGCCTTTCCTTCATCTAATGCCTCTGTATGTGCTGATTTTTTAAATATTGTGTCGTTTGGACAGGGTATTAACATTTGTTCAGGACCAATCAGAGGGACAGGTTGAGTCCTCTTCGGCTCCTTTCCGGCGGCAAAAAATTGTTCCGGAGACTCAATTTGGTTTTTACGAGGCCGTGGAAAGGCAATGGGTGACATCACAGTGACTTTGTCCATATTTTTATACAGTCGATGGTCATTGGCCAGAAACTTCATCCAGCTGACGTATTCCTCCCGGTGACGAAATTTAAACATGTACAGCTACGCCCTGAAGTTTTGGAGCGAGGGCAGGCTACACCCCAGTTATAAAAGCGAATCTCATCGGTTGATCTCATGGTTTTCTATGTAGTTCGGTGGTTGATCTGCGTGGACAGAGAGGAAATAGGAAAGCGAGCGAGCGATATATATAGATATATATTCTAGTAAGTTATAGTAACCTATTTTTGGTATATTTCTTTATAGTAACTTGATAGTTCATTTTTCAGTCTAGCTTAGCAAGTAGCTAGCTAGTTTATTTTATAAATATATACTTTATGAAAAATAAATATAGAAAGCATAGTTCAGCCAGGAGTTGTATTATATCCATGTTATACATTTACCTTTGCAACATCCCTACAACAAACATTCTCTCTTGGAGAGAGTTCAGTGCTGTGACCACATGTGCACCCGTTGAAATGGAACCAATATTGTTGATATCTTGCAGGTAACGTTAGAGTAATTGCCTACAGCCTTTTTAAATTGTCTGTTGTCTGTACTGTCTGTTCAAATTGCACTAAGTTTGTTTGTTGTTATCTTAATCAATGTATCACTGTTATACACTGAATCTGGAGTAACGTCTTTTCATTCATCTGTATTTATATGGCTTAATGACAAATAAAAACTAGTTGAGCAGTTGGGTTAAAGTGAGTAGCCTACATGGCATGGGTAACTATTTGTACAGCGTGTGATTTGTTGTTTGGTGGCCGCAGCTTTATAAGCCCAAACGAGGCTATGCGTGCCGCCGCCTACCACTCCAATAAAATAATAATTTTGTGAACCGTTGAATAATACCTATTTTAAAAGTATATTTAATATTTGGTCATATCCTTTGCATGCTGTTACTTCTTGAAGTCTGTGACCCATCAATATCAAAAGACTCTCAATATCTTATTTTCAGGTACTGTTACAAGCGATACTATAACCTCTCTGCATTTGAATGGATTTCTATGGGAATTGGGGGGTGAGATTAGATTTAGCTGTAATTTACGCTGGTACAATATGGAACACATGACTGGCTAAATGGATGCAAGTCATCCAGGGTCTAAGGTATCATACGAGCCCCAACCCATCACGCTCCGGCCAGATATGGAGTTGATGTGGATGGATCACTTTAAGGGTTTCTTCTTCTGACTTTTTCCCCCATAGAGTTCTATAGGAAAATATAGGAAATATGACTGACAATAATTGCCGACCTAACATTAGCATTTTCCCTACACAACTTTTTTACACAACTACCTGAATGTCAGCCAGGTCAATTATTATCATTTTATTGGAACGTTTTTTCTTGCAAAAGCAAACCTCAGCATATAATCTATCAGCAGGTTGATACGGATAGCAACGAATCCCAGTAATTTCTACTTTTTTACGTAGCCTTATCGGCTGACCTTATCAGAAATGGGCAAATCACTGAAAACGTACAATCACTGATATTAATTGCTATCCGTAGAAACAGTGGCACAAAGATTGCTTTTTGTCAGCGAGCTGATTGTAATTTGCAATACCCACGCCCTGTACACTATACCTGAAATCATTGCACTGGAACACCAGGGGGGAACACAATTTCTTGGGGGAACAGATTTGGACACGCCGGTCTGGCACTATTTATCGTATTAATCAGGTGAATGCATATTGTCCTATACGCTATGCATGGCGCTCTGGACAATGACTAAATGGACGTAACGTTAGCTATGGGTAACTTTAGCTGTCAATAACTTAGGCTACTACCGAGTAGCCAGATGTTCTATTTGTTTTTTTATTGTAGCCTAATATGACGAAATATGTAGCTGCATTATTTAATTTAAAATAAAATGTCAGCATTCTCTTCATCTCTTCGTTAATGGTGACGAAACATGTTCATTCCATGTTTGCTCAACTCACTTGGTATAAATTGCTCACTTTGGGCAACTTTGCTCATGGTTAAATTGTAGCCTAAATGTAAATTGTCTTTTCAACCCGCGGTCCAGTCTGAGTCGGATGAGACAACTGTGATGTTGGTTTTGATTTGCGTTTTAGCCTTATTTTTTTTGTTTGTTTAAGATCTCAGCCTCAGATTATCACTTTTTAAGTAGCTTTACGCCCCAGCTACATTCACCCATCAGACTGTCATAGTGTAAAGGAGGTGTGTTCCCATTTTAGTGACATTTGGTTCCATTTTTGTCTTTCTAGCAAAGTCATAGCCGCTGCTTTCAAGCTAGTTAATATGGGGCAATATTGGTAACCGGAAATGCTAAACAAAATGTTGGGAATTTTTTGCTTCCACATTTGCGGAATAAGGTGAATAAAGGGGGAAGCTATATAAGCAACTGGGGAAAGTGACAGAGAGCTAGAAAATGTTTCCTTTGTCTTTAAACTTTATTTTCTCTGCCTGACAAATGTTATATATTTTTTATATTATGCAGTAAATCTTTTGGTGGTAGCAAGTACCGGACCATGTCTGACAAGGCAAAGTATAATTTAAACATTTAACAATTAATATTGCTCAATTTCTTTGCCTTTGCAATAAAAAAGTAATATAATGTCAAAAGAACATTCTTACATGTGAAAAACATAATGTGCACATAATTTTTGTTGGAAAAAACGGTAGGGCTCGAACACGAGTCTTCAGTGTGAAAGTCGTGGCTCAAACCACAAGGCTAAGGCCATTGTTAACCGGTTGTTATAACATTACCATGAATTTGGTGTTTCTAGCTCGAGGAATACGTTTTGCGCGTGCAAAGCATGCTGGTTGTTGTAGTATTTCGGGCTGGGGAAGAAACCGTGACTGGGAGGGAAAAGAGCTGACGTTTTTGTTGATTTCTCGGGCTATACTCAACCGATTTGGAAAATAATTTTTGCTTTCAATTACTTGAATCGGCTGTATTCACTAGGAAAGCGCATTCCAGTGGCGAACTGATCCTTTAAAGCGACAGCTCACAAAAACTTGCGTCTTAAAGTCTGAGGATATGCACTTTTCAGAATTCTCTGGTGGCGCATTGGTTTAAGCAGTTGCTTGTCCCGCTGTAGGTGTTCCCTTTTGTGGTGATGCAAGTTCTAATCTCACCTTTGCAAAAATCTTTTTCGCCGTGCCTGCCACAGTTCTTATAAAATCGCCATCAGTTCACTGATCAGTTTAGGTTTTTGATCTTCTTCACGAGAATAATAACTTATAAAAAACAAAAAGAATCAGATGCTGCAGTGGGGGTTGAACGTTAAATGCCGGAAGTAGCCAAAATGTTTCCAGAGCCACATATGATCAAGTTGTGCCACAGAGCACACACACCACTAGCTAGAAAATAGGCTCGCACTTTTTTCAAAGAATGACGCGCAATCTTCTTTTTTTATAAAACCGGGGTGTTATGTTACATTTTCATTCCTCCGTAGATCGCTCTCTGATAATTGCTTCTATGGAATCATTTGATTTGAATATCTGAACCTGAATATCTGCCTATGCTTGTTGATGTTCATAACTTGTTAAGATGTGCATCTTCTGTGGAAGTTCTATATTCTAGGCTACTTTAATTTACTGATTTGATTATAGGCTAACACGTTGCGAGCAAAAATAATATTTATTTTTTATTCATTTGGAATTTGAACAACAGTGTAACTAGGCCAACTACGAATTAAAATGTTTTCTAGCCGTTGCTTAACGAGTCCCCGGGTCGACACCTGGCCGTAACTAGAATAAAATAGATAACGATTTATTATGATAAATAAATAGTTTATGATTTATATAAAGATTGGCATGCTCTTTCTTCATGTGGAACTGGAGTCAGAATTCATGTTGTCATAACCAGTGGTTAAATTGTGCCGGGGCTGTCAGGGGCTTAGCTCCGGCACATAGGATCCCATACGTCATCAGCCGGAGCTCTGCCCCGGTACATCTATTTTAATCACTTAATCTATTTTTTTAATTTTTTCTCGGCTTGTATTGTTAATTTCATGTTAACAATTAAAATAAATCACAATTAATTTTAGCTGCTGTTTTGTGCACCCATCACTTTTTTCTTCTTTTCTTTCCCGTGTGGTGCACCATCACTTTGACAAAGTTCTGTAAACGCGCTCATCAGTTCAGTCAGTTGTCACTTGGTCTAACGTTTGCACGCGCTCACGGCATGGGATAGGGAACCTTCAGATTGTTTTATGAGTGAGTATAGCTTGGAGATATTCCGATTAAACAATGCTTTCTCTAACGACACTGAGATTTTAGGTACTTGCATTTACTAAATCAGTGAACAGATATCATGAGGTAACGTTAGGTACCTAGCTAACGTTAGTTGCATTCGCGAGCTTGCTTTGAATCGTTAGCTTGCTAGCTACCTAGACAATTGCCTAACCTGTGATTAACGTAACGTACTTTGTAGTAGTAATGTTAGTGTTGGCCATTTAATTTAATTTTAGTTTAATAAGGTACCTATCGTTAGCTACCTAGCTAATGTGTCCATATTGGTTAAACTAAAAAGCTAACGTTATTGAGACGTCGTCACTGACACTGACCGCTTTGAAACGTATTATGCCGGACAAGCTATCCAGCTAACCGCCTAACAAACATGACCGAAGAATGTGGCATAGTTTTTATTGTTTCGATTCCACGTCAGACACTAATGTAGAACTTAATTATTTCCTTTTTATTTTTAAGTTACAGAATTGTAAAGGCTAAAGGAAAGAGGGCCAGGGAGCATCTTTGGCTAAAATGGAAGTGAGACAGGGTGTTGTTAAGAGGAGAAAACTAACAGGGATCTGATAAACTAAGAATGTATAGACTAAACAGCTGACTGTGTTACCATGAACAAAATATGTAGAAAAAGAAGATGTCCTGCGGCTGCGTTACTGTGTACCATTTATTGAAACTTAATTATTAAATAAATGCACTGATAAATAAACTGAATTGTAATTTAAGACTGTACAGACTATACAACGGACTACGTTACTGTTTATTGAAACGTTGTGTGATTAAATAAATAGCTGAATTGTGATCAAGTGTATTTAATCAAGAAAACTTTAATTTCAAAGATGGATCATTAAAGGTTTGACGCATGCTATTTATGAAGCAGTATTTAGCCCCACCATCACTCCTGCCGCTGCATACACGCACGCGCACCCATGCTAAAACAGGGCCCCCCCACATAACAAATCCCAATTTAACCCCTGGTCATAACAGCTTATAATTATTTCTTACATGGAAAGAGGACTACATCACAACAACAACAACGGCGATGATGATATGGTATTGGCAGGAACATGCATTTCATGCATCTTAATGCTCCTCTTTTCATAAGGAAAAAGGCGTCGCAGTGTTCATTTTTTACTTTGACACAATGATCCAAATACAACTCAAAGGACACGTTGCTACCACATATTTTTAATACTTTTCTACATCGTCTTGCATTCATTTCTCAATCGTCGTGATAACATTACCATTGTCCAGATTCATACGTTGTGGAAACCGGTTATTTTTGGTCATGACTGATAAACAATCGAACAACCAGAAAACAACGTTACATAGACGGTCGCATGGGCAAAAATGCCTAAGGAGTTGTTACCCTTTAACTGAAGATCAGTTCATATGTGAGATTGCAGGCAGGTCTTGAGCCCTGCGTGACTTCTGTTCAGCCTGGTGATTTGAGTTTGTGAATAACACAGTGGTTTTTGATATAATATACATTGACAGAGAGAGAGAGGGAGAGAGGGAGAGAGAGAGAGAGAGAAGCGGTCCATTGCGATACTCACTGACAGATTGACGTTGATGGAGGTGAGTTCTTCGGATTTCTTCTCTAGCGCACCAACCCACACTTTGCGCTTCTGCCGGCACCGCGAGGCCGCTGCCCGGTTCCTCTCCAAAAACCGCTGTCGTCGCTCGTCAGGGTCATCGTCCACCGCCCTCCGCCGCCGCCCCCCAGTGGGCTGGGCTGGGGACACCTGGGCGGGGCAGAGGGTGAGGATCGGGTATCAATCATATCAATCATTTGGTTAGTCTAGAGAATCTGTGGTTATATTCAAAAACACAGGTAAACCACAGTGTAGCATCAAAAGTAGGAGCCCTGGTCTTAGAATCGTAAGTCAATTAAGTGTGAATTACAACTGAACTTGTGCCTCTCCAAGACCAGGGTTAGCACCTCCAGCTCTACAAAGCAGAGATCCCACTACCCTACAAACGCATCATCAGATCTGCACCAGAAACAACCACCCCCCTAATGTTAACTTCAGAGAAGAGATGAAAAGCAGACCAAGTTGCCTCCTGAAAGATACTCTGCCACTGCAGCTGTAGTTTGGGGTGGAATGGGTGCAGTACATTCTACATAACAGACACTTCTTCACTGTCTTTTTGGGGTGTTTTTTCAAGCCGCCTAGGAGAAATCACAAGTAAAACACCTGTAAAAAAAACATTAGAAACAGTCTGTGCATTTATTTAGTTGGACACTTGATGAATCCCGTCTTATAACTTTAAAGTCCCAGCTTATTGGGAACGGATTGTTACAGAGGCAATGGATTCTGAAGATTGACATTTCAGGCTATATTGTTAACAATATCAAGCGTGCTGCAAGGTTTAGGTCGAAGATAACAATGCTGAAAACTTCTGACATAATCGACAGTTTAGCAACGTTTAGCAACAGTACGCTCAGATAACAGTGCCTCATCGACAGTGACTAAGGAAATCGATGACGTTTCAGAAATTCATTTTTAAAAATTCCATCTTCTACTGGGACTTTTGCCATTTATTGATGGTGTGGCAGAAATTTTAGGTGTCACTAGGGCTGCAGAAATAATCGCCATATAGCCATACCGCGGTCACGGAAGGCCGACTGTGGATTTGGGCACGTTACCGTCATGACTGTTCATATTAATAGTGACAATGACAAATTCACTAATATTGAATATATTGAATACGGCATAAATATTGTTTTACAACAATCCTTCAATCAATAACGGTCACTACCGTTGCTTTTTTCTGTTTGGATGTGCCGCAAAGCTACTATGCAGCGAAGCTACTGCGGAGTCCGGTTATTTATTTCATTATTTATTTTACTATTTTATTTAATTAGATTATTTATTACGATTTTATTGTTTTATTAGCCTATCGATTTTGAATAGTTTATGGATTCTTTTATTTTACTTTTATACTGTGTGTGGTTGGACCTTGCTGGCTGGAGACCACTAACAGAGACCCTTCATCGCCGCATTGCGGTTAGCCCATGTTGACTGGAGGCTGCAGTAAAAAGCCCTGGGCTTGAGATCATCATCTGCAAACAGAGACTACAACCCCAACCTTCAGGTACTCAGCTAGACCTCACCAACTGAAGCAACCCCAGATCATAACACTGCCTCCAGAGGCTTGTACAGTGGGCACTATGCATGACCGGTGCAACGGCAATTTTTTTTTGGCCAGGCAGTGTATAACCCCTCTGCATTTGAATGGATCTCTATGGGAATTGGGGGTGGGACAAGATTAATCTGTAAATTGCACAGGAATAGTATGGTTTTCCTGTTTGAAGGCGCGTTTGCTTCGCTTGCTCAAATCAGCAAACTTTTAAACTGAATTACTGAACTATTTTTACATTTTCCAAGTAGCTAGCCACGAATATTTAATTCTACGTTTTTGTCTATCTGTTTGTGACTACCGCTCCGAAGTTGATCACATCTAGATCCAGAGAAGCTAACAACAACTAAGGAAAAATACGGTGAGCGCACATCACGGCTTCCACCGCAGGTGTTTCCTGCACTGTGTGTTTCATGTTTAGCCTTAGTTCTGCTACCAATTTTACCAGTACTGTCATATGTGCAAAGTGTCAGCTTTTTGGCCAGGCAGTGTATAACCCCTCTGCATTTGAATGGATCTCTATGGGAATTGGAGGTGGGACAAAATTAATCTGTAAATTGCACAGGAATAGTATGGTTTTCCTGTTTGAAGGCGCGTTTGCTTCGCTTGCTCAAATCAGCAAACTTTTAAACTGAATTACTGAACTATTTTTACATTTTCCAAGTAGCTAGCCACGAATATTTAATTCTACGTTTTTGTCTTTTTGTCTATCTGTTTGTGACTAGAATTGGCTAGCTTGATTTAGAATTGGCTGACCTAGAGGCCCGCATACAGACATTATAGCAGATCCAGGAGAGTGAGAGTTTCTTAGACTCCCTTTTACCTGAGCCGGATGCCAGCTTTTTCCCCCATCAGAGTCCTCACTGCGGGACGATTTTGTCAAGAAACATAGCTGTCGGCCTAGGGCCGCTGAGCACCATCCTACTCGCGTTTCAAACCGATATTCCCCACTCAGTAACACACCTACTGAGAAAGCCCTGATCATAGGGGATAGTATTCTGAGAAACGTGAGATTAACGACACCAGCGACCATAACGCAGTGTATGCCTGGTGCCAGAGCTACCGATGTTGAGGCTAGTTTGAGAGTGCTGGCTAAAAGTAAATGTAGGCCTCTGATCCTATATCGGAGCCTGCGCGTTTTCCCAATGCCCGTGACTCAGACATATGGCCCAAAGCCTTTGTCTGCACGGTACGTTTCAGAGCTAGTAATTGGCAAAAGTCCTCATCCCAAGCCCCATTATCGAACATATCTGAGCTAGAAACTAGTAATTATTATATTGAGACTGTCTGCCCCACACATTTATGCCAAACGTAAAGCAAACCGTGGTATTAATAACCCCTTTGCTCAGATGGTCTCGCTGGCGAGACCTTTTTGCTTAACTGAGACATTCATTGCTCCTGCAGCCAAACTATTAGTGGAAATCACAAACTCTGTGTTTTAACTTCATTGGTAGGCGATTTGTGACGATTTCTGCCCAATGCATAGTTTCTAAGTGTCACTATATTTCTGGAGCAAGTCCATTTAACAAGCACCCCCCCACCCAGTCTATACCTACCCATGCGTGACATAGTGAACAATAGCGTCTTTGTGTGAGTTCATAAATATATTTATTCATAATATAAAATTAAAAATCTGTCATAGCAACAAGATAAAAATGTGGAAAATTTGACATTCATTGAGCACACATCAGTACACAGTAAATTTGGATAAGTATTTTCCATTTGAAGTGACATGCATAGCCCAGGGAGATACGAATACACCATAGTCTATATTATGCACGATAAGATTACAATATAATAATATTCCACCATCAAGAAAATTATGGCAAATATTCTAGCGTCACAGGAAATCAAACGTAAATCATGACTAAGCGATCTATGAATGCTTACACTACAGAATGTGAAATGGACTCAAAATAACAATATCAAACATTTGGCACAAGACTGGTGGAGTGGAAAAAGTAACATACATATTTTAAATATTACAAGCAGTAATAATTACATATTGAGGAGGAAGATCTCGTCATGTTCGCAAGCATATTCTCAGATAGAATCAATACTATGGTATCTTCTTCTGACCCACTTCCAAAATCCATGTAAGCAAGGCGAGGAGTTGGCGATATTAATAAAAACTTAGTAAAAAAAAACAAAAAAAACAGTAAACAACAATTACGCCTCGGTGAGTGAATGTACATTCTAAGTTCTTTATGTAAAATGAAAATAATAAAACTGTCGTCAATGAAACCAGAATGAACTGGAATGCATGAGACAGGTTTGAACGAAGGTGTTCTAATGTTATAAAGGGGTGTGTATTTCTCAAACGGATTGTCCAAAACAATAAGTGATCAGTGAATCATCAAAGGGACATATCTATGTGTAAAACCAATGGTAGGATTGCACATTTATTTCATATTTAGTAGTAGATATTGACAGTAGAATGATGTGGTATAATTACAAGAATTTAACTTGTTGGGTTTTCTTGTTGCTAAACTTGCTATGAGGGAATATGCATTTTTTGTGGTGAAAAAATATTTTTATGAACTCACAGATAGACGCTATTGTCCACTGTGTCACGCATAGCACGTGAGACTGGGTGGGGGGTTGCTTGTTAAAGGGACTAGCTACGCGACAATAGTGGCACTTCGTGATAACTCTGCCATTCGTCAGAGTTGTCACAAATCGTATACTAATAAAAATAGAACACGGAGTTTGATGTTTCCACTCAGTTTTGTTGCAGGAGCAATGAATGTGTGAGTTGAGTAATCTCATGGCGCCGGCGCCATGGCCACTCTGGGGTCTTCGCAAAGGGGCTAATGATTGTGAAGGCAATGGCAATCATCTTAAATGGAAAAAGTGATTATTAAAGTAATATACCAGCCACTTATCAAGATCCCTGTTGGGAACAAATAAAGTTATCAATTAATACTAACAAACAAACTAGTTATTGTCCTCTTAGCCATGGAACACGCATCTGTGTTCTCTTTCTGGTTTTAGTATCTAAAACACCCACACAACGTGAGCAAAGAGCACTGACTTAGCTTTTATGAAAACTCCCTAACAGCAATCCCAGAGCGTGCTCAGAGGTTTATATTTAGCATCATCATCCCAAAATTATTGAAAAACATATGTCATGTCACATGGTCAATTGTTGTACTAAGAGCTAAAAAAATTGCATTTAGACCCTAAAATGGGCATACTTCAATACAAATTGCAATAATTTTTTAAAACTTTTTTACTTTTAATCAGTATGGGACACAAATTCAAAGCTCCAGGGTGATATGAAAAGCTCAAAAACACTATGCGTGTGGGCCTTTAATAAAATAGAAAAATATAAAGAATGCATAAACTAGGACAGTGTTGCGGTATAGGTGAAGGGGTATAGGTGGTGAAGGGGTATAGGTGTTAAGTTAGCCTCAATGACCAAGCTAGACTGCGCTTAGGCATCGCCTAACACCAGGAATACATGGAACACGGACGCGGCGCGACACGTAGGCGGGGCGGAGCGGGGCTTTTTACCTGCTACACAGACCCCGTCTTTGTAGCGTGTGGTTGGGTAAATTAAAGCAATTTCCACTTATATACTTATATAAAATATTACAAAAAGAAGACCTGTCTACATGTGTACTGTAAAGTTATTTTCATATGTGCTTTCAGCTGTGCGTGATGCTATCCATATTGCCTATTAATGTTTTATAAACAAGCTTACGAGCGTAGTTTGATGTTGCAATACTTTACAGATTATTTACGGCATTTTCACTGTTTTTGTTCACTAGCTCCTGCTATAAATAGAAGGAAGGCGGTTGCCCTCTTTTTATTACTCCGGAGGTTACAGAGACGGAGAAGGTTTTGAGTTTTGCATATTGAGTTTTGCCATGTGATAATGCAGTTGGTTATGCAGGGTTTGGAAGTGGTTACTGAATTAATGAACTAGACCGTTTTAACGACAGGATCATGGATACACATTGATTTGATTGATTTATTTTAATGTGCAATGTAAAAACACCCACAAGTTTGCTCTGCTGCGTCGCATTGCCTCTGTAACAATGAGGTATTTATTTTAATCATTTGTAAACATATTGTACTTGTTTTTTTTACACAGTTCTATGTAGTTTTTACCTGTATGAGGGCCGCATAGTCGCGCGTAGAGGTGAAAATAGACCAGCTGCCCACAAATAGAGAAGAGCCGCGCGGCTTCCCGTGGTCCATGTAGCAGCTTCTATTGATTATACTGGACGCGCTCTTCTACTGATTATACTGGACGCGCTCTGTTGCGGGCATTCTGCGGCAGACGTGTCGCGCCGCGTCCGTGTCCCATGTATTCCTGGCGTAAGCCTCTGAGCCAGGACAAAACCTGTTACAGATCCAGTGAGTGGCCAAAAGTGGTGCGGCACTGCATCTCAGCCCAGCTGACAGAACAGGAGGGAAGCAGGTGATCTGTGTTGCTTTTACCTCAGTATTCAGCTGAGGTAGGCTAATGGCTACGGCCAACCTCTCAGAGCACATTCACAGTCAAGTTACCCATAAATCTGGCGTCAGATGATGGTGGAGAGACACTTGGACAAGACTGGTTGCCGTCTTGATTACGTACGGCAACAACCGCAACAGCCATTGACATCCTCCAGCAAAATTACAATACTTTTGATGTCAACTACCTGGATCTGGCTTTTTTCCCACTAAATCATACTGGCAGTTAAACATCAACGTCATAGTTACATGAAAAATGTACTCTGGGAGATTCAGCTTCATTCATTTTAAGACAGGTAATAAGCAGGCAAGATGTACATGAGATGAAAAGACTAGTCTTAGACTGGTATAAATTGGGTTTGTAAAAAAGTATTCCATACTGTACTGTAATTTTGTACTGTACCATACAGTACTGCCACCCGTGCATGTGATTGAGATAGCCATAGGTGTCATTGCAATTCCGAACAGCAGGGGGCAGGAACCGTTATTTGCAAAATATGCAAAGACAAAATAAAAACAACCCCTACCTGGGGTTGTGCGGGGGAGGGTGTGTCCGGGTGCTGGGAGAGCAGCTGGCCCTGTTCCTGCCTCTGGGTCACCAAGGGGATGGAGCCCACAGCCATACCGCCACTGCCAGCCCCGTTCAGGACACCAGCGGCCTGCTGGGACAGTGCCGCTTTCAGCCTCTGAGAGAAATAACAATCTCTTAACTGAGACTGGTCCAGTTTATGACTTCATAAAATTCCTTATATTATGGCTTCTTTTGAGCAATACTTAATTTAAAAAATGACATTCACCCATTTCACCATTATCAGAGAAATGTCTTCCTGACACACAATCATAATTTCCCTGGCCTGACCTAGGATCTGCCATCCACTCTCCCTCTCCACTCCACAGGTACAAAAAAGGCTATTAAGTCATGCTGAGGCACTGGCTTATCTATGGATGAACAGTGAGCACCATAATTCATTGGACAGTGACACATTTTTTGTTATTTTGGTTCTGCACTTTGAGTTTGAAATGATGCAATGGCAATGATGTTGAAGTGCAGACTGTCAGCTTTAATTTGAGCGTATTTTCATCCATATCGGATGAACCGTTTAGAAATTATAGAACCATACACAATACATAGCCCCCCCCCCCCCCCATTTTCGGGCATCAAACATTATTGGACATAATGTAGAATAAAGTAATATTTTTAAATATTTGGTCGCATATCCTTTGCATGCCATGACTTCCTGATGTCTGTGACCCAACAACATCAAGACTCTTGATGTCTTATTTTCTGGTACTCTTACAAGCGATAATATAACCTCTCTGCATTTGAATGGATCTCTATGGGAATTTGGGGGTTGGACTAGATTTAGCTGTAAATTACACTGAAACAGTATGGAACACATGGTTGGCTAAATGGCTCTAAGTCATCAAGGGTCTGAACATATCAAACACACCTTAAACCATCACTCTGCTGTGAGATATGCAGTAGATACGGATGGATCACTTTAAGGGTTGTTTCTCCTAACTCATTTTCCGATTGAACACTATGGAAAAATAAGTCAGTAGAAACAACCCTTCAAGTGATCCATCCATATCTACTGCATATCTGGCAGTGGCTTATTTGGAATTGGGGTTTGTAAAATAAACAAGTGAAACCACGTCATTCTACTATCAATATCTGCTACTAAAAATTTAATAAATATACAATCCTACCATTGTTTTTATACATAGATGTCCCTTTCATGATTCAGTGGTAATTTATTATCTTGGACAATCCGTGTGAGAAATACGCACCCCTTTATACTGTGAGTACACTTCCTGTGTGTATGCAACCCCCCCCCCCCCTTCCCCCAGATGGACCAACAGCTGTGAAGTATTTCACATTGTTCCAGTTAGATTTACATATGGGGAGAGATCAGTGCCACCTGAACTTGAACCTGAATTTTTTGGTCTGAATTTTGATGTTATTACATTTTTTGTTATTGAATTCACCTCCTTGAAATTCTGTTTTTGAAATCCCAGGGTAAAAAAAATCAAGTCAAAACAATAAAGTAGCAAAATTCAGGTTTTAAATTCAGGTTCAGGTTTCAGGAGAAACATCGGGGCTACTCAGACAGAGCAAACGAGTCTGGATGTAATTGTGCGGCCCTCAGATATGCATTTTGATTGGCTGGGTGACCTGGCCCTGATTATCCATCAGGGTTCGGTTATAGCTGGATATTGCGCTTGCTTCACCCTAAACCCCATCACTGGTCCATCAAATCCAATTTTCTGAATGCAGCAGTATTTGGAATGGATAAAACTATTAAGACAAACAGACAAAACCCAAATTAATTAATTCTTAAAACTAATGATCTTATCATGCTCTTCAAAATCATCTAGGCCAGGGGTGTCAAACTCTGGCCCGCGGTGTAATTATATTTGGCCCGCGAGATAATATCAAATTTCTATTTGAGTTGGCCCGCCGGTAACGCATGCACCGCTAATACTACAAATCCCAGAATGCTCTGCTAGCGCCTTGGCGCGTCAAGACCCGCAAGCATCCCCTCCTCTGTTTTCATTCATTCGCAACCTTATGCTACCACCAGTCACCTCGGGCAGATGTAAGACACCCCTCTCAAAAAATGGCCAAACGGAAGGTGGAAAACAGGAGCTTTCTAGACAGGTGGGAGATAGAATATCTGTTCACGACCGTAAAGGACAGACCTGTTTGTCTTGAGTGCGGAGCCAACGTGGCTGTAACGAAAAGAATATAACATAAGAAGACACTATGAAACAAAACACCACGAAAAGTACAAAGACCTAGACATAAAGCAGAAGCGCCAGAAGGTAGAGGAGATGAAAAGAAGTTTGGTTTCACGACAGACTATGTTCACAAAGGCCACATCACAAAGTGAAGCTGCTGTAAAGGCTAGCTTTATTGTGGCAGCAGAAATCGCTAAATCAGCCCGACTCTTTACTGAGGGAGAGTTTGTCAAAAACTGCATGATCAAAGTTTGCGACGTTGTGTGCCCTGATAAAAGGCAAGCATTTTCAAACGTGATCTTGAGCAGAAACACCGTTGCTGATCGTACATGTGAGCTTGCCACCAATCTACATGAACAGCTGATGGAAAAGGGAAAAGATTTTGTTGCATTCTCGCTTGCTGTGGATGAGAGCAGCGATACATCTGATACAGCCCAGCTGTCAATCTTCATCCGTGGAGTGGACTCAAATCTGTGCGTTACAGAGGAACTTTTGGGATTAAAATCAATGCATGGCACAACCACGGGGAAAGAAATCTTTGAAGAGGTATCCAAATGTGTAACTGAAATGAGGATACCTTGGGATAAACTTGTGGGACTGACTACAGATGGTGCACCAGCGATGTGCGGTCAAAAGAGTGGACTAGTAGGCAGGATTCGGGAGACGATGCGGGAAAACCATGCAGGTGAGCTAACAGTTTATCACTGCATCATACATCAGGAATCGTTGTGTGGCAAAGTCCTGAAAATGGAACATGTTATGAGCACCATAACACGAGTAGTTAACTTCATAAGAGCCAAAGGTTTGAATCACCGCCAGTTCAAGTCTTTTCTAGAGGAGATCGGTTCGGAATACAGAGATGTACCCTATCACACTGAGGTGAGATGGCTTAGCCGAGGAAAAGTACTGAACAGATGTTTCCAGCTGCGTGAGGAAATTTGTCAGTTTCTAGACAGAAAAGGGAAAGACATAGCAGAGCTTTGTGACACAAAGTTTCTCTGTGAGTTTGCATTTATGTGTGACATCACAAGCCATCTCGATGCGTTGAACCTGCAGCTTCAGGGGGCGGGGCCACGTCATCACAGACATGTACGCTGCGGTGAGGGCTTTTAAAACCAAGTTGTGCCTGTGGGAGACTCAGATGCTGCAAGGAAACCTGGGCCATTTTGCGTGCTGCCACACCATAAAAATGCAGATTCCTCCCGCCGTGTTCCCAAATGCAGTTTGCTGAAAAAATCAGCGTACTCAGCGCCGAGTTTACCCGGCGATTTGCCGACTTTGAAGTGCAGAAATGTAGATTTGAACTGCTCAGTAATCCGTTTGCAGTTGACGTAGAAAGCGCACCAACCAACCTCCAAATGGAGCTGATTGAACTCCAGTGTAGTGACACGCTCAAGTCAAAGTATGACGCTGTGGGCGCTGCACAGTTTCCATGTTTCATCCCTGACACAATGCCACACCTCCGTACCCAAGCTGCTCAAATGCTCTCTATGTTCGGCAGCATACATATGTGAACAACTGTTCTCTTTGATGAAGATGAACAAAACGTCACACAGGAGTCGTCTCACTGACGAACACCTCCACTCAATCCTGAGGATCTCCTCAGCTCAGAGCCTGACCCCAAACATTGATGAAATACTAGCATCCAAGAAGAGATGCCAGGTATCTGGCTTAGACCAATGTGCATCAGAGTGAATCAGAGTGTAGCAAACAGAGCTTTAATGAATGTTTTCTTTATGCACTTTTCCTTGCTACTCTAGGACATGGACTTGAATTGTTGGATTTTCATTGAAGGAAATTATCCTCATTATTATTATTTTTGTTGTTGTTGGCCTGTGAAAAAATTATTCCATTGAAAATTAACTGAAAAGGCTACAGATGGAGAGAGGCATAATATTATTTTTATTTAAGAAATGAATGCCACTGATGTGTCTTTTATTTGAAATTTGATTTCTCAGGTGTTTATAGTATTAAGCTTTGCTTGTTCCAGATTCAGTGTTTAAGTAAAACTTAAGTTTGTTCCCATATGAAAAGGTTCATTATTATATCTAGAAAGAAGGGAAAACATGCTTTTTTTCAATAAATATGAAATCTGGCCCGCGACTTTGTCCCAGTTTTTAATTTTGGCCCACTGTGTATTTGAGTTTGACACCCCTGATCTAGGCTATTAACGCCTTCCCTATGGTTTAGATGGCTATGTAACATTCGTTTAGTGTCTGGTGGTGGTTCTTGCCACTGCGTATTGCTTTAAAATCAGAGGCTAGCTATGGAAAACCAATATGAATGAATATCCCGCTCTGCGTTCAAGTGAGAAGCTTTTGACACACGGATGGGAAGGGGCGCATCCATTTTTTATTTTTTTTTATTCTTTTTTGCTGGGAAGGGTAGAATATAAACTGTTATGATGGGGAATTTACGAAGTCAGAAAAATATCATAAAACATGCTTCTATGTTAGTTAGCCTAGTCTAGACAACTGTGGTGGAAAGATTTATTTCTGATCCAACACAATTCTGATGCTCCACAATGTTATTGTTGCCATACATTCTATAATGATGCAGCAACTGAATATTTAAGCAATAACTCATGACAGGCCACGGTAGGCCTATAAGCTCTTGTGATTATATCACAGGGAAGGGATGTTGTGCGCGTCTGGCCCGTATTGTGACGTTTTTTTACATTTAGGAATAAAATGGTAGTCTATTGCGATACGTTAATTGTTCCTGTACAGTGTGTATGGGTGTCTTGTCATAATTGTGCAATAAATAAGCTATACATCAACTGTGTAGATGGTGGGAAATTTGGTTTTAATACCAGCATCCAAAGAACGCAAGTTATGGATCAGGTGAGTCGGCGAATTGAGAAACCATAGGCCTACTTACTGCTGTTTCAATTTGCAGAAAATAACATCGGACAACTGGACAAACTAGCAAAAACTCTCTCTGTTCAGTCAATGCATTCCCAAGGGGCCAAAACCGGGCTTTCGTTTCGAAGCTCACTTCCTGGTTGGGCTGGGCGCGGCCATAGTGCCGTTGCTCACAAGCGCCACAACGGTTGGCTCCAGTATAAGTCTTTCACCATCTAAGTCAATGGCAGCAATGTTGTGAAAATCAATAAAAGTCAATACATTTACAATAAATTTTGGAGCGAGCTATTATGTGTTTACTAAGGGAAAAAATACTGTTTTGTGAGATGACAGCAGGGATGTTGCAGCAGTTACGTTAGCATTCATTTATGACACTACAGGCCCAGTGTCTCGGAGCAAGCAGCCAAACTGGGTTAAGTATCTGAAATCGATTGCTCCATACCTCTATAGCCTTATAAATTTAGATATTAATTTATCTACTCCCCCTGCCATTGAATGTTACCATTGCTTAGCAATGCGGGGTTAGCTAACTAGCAAGCTAATGATAGCTCATGGCAAGTCGTAAACAACATTTAGCTGGCAAGCTAACAATAGCTTATGGCTAGCCGTTTTAATTTAACAGTTATTCGACTTTCTTAAGTCTTCCAATAGCTGCTAACTACCGTGATTGCTAATGTACTAGCCAGCTTCTCCAACTAGCTAGGTCCTGAGAGCAGCTAACATTAGTTTAACTAGAACGTTTTATTTTGCTTACAGTCTATGGCTAGCTGCCTTTTGTGGCTACGTTTTATTTTGTAACTGGTGGGTATTCAAATTTTTAAATAAGAGGACAGGTTCGGGCGGGTATTATATGAAAAATAACCTAACGTCATTAGGTTGTTTAGGCCTATACAGTCTATGGAACGAGCAAAACCTAACCGGACATTTCTATGCCTCGATACATCTTTTTCCGGTCCCAAAATGTATAAAATGTGCGGGGAAAATACCCGTTAATGGTAGCCTATGTTTGTACTGACTCAATACATGGATGTTTAAAATAAAACCAATCCTTTATCAGTAAAGAAAAGAATACGAAGTTTGTGCGTTTGTAAATTTTTTGTTTGCAATGTTTGTGATTAGGTTACAGGATGCAGATGAAAGTTAATGCCAGCTACGATGTAATGTAGGCAAATATGCTTTAGCTAGCGTGTGCAGCAATTAACATACAATGCTGACTTTATCTGGAAGTTTTCAGAACGGGGTTTCATCGGATGCTACGAGAAACCGTGGCAGAAGTTAGCGGTTAGCCAAAAAGTGTGGTGGACTATGGTGGCAGCTTGCTACCTTTCTAGCGGTGCTAGGGACATTTATAATGAAAGCAGTCTTGTTAGAATAACATCTGTGCATATCTGTGATTGATTGACCGTCAATATAGTTTATGGCAATAACGTTACTCTATGTTCGTCCATGTGTGGTGGTGCAGTGCGTCTAGCTTGGCTACCGAGCTCAGCTGGTATGCTATCTAGCTAATCAAATAAGCTGATGTTAGCTGAATATAAATTGAAGAGAACTGAATGAACGTTAATTATGTGACGAATTTCACACATTCAATGCGAATAAATGACACAATAAAATCGAGGATGAAAATTAAATGTTATTGTATAAAACATTAGCTACTTAAGGAAGTTTACCGCGAGTTTGTCTTGCAATAGAAAATGGTTGGAATCATACTGTGCCCGGACTATGAAGACCATATCCGGTTGACCCTGCTCCCGACAATGTCACTTCGGCTCCACGGAGCACATGCAATTCGTACAACCACGGCAGCGAATGAGACTTCCGGAAACTCAAACCGGTTTCTACGAGGCCATGGCAGTCGGTGAAGTCACAGTGACTTTGTCCATATTTGTATACAGTCTATGCTTCTAACACATCCTAAATGAATGTGGACAAATTCGATTTTTTTTAAAGAGTCCTGTTACTTTATTTCACATATATTTGCGATTACTGAAGGATAATAACTTCACTGTGTAAGTTCAGTCTTAACAGTCTATCACTGCTAACAGACATCTTCATATGGCTAATAGCCTAACTTCAATCTGAGGCTACTTGACAAAATGTCATAGTCATAAATAAATTAGCATACAGATATCTGTAGGCTAGTGTAAAACCAGTCACGCTAATAAATGATTAAAAGGGCTTGCCATATTCGGTAGCCTACATGTGACGAGTCGAATGGCGATATCTTTGACTTCATTATAGATAGCTTATCTAAGGTTTTTTTTTTTTACTATAGTCCGAATACATCGCTTATTAGTTAGATTACAATTGCACATATCTTGAATTATTGACTGGTCACATAATAATTGTAATTATGACTTGTCAAAATGCATTTGTAGATAGGCGATCTAAAATGTAGCCTAATTATAAGCCATTCAAGCGAAACTCGGGGTGCGTCCTAAGTTAAGTGCACCCTCTTGGCTCCTTTCCTCCACTATCACCTCCTCTCCTCCGTGCCCCATAAACGGATCTTTGTGTTTTAATATAATGTTACATATTAATTGATGTCTCAACGCAAACCGCAATGTCAGGTAGGCTACATTGTATACTGTACGAGCAAATACTTGTACTTGAAACGTACAGGCTATTTTGCATACTTCCTTGTAGGAGACGAGTGGAGGAGAGGAGTGAAGAATATTGGGACGCACCCTATTATAACCTATGTAAAAAGGCCTTGCCATGCGCACTCCTCTCTGGCTGCGTCCCAATATTCTTCACTCTCCACCTCCTCTCCTCCCGAAATACACAAAACTGTCTGTAGCCTATGTGTACAAGTAGGCCAAGTTGCATGTAGCCTACAGTATACACCTAACATTGCGGTTTGCCAACCATAGCCTATGTAGCCTAGCTACCAACTTTTTAAATACTTTACATTTAAAATAGCCAAGAAATTATAGGCTATACAATTAGGCTACACATGAATCCAAATAAAATTTTCTTTATAAATAACGAAACAACTTTAAATAGCCTAACTATAGTAGGCTACAGAGTAACAACCACAACAAGTTTTTTATTTGCTCAAAACCAATAAAATATAGATTGTTAATGCATTACCTACTAAGCAGTCCATGGTAATCGGCAAGGTATGAAAACAAATTAATTCAATAGGAGATTTAAAAGTATCATCCCTTCCGCTGGTGAAACAATAGGCCTATTCACTGGGCGCTAACGCCTACTAGAAAGATTATACATTTCAGCCTATTGACCTATATCTTTAACACTATAACCGGCAAGTGCGACGTCAATTGGCATTGTGATTTTAAATTTAGAAAAGTATTATCAGTGATTATGGCATGTTTCTGTCCTGCCCTGACTTTTCCGAAATAGTTATAGCCTACTGCAAATGCCTATGTTGTTATAATTCTAAAATTCAACTCAGAAAACTGTTAGATTAGTTTTTCTTTCTTTTTTTAATTTATTACCTCAAAGACCCCCTCTAACCGCCACATTCAACACCATTTGGCGTTGGTACCTAAGTGTGAATCGCTGCTTCTGTCCTCCGGGAGCCATATTGACTGCATTTGCATAATGGCTGCATTAGCATCCTGAGACAGTGATCATGTCTATAAACGGTCATTTTATATACCCAAAAAAAATGTGTTTTATTTTCCTAGAGGTAATACTTTAGACTCTAACAGTAGTTTTAGCCTATATACGCTAAAGTTTACAGTTACAAACAACAGTGGCAGCGTGATTTTCCCCCTTGTGAAAGGTAAGTGCCAGACGGGTAAATGTACTCGCAACAAATGAGCATGAGATGCTCGCAGAAACCTCAGAAAATGTGCGTAGACTGTTGACGTATTTGCAGAATAACATGGGGAAATGAACAAAGGGCTCAGCGTATTTTTTCTTTTAATGTTTTTTTTTCTCACTCCACTTGTTGCCGAAAGCAGTAGCGTAATATTACGTAGGCTATGTAAAGCGTGATAGCCTAATTCCTTTGCTTGTTTTTCCTTTGTAATTATGTGATTTACCAAAATAAAAATGTTTGAATTTGAATACAATCAGTTTTATTTTTCAAGAGGGGAATTATTTTAGGCATTCATGGGTGTAGCGAAGTTACATTCCATGTAAGAATTAATTATTTATTTGCAAAAGGGAGCCATGTAATTTATCAAAAGAGCCATTCATCTATGTTTTATTCTGATAAGGTAAGCTACCTGCTTGTGTTTGGACTACTGCAGCGTGACAGCGCAACTATTTTTTTCCCAAAAATAGCGTGTGAAAAAAGTCTATTGCAAACTTCTAAAAGTGTAAATAAGCTAGAAGTAAGATTTTAAGAAGCTATCTGTCTTGTTTATTGTTGATCTATAGCATTTTCGGTTACCTAAGGTTTGTTGGGCGCTGGGCTTCGGACATTATCGCTTCGTGCACTATGAGGGATGGAGGACTAATTGCCCATCAGTGAGAACAAGGGGCCAGTTGTTCAAAAAATTTAATCTGGATCAAAATTATCCGGATTTGGAAATCCCATTTTATGCTATCCAGGATCAGGTAATCCGTCTTAGTTTCATGCCGGTTTTTCAAAGCAACATTGGATTGGATCACCCTGATCCAGATACACAGTTTTCAAGATTACCAAATCCGGATTACTAGTACTCTAAATGGGACAACATATCACAATGTGGACTACCAGCTATGTAAAGAAGAACAGGTAGAAGAGCCAACATGGTCATTTTAAGTGTTTCTTATTTTGAGACAAAATACAAAAATAACATAAACATCCACTTCCATTTATAATTTATTTTATGACCCCTGAGCCACAACAAATAAGGCGCAATGTCCCTCTCTGTGATAATGTTGATGATGCACCTGAGCCTGATGAAGAACCAGACCAACCTCTGCCGTTCAGTCAGAATGAGGGACTGACTGGACGTGTAGTGAGGGATGCAATTGTTAGAAATTATTTTTGACAGGTTCATCTCTGATGATTGTTTCTTTGAAATGAATATACAGTGATGATGACAGAAAAATGTAATATATTATTTTTGTTTGTTATTGGAATCTGTTTGGGGGATCATTTTTATTTTATTTTTACTTTACTATACTGAAAGGCTTAATTGGTAGTCTGTCTACTTTATCTACTTTATCACTGTAACAGTTACACAAGTCAAGTGCAAAATATAAATAAAAGTATATACACTAAATGATACAAATGTTGTATTATTTGACCAATTTTAAAGTTTTACTACATTTTCTCCCTGAAATCCACCCTGAAATCCTACCCCCTGTTGGGATCAGGATAATCCTGTTTTTTTGGATCAAAGTTATCCAAATCCCACAGGAAAGTTTTGAACAACACAAACTGAAGGTTTGATCCAGATTTAAACTAGGATTGGATTACGTGATCTAATCCGATTTCAGAATCCTTCTTTCCCTTTTGAACAACCCACTTTCAAGATTTGATCCAATCCGATCACCAAAATCCGATCAGATTACCTTTGAACAACTGGCCCAAAGAGATGCAGATGCCTTTTGGCGTTGGCTCCGGCGGTTTTCGGTCTTTAAAAAAAAGCCAGCCGGTTCTAGTGTCCACAAACATTGCTTTTATATAATTTTCGCTTTTAAAGCACTTCAACTTTAGTTTTTCATCATGAATTTTTTTGTATCGGCCAACATACTGACACTGAATGATAAACATATACAATTAAAAGTTAAAACGTTATGGTTGTAGTTAGCTTTTTTAGCTACGTTTGCTAGCAAAGCCAAAACTTTCCTGCGAAGAGTATCCGTGGCGCCAAGTCCCCAGTTATGCAGCTCGAAAGCCATGTTTACCACCTCCGAAATGCGACATCCCACCATAAACTCATGAAGGGTTAGACAGCAAACATTTTACCATAATTACTTAAAATTTAAATTTAGCGTATTCCCTTTTCACCACTCGCAATGCGCACATGTGCTTTTCAACAACGGGGAACAGGCAGCCACTGAGACAAGGAGCCAGTCAGTTACCTACTTTCAGCCTCTCTGCATCCGGGCAAAACAAATATTCACGCTTTGGGGCTGTTGGAAATATTTTGGAACTTACGTGCAAAAGCGTTCATTAATGTATGATTCCAATTAATTATTCTAATTGACGGTTTTTCCTTTAATAAAATTGTTTCATCTTAAAGCTGCAGTCGGCAAGTTTGAAAATATACAAGGCAAAAACACTTCCCCCTTTTGCACTCCTCCCTATCTCTCTCCTAAGCCACTCCCACCAAAGGATGCTCCAGTGCACGCACGGAGACAGGCAGAGGTTTATTCTACGGGGAGGATCTTTTGCTTGTAGAAGTTACCCTGATTGTTTGGTTTTGGGAAGATCGGCTTGAGATTTTTTGACAGCCAAGTACAGAGCCCAGGACACTCACAGAAACCAGATTTTTCTCAGAACACTTGATTTATTGATAGCTGCTGGAATGTAATGAGCAAATTTAGCCAAGATTATATCTAAAAAATCTTGCCTACTGCACCTTTAAGACCTGATTTAGACTTTGTTTCTGATTTAGACCACCAGGTAACTGTTCAACTGGTGAGTTAATTGATAATTGTCATATTTCACAATTATTAAATGAAATCCATAAAATATATTTTAAATGTAGGTTAAGTGAGGGGTTTTTGCACGTAATGCCACTTTTGTGTTCAGTATTCAGAGTGTTGGGCATTCAAAGGGCATTGAGTGTTGGAACTGCTGGATTCAGTAAATAAACATTTTTCCTTAATCTTTACTTCCCCGACAACAGTGATTCTCTCTGACACACGGTGATAATCTTCCTCAAACAACAAATCTCACTTTGACACACAGTGATAATCCCCCTCAAACACAGTGATTTGATTCTCTCTTTGACACAGTGATAATCCCCCTCAAACACAGTGATTCTCTCTCTGACACAGTGATAATCTCCCTCAAACACAGTGTGATGGGAAGGTGCGAGTGAGAAATGAAATAAAATGCAAAAGCATAAAATGATTTACAATGCATCTTACCATCTTAGCATCGGAGTGAGCGCTGTATCCGGAGGGTGAGGAGGAGCCGCTGCTCGTTCCACTTAGTGGTGGGCCAGGAATACCAGGAACGTTGGGCACCATGCAGAGTGGCCGAGCGAGCTGGGCAGTGCAGATGAAAATGATTAACTGCACAGCTCACAAAGTGATTATTTAGACCCTTCAAAATAACCTGCATTTATTTAAGTCTGTCCGCTTCCAAGACGAAAATGAAATATCTCAGCTGCCTCCGGGAGCTACGGGCAGGCAGCACTCTCAGTCAATGCATGGCAGCCTACCCAGCCAATGCATAACAAGGCACGAATCAAGCCTCGCTACCATCAGGTCGTTGAGTTATGCATTCCCTGTTCGCTGGGTTCCCTGTTACACAAAGTGGCCCTGTATACTAATGAGAAAAAAATGTAAAAGTATCCAGTTGATAGTGTTGATCCAATCACTTACAAAGTATTTGTTTTCAATGTAGCCTACATTGGTGCCACCCCTATTCCAAACGGTTTCTGGATGACATTAAAAGAGCATTAATTGTGTACCAATTTTATTAAAATAAAGTTATCCATCAACAAAACAACAGTTTCTACAGCCTCTGCTTGCACCCAACATTCATAGCTGAACAGCAAGCCTGATACTTACTGAACACATATACACTGTAGCTTATTGAACAGTAATACACCTACTCTCACACTTAATGTGACACTGTGAGTCCTTGTTGCTTTTGAGAAGGCATGACTTTTTTAACCATTGTGAACTGCAGACTTATTATGATGTCTCATACTAATGCTGCATGTTTCAAAAAATCAAAATATCGAAAAAATGAATGTTCTGATGGGATCCTGCTTGCATATGATTATTGGTTAACTTATAAAAAGATTTAAAGCTGAAATATAAGCCTGTTAAAAAAGTAGGGCTCGATGAATGCAAGTAATCATTCCAATTTCCGAACTGTTCATGTTCTGAACTATCTCGTTTCCAAAAGGTCTGTGTTTCTCTGAGGTTCTATCATGTTAATCAAAATATTTTACATAACTGATTAATCGCAATTTGGGTTTGGAGACCCCTGAAATTTCAATATCTCCAAGAATGAACCTTACTGTCCTATAATCTAGTACTTTGCTGAGCTATATGCTACGTGACTGTGGATAAGAGATACAAGTGTGAATGTAATTGTTACTGTAAGTATGTGCATAAGGTGGAGACTGTTTGGAACTCACCGATATGACTGAAGCCATCTGCCCGGGGCTGGGTAGGAGGGGCACTGCCTTGGGGAGGTGAATCATCATTGGGTACGGCCCTGTAGGGGAACTGGAGAAAGAGGCTGGCAAGCAGGTGGAAAAAAAGTGTGCAAAGCCAGTGCAGGCTGTACAATTTCAGCCCCCAGTTAAGCTATGGTAACTGCTGAACTGGGAGCCTATACTGAAATGGCACCATCGGCAAACGGAGCCGATGGGCAGAGAGAGGAGGACAGAGTGGCATAAGAAGAAAGGGCCGAAACTGGCTTATGATCCACAGCACAGTGAGCACACCAGAATGAAGGGCTGAGATTGAGATGTTGTATCGACATGTTGCTGTGTCGAGATGTTGCTACATTTTGGTGTTGAGAGCCTTTCACCCTCTTCTCTCACAGCAGATGACTTTCTGGTCCACTTTGAGGGGAAAGAAGCCAGTATCAAGAACACCTTAATTCATCCAGTGATGCCCCCAAAATTAACCCACCGCTAGACTGACGTCCTTCAAGATGCTGGAGGACGCAGAAGTACGCCAACGTGTGACACACTATCCCGCAACTATCCGTCTACTGGACCCTATTCCCATCAGCTGTCCTCCAATCTATATCCGGTGAGCTCCTTCCATATCTGTTCTCCATTATTAACACCACCCTAGCCTGTGGCCATGTTCCTTCTGTTTTTAAGATTGCTCATGTTACTCCAAGCTTAGACCCCTCTGATGTCAGGAACTATCGTCCTGCATCTCTTTTGCCTTTCTTTTCCAAAACCCTTGAAAGAGCAGTGCTTCACCAATTATCATCTTTTGTCCATCAGAACCACCTGCTCGACTCTCATTAGCCCGGTTTCAGAACTGGCCATTTCACCGAAAGCGCTCCCCTGGCTGTGACAGAGGTACTCGCCACTGCTAAAGCCGGTCCTCTGCCCTGATTCCCCTAGACCTGTCTGCAGCGTTGGACACGGACAACCATAAACTACAGGGGCCGTATTCACAAAACATTTTTAGGCTAAAAGTAGCTCCTAACTGATTTAGGAGTAACTCTTAAAAGTAATGGGCATGTAGGTCCTAACTTTAGGACTCTTAAGTGTTTGGTATAAGAGTAATTCGCAAATAATTTTTGCTCTAAAACCAGCTTCTAAATCTGCGGCAATCTTCTGCCGGCAATCCGCCTTGGTATCGAGTCAATGTTTTATAGACATTAAATAACATTGAGCAAAAGGTATCAATCGCGACAGCATTATGATTATAGTAGAGCTAGTCAGGGATGCAGTCACTTCACCAACAAACAAAAACAACACAATGAGGTCAAGGTTTTGCCAAATCTACGCTACTCGGCCACAGATAATATGCAGCGCAGACGAACTGGGAATATCTCAGTCATTTGATGTTCGCCAACCAGGCTACAAAAAAATAAAACCAATTTCAGCCATATTCTGGCCTAAATAATTAAAAGACTGTTTAAAGGCATATCCGCAAATTATTTTACGAGCTGCTAGACATGTAAGAGGCTGAGAATTAGAATATATGCCTGACTAGTCAGTTTATTATTTTTGGTTTCATATTAAATTATATTTAAAAATCTACCTGGCGCTGCAGCATCCCGCCCTTTCTCTTAGCTTAAGAGTTCTTCCCATTCCTTCGTAAAAGTTGGTCTTAGCAGCTTTGCAAATAGATTTTAAGAGGAAACTCTTAACTAGGAACTTTTTGTGCCACATAGGCAAGATAAAAATCTGGCAAGATAAAATGTTTTATGAACACAGCCCCTGATGTCCACACTGGCTGAGATGGCCATTTCTAGGACTGCCCCCTCTTCGTTTGCATTTTACTTCGCAGATAAATCCTACCAGGTCTCCTGGAAAGGTTGTGTCTCTGCACGTCATCCCCTTGTTACAGGAGTCCCGCAGAGATCTAAAAGGCAGTTCCACCGAAAAACAACATTAACCTTATTTAACCGATCAAGGCGCAACTAATTAAGTCTCTCTTTGTCGCTGGCCAAAACAATATGTGAATGAAAATATTGACAGCTAAAGTTACAAATTTGGTAGAGGTATACATGAAAATGACGTATACCTCTACCACTTCCTCGTTTTTGAAAGACTACAGTGGCATCAATTGGGCGTGTAAATCAGTACTAAGGCATGTAGGCGGAGCCAGCGAGGGAGGAAACAGTGCCGCGTCTGTCACTATTCTGAGTAGGAACACATCGTAGATCAAGCTAACTATCATTGCTATCATATAATGTCAGAAAATTACATTGATATGTTGTTTCCTAAAGATGTTTTGGAAAACTAAACCAAAAAGGACTTGAGTGCTGTCGGTTACAGAGTGGACAAATGATAGGTTACAACTCCGGTCTTCCTCTGCCTTATTGAATCACCCGATAAGGAACCATGCCAACTACATTATAATCCATGACCATGAAAAGTAGACTAACATAGTCATTAGCGAGCTAACCATAATCAATCGGTTTTTTGTCGGAGGTGGACGTCTTCTGTTTTGAGCTCGAATAGCCTATACTGTGCTGAAAGTGCTGCCAATTAAGACTACTTCGGCATGAAACTGCCCGGTAGCAAACATTTCCATTTCAGTTGGAACTGCAGTAGTTACCACATGTAAGCTAACATTACACCACTCGTTTACCTAGGTTAAACGTTAAAAGTTAACGTTAGAGGACAGGGATGGGACACGAATAAGGGTTGCAGACTTCTGGTTAAGCTAGCTAATATGATTCACGATACCAAAAGTAGATAAATGAAGGGCTGTGTTTTCCGAAATTGATGGCCGTATTTCCCCTGTTTTTCTCCAGCTAATGCCTGGTGATGGTATTTTTTTATGCTGTCTACAACTCGGGTGTAGCGATTTTACGTTCCACGTAAGAATTCATTATTTATTTTCAAAAGCGAGCCATGTAATTTGTGACCTGCTTTGGATACACGTTTCAAAATAAAGGACCCACTTTTTGAGTTTTTCATCTCATGTTAAAGTACAAAATCAGAGCTACAAAATGAGGTATCACGTGATTGAGATTTCTGGAGATATGACTGTTTGAATATAGTGGTTTTTCAAAACACAGTTTTGAGAAAACTGGCTTTAAAGATTATGTTGTGAATTCTACCCTTTCTCATCATAAAATACACCCTCAAACCAGGAACTATTGTATGAAATTGTTATATTTGTGTAGTCTGTAACCCAGTGCTTGCTATGATTTTGAATATGTTTGATTATAATAGTGTTTAAACCATAAATTCATGAACAAGCACAAATATGTTGTAGTAGGACAGGTTTTTTTGTATTTTTTCCTTGTAGTTAGCCTATATAGTTTTCTGGATTAGGCTACTATATGGCCGCTCCAGGTGAGCGTTTTAAATATGGATTAGAAGCTACGGAAATATGACATGACAATTTGTGTGTTCTCAAGTTCTGACCATTTCGTAGTAAGTAGCCGATTGTAAAACATTGCGTTTTCAAATGGTAAAGTTGTCAAAAGGGTGACAAGGGCCATAGTTTATCCACTTTTTTTTTTTTTTTTTTTTAAAGCAGAGGATTTTTTTTATCCCAAATTGAATGTTGATGTTCAGTCATCTATGGGGGGAGCCCTTATACAAAGGGTTGAGCTAGGTGCACTGATGTAGCCTAGTGGTATTAATCACCCAGTTCGTCAGTAGGCTACTAGATTAAAATAGCGGTTCAGATTAAAATGGCAATGCGTGATCTAGACTCAAATTACCTGACAACAAATAAAGAAAAGGGCTTTAACTGCACTTCTTACTGAATTTCAAGTGTAAAGAAGAAACAAACATATAGCCACATATTGGTTATATCTGTGTAGCCTATATAAAACATGGTTATAGAATATTAGGCCTACGTAAAATAGCCTACATTTATTGTGCTATTTCGATACAAAAGAATACACGAATGTGCTTAATTTAATCAATATCATTATTAGTTTTGAAATGGTTTAATAACGGGCAGACTTTCATTAACTCTTAGTTTGATAGTCACAGAATAGGCCTACATGGAAAATGTACAATGTAGCCTATGTGATTTTGATTAGAAATGCTTGAACCGTTTTGCTTTCGGTAACGTTACGTTAGGTGGACGTCAGATGCCAGTAGGCTATAGGTTCCGATTACTTTGTAAGATTGCAGGTTATATTTTTGAAATGTGAAACTAGCCTATCAAAAAACAGTTGACCGGGCTATATTTTTTTACTAATACTCCCGCCATTTGTTGCCAACTAATTTATTAGGCTACTGAGTAGCCCGTACCCTATGCAGAGAGTAACGGTTGACAATTATGTAGGCTACTGCGGTGCGGTAGTCAGCAGTTCATATAGGCTAGTCAGTTCTCACTGAACTGTGGTAGTAGGAGTAGTCTATGGTCAGTACAGTTCGCTAAAGTTTCTTTGAAAATCCCACCTGTTCTCACTGAATTGTGATAAGCTTCCTCATGGCAACCAGCAAGCTTTCCTTTCATTATCTCGATGTTTCATTCCGACTATCAGGCCCGCCTTTAGCTATAACGTTAGCTGACGCGCACGCAAGCATATGAACGAATCATTGAGAGTGATGATCCGGTACACTCAGTTCACTTTAAAGATTTGTTCGTTCACGTACTACCCATCACTAGTACACGTGTTTGTTTGACAAATTTCACAGTTGATCCACCGCTTGCATTCCTGTGTGTGCGTCCAGAGATATAACCACACACACCCACGTACACATACACACAATGTTGATACCGCATTAAAGTACAGTAAATTGAACTGTCTCAGGAATCATTATTCACATCAAGTCTTGGGGGAACATAGGGAGAGCATTCTAATAGATGCACACTGTGCGATTATACCACTGAGAGCAGCCAGTCTGTAATTATTGAGCCTCCGCAACAATAGGCAACTAGAAAGATAAAGTTTCAGAAGAAGCTTTGGTAACTATGGCAGCTTTAGGTGGACAATCAGTACTAAGACAACGTAGCTCTGAAGCTTTTGGAGCTCAGAAAGTATTAGCGCATTAGAGCTAGCGACAGCTTCTTGCCTACAGCCATATAGTTGTCATTACATTTTAAACAATCGTGTCTGTATTTTCATTATGTTCGCGCTGTTCATCAGCTGGGTATGCAGTTATTCTGGCTACAAGTAGAAATGGAGCCGGTAGGCTAATTAATCACCATGAGCTAGCATTAAAAACTCTCCCATAAACAAAACCATTTTGAAAAGGAAATTTATATGACCAAATAAATAGATTTGTCTGCATTACGTTTACAGTCTTGCTCTTGTTTGGCTGCTGTACACAGCAAGAGTCTCAGTAACAACAAAAAACTGGGCAACTAGTCAACGTAGGCAACAGTAACTTCGGCTACTGGCTTGACATGACATCTAACGTTAAATGACAATACGATATTCGTATATGCCGGAGTACTGTATAAATCGACGTTACTGTATTTGTAAGTTCCCAGTTCAAACAGCTGGCTGTAGGCTACTGAGGGTATATAACGTTATCTAATGTTAGTGCCACGCTAGCCAAATGGGTTGATATCCAGCTAGCAAGTAAGTTAGATTATATGGGACTTCAAATATTTAACAATAGGCTATTCATGTTTTAGTATTGATGTGTATTACCCTGGGTGTTTTGAAGACCAGGCTTGATATGGTGCTGGATACTATCTAGATTGTAGGGGAGCACTAGGTACAATTTCGTGGTGGAAAGATGGCGAGCATTGCTGGGCTGAATGGTCATTAAGTTATGTTATGTTACTAACGCCATCATTATCTGGCTAAGATAACTAATAATAATAATAATCTTTATTTGTATAGCACATTTCATACATTCATACATAATGATTGAGCTAGATCTCGCCACTGTGGTCTTCCATTATGACGGAAATCTTAGTCTTGACCATCTTCTCGAAAGGAATTATGGGATTTTTCCCAGTCGGAGCAAGCATCGATCCATACTTCAAATTTTGAACGGAGCACGCACTACACTACAAATGGTGTTCCGTACTATCGTACTTCGGTTTGGACTCTAACCACTCTAACATGGATGCATGCTCGCTATGCGTGCTCGGAGCATGGAATGCGGTTTGAGACACAGCCGTTGGTATGGAATAGAAAAACGGAAAAGGTAGGGATTTGGGCAAATTGGGCGGGGAGGTTGGCGTCAACAGAATGAATGGGAGACATCCGGCTTGTTGTTTCTAGTTAACTATATAGTTTGGTGGATATAACATGGAAAGCTTTGCAGGGCACTCACGGGTCTAGAGGTGGGGCGGGTGTGTATGTGAATGCTTGCATGCAGGGGGGGGGGCTTACTCATATTTCTTCTAGAGCCCGACCGATTTATCGGAAGGCCGATATTATCTGCTGATATTGGCCTGTCACAGATATATTGTTATCGCCGTTTGCTTTGGCCGAACACCAAAAACTATGTGTAAAAAAAACTTTACCCTACAATTGCTAAAGTAGAAATAGAATGAAATAGAAATAGTAGTTTATAACATTATCAATGTGTTGACTGTATTTTTTGATCAATTTAATGCTACCTTGGTGAATAACAGTATCAATTTCTTTCAAAAACATAAAAGGCCCTATCTTACATCCGGCGCTAAGTGGCACTAACCCAAACGCAAGTGTCTTTGCTATCTTACACCCGGCGCAGGGTTCATTATAGCGCCTAGCGCTCACGTCGTTTAAATAACCGTTAAACCCTTATTATTGTGTATATCAAAACGAGTCATAATCGTTAGTCCAAATAATATTGATAATACTATTGATCCGTATAACCTATTACTTGATCACACTAAACACGCACGAGCATGTCTGTTTCGCCATCATATAAGCAATCCGCCAAGGCGGAAAAGCAGGCTTTTAAAGGGAATGGGATACGGCATTTTGATTGGTTTATTGCATGTTACACCCAAGACACATCTATAATTAATGAAGAGACTAAGTTCAGCCCATTTGCACGTTGCGCCATGTTTAGCGCTAAAAAAACACGCCTTCTAACTAGCAAAAGTAGACTTGGACATGCCCTTTACCAGTCAAATCATGTATTTAAAAAATGTATTTATGAAATCCCTGAAACCTTGTTATGCTTATGTGACTGGCAAACAGAAAGTTTAGCTAGATAACATTAGTTCTGTACATTCATCAATATTGGGCTGTTAACAAGCTGGTAATAAACCTTCTTAATAATAAACCTACTTTATATCACAAGTAAAAATTTATTTTCAACACATCGATCAATTTCAACTTTCCATGCCATATTTATGTAGCCACAGAGTGCTGACAACTTGAGCATAAAGTATAGCAGCAGCAGACTAGTGAAGGAGTGAGTGTCACGGGGAGGGACAAAGAATATACTGCGATGCGTGTCAATCATCCATGCTTTGTGCTTGTATTTGGTTCTGTTTCATCAGCATTTGATCTCATCAGCTTTGATCAGCACTTCGATGTCAAAATACATAAATGGTACGCAAATTGCATGCAGGTTGGCAGGTTTGCATATGTTAGCCCGTGGATGCCTTCATTACAAGGCTTTCTTCATTTTGCTTGTCATTAAGCTAGTTCGCTAAAATTCTTTGTTACCCGTCAATTGTATATGGCCTTTTGCATCTCTGGCGCAAATCTTAATGTTTGGTTGCATAAACAGAATTAGAAGCACTGTGAAATATCAAGATTGTGTCATTAGTTAGGTAAGGTAGCCACGTTAGCTATCTAGGCTACACATGCTAGCCTTTCCTCTGCCCGTTTGCCTACCTTCATAATTCAAAATAAATTGCTTTGAGTCGATGCAGTTGCACCCAGGTCCTGCCAGATCCGAGTATGGCCGTATGGCCGGTGCCTTAAGCGGAAAATTGGGCGGCCGTTCCCTGGGTGGAGGGAGGGGATCAGCAGGGAGAATCATCGCGCACACATAGCACGGCTCTGTGCTATGCTGGAATCACGGTCAGGGACATGAGGAGTCACTCCTACCGCCAGCCGACAGGGTTGTGTAGCAGCAAATTCTAAGCGGTTGCTACACGGAGAATTGAATCTTACGAGGGTACAATTGGCTACCAAATTGGGAGAAAACAGGGAAAAATCTGAAAGAAATTCGAAATAAAAAAAAGAACACCTCGTCGGGCCTCACATGACCCTGAAAAAATGCAGACAAGGTCCGACACTGAATTTTGGTAGGGATACAATAAACTGGGAATAAACACACAGAGATCCATGTATTCCAATGGGGAGATACAGGCATCCCCAGCAGCAGAAGAAAGTTATCTCTCCTTCCGGTCTAGGTAGCCATCTTATGAAATAGGCCTATGGGGGTTCTACAAGCTACTAAATCATGGGGTATAGTTTTCCACAGAAGGTTTCTGCATGTTGGCTAAAATAAATAATCACAAAGTAAAATCTGTTTTCGCATAAGGTTAGATTTATATACTGTTAGGGCTTGGTGATAAGATGAGGGTTAGTTATGTTATAATAATATTATGTAAAACCATAGAATTGAGAGGTGTACTTTCCTTTTCATATTACTGTATTTCCATATGCACATATGTGTGTGTGTGCACGTGTGCGTTAACAGGAAAGATGAGGTTCAAGGCGCTGCTCACTTGCAGTACTCACCCCAGCTGGCGGTTAGAGGGCGGGGTCTGTGTGATGACTGACGTGGGGGAGGGCAGGGTTGGGTGCAGGGGGTCATAGCCCAGGTGGAGGGACAGGGAGCCTGGCCGCACAATGGCGGAAGTGGGCGTCGAGCTCACCGGAGGCGGCTGAGGGACCTCCTGCGGACACAACGCAGTGAATACCCACCACTTTCTACCGAAACAAGACAGTGAATACCCACCACTTCCTGCTGACACAACACAGTGAAAACCCAAAACTTTCTATTGAGACAACAAAGTGAATGCCCACCACTTCTTGCTGACAACACAGTGAATATCCACCACTTCCTGCCAACACAACACAGTGAATACTCATCACTTTCTGCTGGTACAACGCAGTTAATACCCACAACTTCCTACCAAAACAACGAAGTGAATACCCACCACTTCCTGCTGACACAACGAAGTGAATACCCACCACTTCCTGCTGACACAACGCAGCGAATACCCACAACTTCCTGCCGACATGAATAAGTGAATTCCCAATACGTCTTCTTGATAAATGCACAGTTACCATAGAGCTAAAGCTGTGCCTTTTCTGACCTAAGAGTAACCTCAGAGACTAAATGAAAAACAAATTCAGTGAAATATTAACAACCATTTTATTGATGTATAAAACCAATGGACACTACGGCAAATATTATTCTGCATGCAATAGTGCTAGAGACCAACCTGACAAGAACATCAAAATCAGATAATGAAATATTAAAATAAAGTGGCTAACCTGACAATCATTGACAGCCTGATCTTAGGAAATAATTATGTAAATATTTTGCAATCATTCTTTTCTTCAATTCATCAATCAGTTGACAACAGGCAAGACTGATTTTTCTCACAAAGCCTATTTACTCTCAAAAACAGTGCTGTCTGCTTTTTTTCTAATTTCTATTTTATGTGGGAATCAACATGCAGCTGTTCCATTAGTTACTGACCTCAGAGAGATTAAAAGACTGGTTATGCTGCTTTAAACAAAACAGAGTACTAATTGACATGCTTCTATTAAAGTGGTTAGTAATGCATGTTTTTCTGGACATTTGCAGTGTGGAGTTACCTTGGAATCGCTGTCCTCTGCATCTGACATGCTGGAGGCAGAGTTTGGGATATCTGGAGGTGAAGAGTCCAGCTCCACTGACCTCTCTTGCTTCAACTTCATTCCAGAGGATGTCTGCAGAGGCACAGACTGGGGGAACAACCAATCAGAGACACACTTTTATCAAAATGCATTTTTCCATTAATTAGACCTGTATATTTCTTTATTTGCTTGAAACCCTTATTATTTACATGCTTTGTATTATTTTATTGTTTTTCTTATTAACTGTCTGTTAGATATTTAGGGCTCTATCTTGTTGATCTTAGCGCATGGTCTAAAACGCATGGCACAAGTGCATTTACGGTTTGTCCAACTCCACTTTTGCTAGTTAGACGGCGGATAATTTGAGCACAAACTAAGGTACAAGGCTCAAATGGGCTGAACTTAGTCTCTTCATTAATTATAGGCGTAACACACAATAAACCAATCAGAGTGTCATCTTTCATTCCCTTTAAAAGCCACCTGTGTTTGCACCTTGGCAGATTGTTAATATGGTGGCGGATAGTAAGACTATGAAAACAGCGATTTACAGCTGGTGAAACAGACATGCTTGTATTCACAAATACCCCCTTCCAACTCTCCTCCGGCGAATTGACTTGTTTGAATTGCCGCATTGAAACAATAAGCCTAATAAGCCTTTTCACTGAATAATCTTAAAATTACTTAAAATTACTTTAATAATTTTATCCTTATAAGCTTAGGCTAACATGTCACGGAAACATGTCTCGGGTGTCCTTGTGCATTACGCCTAAATCCGAAGTATTGCCAGATTGGCGAAGTTGTGCCTTTGCGACCAAGTCTAACTCCACCATTGTGTTGTCTGTTCACTGCAGTTTTTTTTACCCAACTTCCATTTTGATTAATATTCTGAAATTGCGTTACCATGAAATAATTATTCATATTTAGTTTAGAATAGATAAAACACAATTTAAACGGATAGCCTACCTGATATAAATAATAGGCCTATAAAATAATGAAAATTTGTATTTTATAACAATTTATTAATTAAAACAAACCACAATAGAACGATGTCATCGTCCATCACGATGTTTGGATGTGCACATTGTGACGTCACATTTGAGTAGACATCGCCCAATCCTAACGTACACCACTCGTTTACCTGGCCAAAGCAGTCCCGGGTCGGCCGCCTCTCTCTCTCTCTGTGGCTGTGTCCGAATCAAAGCCCTAACTACTGTGTCCTGTCTCCTGTGTACTAGCGTGCTGTGTACTGCTTACTGCATAACTTAGTTACATGCAGTATCCGAAACAAATCCTCCATACTAGGACAGGAATTTCACCGGCAGCCATGACCGTCATTACCCCTCTGTCTGGCCTTAATGTTAGAAAATGACATGCCTTGCGGCCACGGTGGCCTTGGTGCCCTGCCCGGACTGCCCTCACTGATTTAGCCATTTTCTCCTCCGCCCCTCTCCAATCAAAAAGTCTTAAGCGACCAGAGTGTCTTTTGTTGAGATTCTGAATTATTATTGGCCAACATCAACTGAAGCGCTGTACGCGTAACCAATGCTCTGTGAGTACTAGGAACCAATGACCGTAAAACTGAAACTGAGTGACTGACTGGACTCCTGAGGTGAAATGCGACAGCTCTGGGGACAGTGAATCGAGGTAAGAAAGTTTGATAAATCAGCAAATGAATAACATATGCAACTCAAGATAGGCATTGCTCGTATATTACTATATATTGCTATAGCTGACTCGGTTCACTGCTTAAGAGAGTGAGTTAACGTGCCGAGTAATGTTTGTAATGTTTGCTGACATATAGCTAGATAGCTATCAGCCGTTTAGTGTGACACACTTTAGCAAAGCTGAGGGAAAATAGCTTCCTCATCCAGGAGATCAGCTTGACTGAGAATGTAGTGTGATACACCTTTATTGAATTAGATGCGCATATGACATACCGAAGTCATATAGCTAGGCTATTGCACTGCGGCAGGCTGCAAACTATAATGCAATAAAAATTCAAATTAAGAAAATGAAGTTTGGAGCAATGACTGCTCATAATTATCTATGAAATAGGCTACATACAGGCTATCATATGCCATACAGTTTTGCATTATTAACCATCCGCTTAGAGATTTAATGTCTTTACCGTAAAAAAAAATGTCATGTCTAACCATCTAAACCAATATCGGGGCGTGAGAATAACGCGTCCCGTCTATTTGTACCAACACGTTTCTGTGCCAGTGACCAAGAATATAAAAAAATTTAACACAATCAAGTGGGCGGTATAACAAACTAGGCTACTGCTATGCTGCCATCTCAGTAACAATTACTCCCCTAACTTTCAGTCGTTCCACGATTGTCTGGTAAACATTTGAATCACGGACAGTAGCCTCCCATTAATGAGTTTTATAATATCCCTTTCCTGACTTATATTTAATAATTCTCTGATTTCCACTTCTGTCCAGTTATTTCCTATATCTGTTCCAGTGACAATCGTTTTGTTGTCAAAAACCCGGCCAAAACTCCCAACTGAAAATGCTAAATGTCAAAGCTGCCCATCAAGGCAGGCCTCGAAAAAAGGGGCATTACAGGGGACCATTCAAATCACTGAACTTATGGTTCAAATATAATGGTTGTCTGTTCACATTAGCTTATTGATGGTGGACAATTCGAGGGAAACCAGGAAATCTTTGTCTTATATAACCATCACATTAACGTGTGTGTGTGTGTGTGTGCGTGTGAGAATAAATGTAGCTAACGTTACAGATTAGCCTCTGTTAACGAACGTACGACATTTATTAATTTAACGTTAGGTCGAATCTTTTAGACTGCAAATATTTCACTATCCATGACAATGACAATGAAATTTCACTTACCAAATGAACATGTAATAAACATCAAATTCGATGGGAATATAAGGAGAAGACAATGAAAAACCACCAAAAAAAAAATGTTTGACCACCAAAAATGGGTACAATTGTGTGTGGATATAACTGAAGAGACAAGATTCAAGTTAAAAGTTTATTAGGCTGGATATGTTGATGTCATCAAGCTCTTAACAGAACTCCAGCACAGAAAAGAGAGAACAAGGAACAGAGAAACTTGGTTAAGTTATAACGTTAGCTAGCTAATATAAAAAAGTACCTAACTTAGCTAGCTAACGTAGCCTAACGTTACTGTAAATGAGTCGGTGTCCTGACGTACGTTAACGTTATTAATGGCATTTATTAGCCAGCTGTACTGTATTAAATGTCACAGAATAAACTAAATAGCTATTTTATTTCAATTTACTTCAAGTGACAGCTTACCTGAAAACCAGTAACGTCACGACAACTTCTTCTGAATACGAAGAGAATGTGACAATTTGAAGAGTAATCACCTGTCCTCCTCGAACATTGGTTGTGGTCGCATGCGAGTAACTAGCGGTGCATTAGCTATAGCACTACGGTTAGGACACGGCTAAATGCAGACTGTGATATTCCCACTGAGGAGGCTATTACCATTAACCATCTCTTCTATTACTGTTTGAAATTATCCAGATGCCATGTCATTTGTGCATTTCGGTGGACATAATGGGCCGACTTGGAAAAGACAGCACCTGTTCCTCTTTCATCCTATAATATAATAATAATAAAAATAATAACTTTATTTGTATAGCACCTTTCTAATGCAAGGATACAAGGTGCTTTGACAGGCAAAAGAAAATGACAAAATATATAACAAACAGAAGAACAAGAACAATAAGTATACAGAAATACAAGATAATAAAAAAGAGAGAAGAATAAATTAATAAATAAATAAAATAATACTTTTAAGTAAAAGCTAGTTTATAAAGGTGAGTTTTCAGGTTATTTTTGAAAGTGCATACTGAGTTTGCAGTTCTTAAGTTGAGTGGGAGGCTGTTCCAGAGTCTAGGCGCAACCACTGAGAAGGCACTGAAATAAATCAAGCACTGAATATTGGTGGAAGTTAAAGTAAATGCAAAATTCTGTAGGCTACTGTTTTCACTGTGTTGATTGTGGTCTGCTGTCGCAGGTAGCCGCACTATGCAATGAAATATTAGACTGGCTGATTCGATGACATGGTCCATCTCGGGCGCAGCTGGGCAGAACTCACACACTGCAACACTTAATTGAAACAAGAGTCTATTTACCATGTTGTTTGACCAAATCTTGATCATATAAATGGAGACTATGTTACATGCTCAAAGCATATAAGTTAGTAATCTTAGCTACTGCTCTGTAAATTTGACCACAGTTAATTTTCATAAAATATTTCGAAATCATCATTTTGTAATTCTGCTCGGTTCATTCTGTAGCCATCAACCTCCAGTGGTCACGGCCCCAGAGTAAGGGTGAGGGGCAGTCATGTTTGTGGTGGGTGAGGGGCAGGGCCAGGGGAAGAGGGCAGCTTGATCAGAGTGATCATGATCTCCTATGTGCTCTATATCGCCATCTGGTGTTCTTTCACTCCATAGTATACCTTTAATGGGAAAATGCATGTACACTCTACATTTTCCACAAAGAGCTACTAAACACCTTAAGCTCTGAACTCTGGATTTAGAAAGTCGACGGTCTGCTGAGTAGTAATGCCAGAGACTATGCGGAGACATCAAGCATAGATTTGTCAAGCATAGATTTTTTGACTGTGGTCACCGGGACCACAGTCAAAAAATAATCTGCTTGGAAGTAATAGTTCTGCTTACTTTTCGTTAGGCTACTGAATGATAAACATACAATTAAAAGTTAAAACGTTATTGTTGTAGTTAGCAAACCCAAAACATTCCTGTGAAGGGTGTCCATGACGCCAAGTCCCCAGTTGTGCAGCTCGAACGCACTGATATCCGTAATAAACCACCTCCGATATCCGACCTCCCACGCAGGCAGGGTTAGACAGCAAACCTTTTACCGTAATTACTCGAAATTTTACGCATGAGCTTTTCAACACAAGCTTTATCTGAACACCCAGTTCCAAACAAGCTGAAAAAGCCCTTCCACCACCAAAGGCTCACCATGATTTTGGCCGTCTTCTTGTTGTTGTTGTTGTTGTCGTCCTCCTGGGCCTTGCGGAACTCCTGCTCGAAGGAGCTGGCCAGCTCGCTGAACAGCCCCACCTCCTCACAGTTCTTCAGGAATCGGGTGGGTGTGGGAGTCTGGTCTGGAAGGATGTGAATACATTCACATTCCAGAATGTGCTTGATTGACACAGCCACACATCAGCATAGTGCTGCCAAGTCAACTGTTTACATAAAATATAATCCAACAATAACAATCATGACACAAGATACTGACACTTTCAACAAGCATGTTAGCATGTGATAAGCTGCGACCATATGCCAAAATATCTGTATGTGCGGGTATAGTCAATTGCAGAAATATCGGACAGACCGACCAACCGACAGAGTGACTTCTACTAGCCGCTGGTCACAGCTAACAAGACTACGCAAGTCTAGATCAGCCTGGACGCCTTTATGCAGCCAGTGAGGAGCAGGTGACAAGGCACGGCGGATATAGAGAGAAAAAAAAAAAAGGTTTTCTCTGAGGAGGTGTAGTGGAATATAATGTTCCTGTATTTTGAGCATAAAATATAGCACATTACCCGTGTTGTTTACGTTAAGCAGTTTTTTTTGGACATCTTTATCAAGGGTGTGTATATTTTTACGGACACAAATTTCCCTGTATTTGCAGGCAAGCCCAGAATGTCTTCTAGTGTAAAGAAAGGATGCATTTACATATCTATAGAAAATATTGATGTAGCAACAAAATTGAACGCAAACAGGTGACATATTTTGGTTGACATATGAGCACTGTCGGATTGTAAGTGTTGAAAGTCCTGATGCAGTGGGGGGACATCTTTAAGGTGGTATGAATTTTTTTTGCTGGCTGGCACCAAGTAAACTACTGAAAGAAGTAGTAGTGCTAATATAAGGATATGTTCAAGGTATGTAGTAATTAGAGTGTCATATTATAATTTTGGAGAAATAGTTTACAGCATAGACACAAGGGATATTGGATGAAGCATTGCACACTGGGTCTGGTCTTTGAGAATGAGCACATAGGATAGTTACAAAGAATAAAGGATGAAGCATTGGACATTGGATTTTCAATTCAATGCAATTTATTTTGTATAGTGCTTTTTACAAAGAACTGTCACAAAGACGCTGTACAGAGAAATAGAAGAAAAATTGGGCAAAAACCAGGCCTGAAACCCTGAACGGCTAATGAGGGAAAAACTAATGAGAAAAAAATTTGGTTTTCTTATTGGCTTACTAACGTACTTATTTATTAGCCAGTCTTTATGACACCTTTTGGCTGAAACTGTTGACTGTCTTGTTGCTATTTTCCTTATTAAGCCTAATTGATCATATTGTAGCAGCCATCTTGCCCGTCTGATTCCTATGGTGTGGTTTCAATTAGGTCCGCTTTGGGTGAATAAGTACCGCTACTGGAAGACACGGGGGGTGACGCCTTATTGGCTGATGCCTTTTGATGGCCTAATTGTCACCATGTGATGTTGCTGTTTGAATCCTTTGTGATGTTGGCGCTTCCTGTTTGTTTTGTTTGTTCTGATGAAGGCCCTTTGGGTCAAAATGTGAACTGATAAAGCTTTATTTTTGAAACGCAGTGTTGTGTGGAGTTCTTTATATTCTATAAACATTATAATATAAAATTCACAAAGATTACATGATTAATAATACATTCATTGCCGTGTGTTGTACCCCAACTGTTTTGACGGTGGAACACGGAAAAGACGGGTAATATGGAGGGAGAAGAAACTGAAAAATAATGAGGACAGTAATCAGTTTTACTGAACATATGCGAGATGAAACGGTAATGTGAGGCATAAACGATTTAACTGTAATTAATCAAACTGTAGTGTTCGTAACAGAGCCGCGATTAGCTTCCCCTCCAGGTGTGCACTCTCAAATGGGACTACGTATGAAAGTGAATGGTTTAGTGGAAAATGGTGTAGCTGCGGGAGTGGGGAAATGGAAAAGATAGGCTATATTACAACGGGTATTTAGATGCAGTAGTGACAGCCAGCTCTATCACCAGTTGTTTGTACATTTGTGCAGAAAACTTGTCGACGGAGCTAACGTTCGATGAACAAGAGGCTAAATGCTTTGAATTGCTGTTTATTTATTTATTCGCCACTCAACAGGTTGTGTCTTTGCCGGGACCACAGTCAAACAAGTTTTTTTCTTGCTCAAAACCAATAAAATATTGATTAATACATGAAAGTATGAAAACTAATTATGTCATTCATTCAATGAATAAGAGATTTAAAAGAATCACCCTTCCCGCTGATGAAAAATATTCACAGGGAGCTAAAGCCTACAAGAAAGATTACACATTTCAGCCAATTGACCTGTATCTTTAAACATATCCAGGTGTCCACAAACATTGCTTTTAGATAATCTTCGCTTTTAAAACACTTCAACTTTAATTTTTCATCATGAAATGTATCGGCCAACATACTGATACTGAATGATACATACTATTAAAAGTTTAAATGTTATTGTTGTAGTTAGCTGTTTTAGCTATGTTTTCTAGCAAAGCCAAAACGTTCCTGCGAAGGGTGTCCATGGCGCCAAGTCCCCAGTTGTGCTGCAGCTTGAACGCCGTGTTTACCGCCTCCAATATGCGACCACCCACCATAAACTCAGATGGCAAACTTTTTACCGTAATTACTTGAAATTTTACTTATGCACTTTTAAACTTTTTTTCCGTAATTACGCAAAATTTGAATTTTGCGCATTCACTTTTCAACTTTTTACAGTGAAATTTTCATTTTCCGAATGCGCTTTTCAACAACGGGGAACAGGCAGTCACTCAGCCACTCAGCCAGTTACCCACATTCAGACGTTTATGAACATAAATGACTCCAGTAAAAGTAAAAGGTCCCCCATTCAAACACCAATAAAAGTAGAAGTACAAAAGTATCTGATTTAAAATGTAAATACCAAAAGTAAGCTGGCGAAACAGACCTGCTCATGCGCAAGGTTAAAGTGTGTGAACAAGGAATATATGGATCAATATTCGTACCAATATTATTGGGACAAATCATTATGACATGTTTTGATATACATAATAATAATCTTAAACATCAGGGTTTAACACTGGCACAGGTTCCTGGTAATTCGAGACCAAACTATTTCCCGTTTCCCAGAAAATATAATAACAGGAAAACAGAATATTTACCATTAGCTTACACCAGTGCTGTTATTTTAGAAAATATATGCAGTTTAATTTTGTTTAAAGCACCTGCAACATCTGAGCATAAACTACCAGAATAGGCTTCCGTCTCATCTTAGAAAAAGGCTAATTAGCCTGCTTGTTTAACAAATTTCATATGATTGAAGCATTGGCAAATATCAATTCCATGAGGCTGTTCTCACAGCAGACAGATCACAGGCAATACATTTCAGCTAGTGAAGCTCAAGCTTCACCCAAAGTTCATATTACGTGCATTTGAATATTGATTATAACATGAATAGCGTTCTTGTGCCTTAATGATAACACTAAATACACTAAAGCTGTCAGGTTGGGAACCCATAGCTTTACGCACATTTTCCATTGTTTTATAATGTCATGCTTATGGAAATATGACCAACGCATTTATACTGGTAGCTTAATGCCTTAAAACAAGCCCACTTTCCTGGGATTCCAGGGACAATCCGGTCTATTCCAGGAGAAATCTTTTTAGGAAAAATATTAATCCCTATTTTACAATGTAATCTTAATATTTTTATGCCCATTTTAACTATTGTCCCCCAACAGAAAATTGTCCCCCCAAAAGATTGCAGGAACTATTGGCCAATTTAGAGTGATAGCTTGATCTATAATAATTGCGAATACATGTAACCTTACACGTAGCATCGCAAATCGCCTGGATGTTGATTGAGTGGGCTTTCTTTACGTTTCACATATACAGGTGCAGCTCAAAAAATTTGAATATCGTGAAAAAGTTCAATATTTTTTGTCACATGTCAGAAAGTGAAACTCATATATTATATAGATTCATTACACATAGAGTGAATATTTCAAGCCCTTATTTTTTTGTAATTTTGATAATTATGGCTTAAAGCTAATGAAAACCCAAATTCAGTGTCTCAGAAAATTTGAATATTACATAAGCCTTCTGAAAAGTATGTTCATTTCTATGCACTCAATACTTGGTTGGGGCTCCTTTTGCATGAATTACTGCATCAATGCGGCGTGGCATGGAGGCGATCAGCCTGTGGCACTGCTGAGGTATAATGGAAGCCCAGGTTGCTTTGATAGCGGCCTTCAGGTCGTCTGCATTGTTGGGTCTGGAACCAGCTTTTGGTACTTTTGGCAGTGTGGGCAGGTGCCAAGTCCTGCTGGAAAATGAAATCAGCATCTCCATAAAGCTTGTCAGCAGAAGGAAGCATGAAGTGCTCTAAAGTTTCCTGGTAGATGGCTGCGTTGACTGTGGACTTCAGAAAACACAGTGGACATGGCACCCCAAATCATCACTGACTGTGGAAACTTCACACTGGACTTCAAGCAACGTGGATTCTGTGCCTCTCCACTCTTCCTCCAGACTCTCTGGGACCTTGATTTCCAAATGAAATGCAAAATTTACTTTCATCTGAAAAGAGGACTATGGACCACTGAGCAACAGTCCAGTTATTTTTCTCCTTAGCCCAGGTAAGACGCTTCTGACATTGTCTCTGGTTCAGGAGTGGCTTGACACGAGAAATGCAACATTTGTAGCCCATGTCCTGGATTTGTCTGTGCGTGGTGACTCTTGATGCACTGACTCCAGCCTCAGTCCACTCCTTGTGAAGCTCCCCCAAATTCTTGAATGGATTTTGCTTATCCCTGTTGCTTGTGCACCTTTTCCTACCACACTTTTTCCTTCCACTCAACTTTCTATGAATATGCTTGGATACAGCACTCTGTGAACAACCAGCTTCTTTAGCAATGACCTTTTGTGGCTTACCCTCCTTGTGGAGGGTGTCAATGACTGTCTTCTGGACATCTGTCAAGTCAGCAGTCTTCCCCATGATTGTGTAGCCTACTGAACCAGACTGAGAGACCATTTAAAGGCTCAGGAAACCTTTGCAGGTGTTTTGAGTTAATTACCTGAGTTTCCAAGATTGAACTTTTTCACAATATTCTAATTTTCTGAGACACTAAATTTGGGTTTTCATTAGCTGTAAGCCATGATCATCAAAATTACAAGAAATAAAGGCTTAAAATATTTCACTCTATGTGTAATAAATCTATATATGAGTTTCACTTTCTGAAATGGGGGACAAAAAATATTGAACGTTTTCACGATATTCTAATTTTTTGAGCTGCACCTGTATAACCGCATTCGCTGCTGAGGTAGAACCCCAGGAAACCCAAAGTTTGCTGTGAACTCTTGTTTTACCCGTTCTTGGCTGACAGGTGTGATGGGGACTTGAACGTATTCATTGGCATGTCAAACTAGGCTTGAGATATGGCTGAATTACGGTGGATTGGGATTTGAATTTAGGAGATGTTGACAATGGGGAGTGCATATAGGGGCAGCAGAAATTTGTCTCCAGCTCAGCTGCAAGGAGATGATAGAAGTTTGTTCAAATCTGGCAGATAAAAGAAATTTAAGGCGGCATTCCCCTTCACTGAGGGACAGGTATTATGCATTTTTTGATATAACCTACACAATAATATTCCACATTGTAATCTTGATATCTTTATGCATGCATGTGCGCACCCCTGTGTGGAACAGACAAAAGGGTGTATGCGCGTTGTGCACATGCTTATGTAGACTTATATTGCACAGTTAAAATAACATTTAAACAACTGCGACATGGCTTAAGACCAGGTTTGTGGTGGTTTTAGCGCTTTTTGGGCTGCCTCAAGATAGCAATACGCCAAAAATTATTTTAGCCACACCTCATCTTAAGACCAACCCACCCAGTTAATTTGCTATGGGTGCAAGTTCACTTTAAACAACGTGAGCGCTGGGTGATAAAATGACAACTGCTTCGGTCTGAAACTAGCAAAGGCACTTGCAATTAGGTTACCGAATCTTTTTGAACTTATGAAAATAAAGACAGAGGTGAATCAATAGGCTCCTAATTGGTGAAAGTGTGGACACATGGCAACTAAAATGAACCATTTGGAATATAATGAAGAATTCAAGGGTAATGCAAATTACAACTTTAATGGTTTATTTAAAGTCCAAAGTCAGGTGTGCAACAGTGCAATAGCAGGGTCCTGCTCTGGTCAGGTATGCAACAGCCCACTGTTTAATGCTCAGCTCTACAATGTCCAATGCAGCTAGGGAGCTACAGACAGCCTTCGGAAGCTGTGCAGACCAACTCCAGGATCCCCTGAAAAGTAAAAGGAATAGTGTAAATACTTTTCCACAGAAGACATTTCTATAATCTATTACACTTCAACATGAGTCTTATGTAGACTTTACATACCAAGCTTTTCCACTGCGTCTTTGTATTAAAAGGCTTTGTTTGTGTTAAGGCTGAGTCCGAATCAACGCCCCTTGAGTGTACTGAGTAGCTACACTGGATGAGAAAGTTAAGTCGGCGAAATGTTCTGTAAATGTAGTGTACTTTAAATCCACAAAGGATATACTTATTTCCAGGTTTATTGAAGTTATTTTTTCACATACTGCATGTCACTAAATGGCCTGCTATGCAGTAAGCATAAAGTTACACAGGACGTAGTAACGTTAGTCATGGCTCTGATTCGGACACACGTCGACTAATAGATAGATCGGCTAACAGAAAGATAGATAGAACAGAAAGATAGACAAAAACTTACCTGAGTACAAAAGAGAAGGCTTCGCTTCGCCTGATGCTTTTCGTTTGCTTGGAATCTTCTTTGTCGGTTGAGTCATTTCGGAATCATTAATAGGCCTACATGTCAATAAAGTTCCCAAAATGAACAAGTCTCTCTGTTGTCTGCTGATTATGATGCCGTGTTCGTCCTCGTTTTATAGATTAATTCTGGTGACAGTTTTTTTACTACAAGTTTCCTTTTCATTTGAAAACTACTCAGAGTTTCCTTTTCGAAATCGTGGTCCACCGTCACCATATCAATTGATCTTGAAGTATTTTCCTCGTTTTCCCTGTCGTCGTCGTCGTCGTCTTCCCCATCAGATTCAGAATTATTACCATCGCTCATGAATTGTATGAGAAAGGATTCCATAAATTCTCTGTTGTCTATGCTTCCCCCGGCAGCTAAATTAGCCTATCCAGAACAGTAGCAGCATTTCCAGCGCTGACTTCCATTTTGACAGTGAGTCAGTATGTAAACAGAGCAGGCCATGTGAGATTTACTTAGGAGCACACCGAAATTCAGAGCAATGAACCTAGGAAGGTGTTAATGGCCTGCTGATAGTCTGCACTCTCAAATTCGAAGGCCGCCCCCAGCAAACATGATTTTAACAAGCATATTTGTGTTACTTATTACAGGTATTTAGATATCTTAAATATGTTCTATATTATATTAAAGGTATACTATGTAGTTTCAGAACACTAGATGGCTATATAGAGCACGAAAGAGAAAAAGGCTCCCGAAAATAGCTTATCACGTGTTCTTCTCAGACGCGCACGACGACGCACGAGCATTGTGGTGACGTTTCACACATACTTTCCCCCGTGGACTCTCTCCTCCCGGAGTCTGTCGAATATCACGGTCACTCTGATCAAGCTGTCCTCATCCTCTGGCCCTGCCTCACCCACCACGAACACGACTGCCCCTCACCCTTACTCTGGGGCTGCAACCACTGGATGTTGATGGCTACAGAATGAACCGAGCAGAATTACAAAATTATGATTTTGAATTATTTTATGAAAATGAACAGTGGTCAAATTTACAGAGCAATAGCTAAGATTATTAACTTGCTTTGAGCATGTCTTCATTTACATGAGCAAGGTTTGGTCAAACAACATGATAAATAGACTACTGTCAACAATAAACAAACATCACGACAATAGATAGCCTTAGCTAGGTGTATGGTCGTTATTTTTATCATGATATTGTTACCTCCTCGGCTGAAAACATCTTGCTAATGAGTAAGGGCCGAAACATACCTCACGCAAATACGAAACGTGGACGCTTCGAACAGTTTTTCTTTTGCCATGACATTTGTGAAAGGCAAACAGGAGGAAAGCACAGATCGAACAAGAAAGTTGTTTACTGTTGTTGCCTGCTATAGTGTCCCTCACTGCAACGTTCTGGCTTGTCTTTCACAAATGTCATGGCAAAAGAAAAACTGTTCACGTAGCTCGAAGCGTCCACGTTTGCGTATTTGCGCGAGGTATGTTTCGGCCCTAAATGTCTAAATTGTACTGACGACGCATACGTAACGGTAAGTAGCCTAAGCTAAAATAAGAGTTGACCTGGAAGCCTGCCCACATGGCCTGGCCATGTCAATCAAATGGACAGGAACCGCCCATTCATGACGTTTACCAGAGCCGTTCTAGACTGCTTTGATTGGGGGGGCATGAAGCGATGTTGGTGGGGCACAAGGGGGGAGGAAGTAGCGGGGGTCTGAGGGTCCTCCCCCAGAAGATTTTGAGCCTTTTAAAACGAATTTCCTGCATTTCTACACTACCTCACACAGGGCATTTTCTAAAATAAAATGAACTCTTTGAAGATTTTATTTATTTATAATTTTTTTTATTAAAATTTTTTTTTCAAAGCCCTAGAAGAGATTTGAGATGCTTTCATATAAAGCTAAAATATAGGCTAATCAGTATATTAGTGGATAAGAAAATTTTATTACATTTTAAACCCACCTCCACCCCCCTCATCTTATAGGACAACTTTATTTATGCCCAATAATACCAAATCATTATCTAATCTTATATGGAAACAAGTATATTAAAGATGAGCTATATTCCTTCATCATTTCAGTCTCTTTGTGCTATTTTCGATTCACACGTGAATCTAAGGGAGCCTACTGTAGCCTAATTGGCTCATTGTTTAATTTATATACAATATATATTATATATATATATATATATATATACTGTATTATATAATTTTTTTATATATATTTTATGCATGAGACGCCGGGGGGCTTGCCTCTGTTGACGGCTGCCGTTTCGCAGTGAATGTGATAAGAGAACGTGAGAGAGACATACAGATATGATAGTGTATTTTAATATATGTGAAGTATTCCAGAGGAAAGCAGGGCTGACTCGCCAACACGCAGTAGGCTAGCTAACACACACACACACACACACTCACACTCTCACACAGGCGCGCACACATGTGCAGCCAGCTAATGCAATGCTGCAGATGTTTCACAGAATCGCAGCTATACCAACTAGATTATATACAACCATGTATCAATCTATTTAAAATCGAATCTCCCAGACGGAGACTCTCGCCATATCCTCAACTCACTGAGTAAGTTAGGCTAGCGAATATTATATCCTAAGCAATGATAGCATAGATTTATCAAAGAAACTGACCTGTCTCTCTCGCTGCGTCTCCAAGCTTTATATGGCCAAACCAACCAATCAGATATTAGAGAAATATATTATTTAGATGTGGCATTTTTATGATTGGCCAAATCCTCTGTAGCACTAATAGCCTACTGTAGCGCCGACTTCATATTGTCAGATTTTATTTTCTCTGGATTTGGCTTTGGGGGGGCAGGCGGAGCATTTAGGGGGGCATTGCCCCGCCGTGTCCCCCCCCCCCCCTAGACACGGCCCTGACGTTTACACAATTTTAGCTGTCTCTGGCTTTAAAAATGACGGCGGGATGTCACCCTTAAAGTGATCGATCCATATCTACTGAATATCTGGCAGCAGAGTGATGATTTCAGGCTCATTTGATGCCTCAGACCCTTGATGACTTATATCCGACTGTAGGTAATATGCCTCTATATTCTTACATGTGGAGTATTACTCATGCAAGCTGTTTATGCATTTAGCAATAGTGTTGATAGAACATGTCCATCTTACCAGTCTTCACCCGGGCACCAACTAATGTAGAGAATACGTACAAATCTGGAAGCAGTGAGAAAGATGATTCGTAATATTATTTCTGAATCATCAGAGTCCTCATGCGGCACCAATTATGTACGGAATACCCTCAGACGGGGCGCCAATAAAGGTAAGGAATATGCCTCTGTAAATATAAACTCTTACATAGGATTCCAGAAATATAGGCAATAACTATGGAATAATGAGGTTTACCCTTATTATTCTTAAGTTAGGTTAAAATTAAATCAGTCTCATTTGGATTATTATGGATTATAATTACTACTACTTCAATTTACCATCAAAGCACCAATAACTAATAACTCATAAGGGTTGAAGGTATTACATTCTAATGATTAGGTTGACTAAGCCCTCGTGTTCATATGAAATCTAAACAGACACCAGGTTTAACAAAAATAGATTTATTAAACAAAGAAAAACAGGAATATCACATTCTACTAAATAGACATATTGTGTTGTGTGTGCGTGCGTGCGTAGGTGTGTGTGTGTGTGCGTGCGTGCGTAGGTGTGTGTGTGTGTGCGTAGCACGTGTGCTCAGAGAACAAAAGAGTGTGGAGTGAACTGGCTGTGTCGCTGCACGATGGTGGTTATTGATCTCAAATCTAACGTTACTATAAATAAGTTCACACACTTCAGTCAGGAAATACTGTTAACCATCTACAGTAAGCTACAATGAGATCATATCACACAAATGTTAGTAAATGTTAAAGAAGAGGAGCAAATCATGCGGCCTGCTTTGGTTAGTTAACCGTACTACCACCTTAGCTATAAAACCATAGGCCAGCCGGCTGGCTTTCTAACCAGCGCAACAAGTTTATACAGCAATTATTATCACACAAAGGCGAGATACAATCAAATTACTGATAAACAATTCAGACTAAAATCCTAAGCTATGCCTGGGATGTTTGATCTTATTGAAGTCTGCGGTGAGTTGATTACAGCTGGCTTTGTCCGTGAGGTGGGAGGCCAGGGCGTCTCCTTTGGCCTTTCTTATCCTGGTAGGGAGTTCTACTGGTCGGCCTGGTCCGACGTCTTTGTTCCCGCCTGGTTTGTGTCTTTGTCCATGGCTGGAACCTCGGTCAGTCGCGTTAATTCAGTCCTCTGGTTAGATGCCGTAGGCAAGCTAATGTCGCTCGAGTCTCCCACCGCGGCTTTTCTGATGTAGCTCTGTGTTGCTGGTGCAATGGAGAAAGCAACAGATCCACCTTTGTAGCTGTGTAGCTAGCAAAAAGGGGAAGACAAAATGGGGTGCTGCCTCCTGTGTTGCAGCATGAAGGAGGCAGAGAAGAAGTTTGTGAGCGATGGTTGTCACTCAGTTTTATTAACTTGGTGGGGGAAGGGAACCTTCACACCGATTCACTGTGAGATGAGGATTTTAAACGCTGTGCGTACAGATGACGTCATCAGACGCGCCTCCATGTTTTTAAAGTGACAGTCAGTGTTTGTGTAAGGAGCCTCAGCTGGCTGTTGGTCCCTACACAACCATGTGTTCCACACTATTCCCATGCAATTTACAGCTTATTCTAGTCCCACCCCCAATTCCCATAGAGATCCATTGCAGAGGTTATAGTATCCCTTTATACTATTTTTGGTCACAGACATCAGGAAGTCATGGCATGCCAAAGGATATGCAACAAAATATTAAATATGATGACTTTATTTAATTTCATGTTAATTGTCCAATTACCTTCCGTCCCTTAAAATGAGGGGGGGGGGCTATGTATAAAAATAGCTAAAATTATTACACGGATAACCTGATATGGATGTAATAACCCTCAATTTAAAGCTGAAAGTCTGCACTTTAACCTCATAGTCACTGTTCCACTTCAAATCCAAAGCAAAAAAAATTGTCCAAATACTTACAAACTGCACTGTATTTGGGATGTAAAACTCAAATCACTCCAAATACTTACAAACTGCACTGTATTTGGGATGTAAAACTCAAATCAGTCCAAATACTTACAAACTGCACTGTATTTGGGATGTAAAACTCAAATCAGTCCAAATACTTACAAACTACACTGTATTTGGGATGTAAAACTCAAATCAGTCCAAATACATACAAACTGCACTGTATTTGGGATGTAAAACTCAAATCACTCCAAATACTTACAAACTGCACTGTATTTGGGATGTAAAACTCAAATCAGTCCAAATACTTACAAACTGCACTGTATTTGGGATGTAAAACTCAAATCAGGGTCTAAGATGACCCCCAGGCTTGTTACTTCTGGTTTGATCTGGGGAAACAAAATTTCCCAGTTTACTGAGAAGTAGCTCTCTTTTATGCTTTGGACCAAGTAAAAAAATTTCAGTCTTGACTCCAATCATTTTTAGGAAGTTACTTCTCATCCACTCATTGATGGCAGACAAGCAGAAAATCTAAAAGGTTAGGGCATTTCCATCATTCGGCTCAAGAGATAGTTGTGTGTCCATCAGCGTGGCTATGGAAATTGATATTATACACTCTGATAACCCCACCTAGTGGAAGCATATATAGGGAAAAACGTAATGGACCAAGACGGCTTCCTTGTGCAACACCACAGGATATATCGTGCCTATCTGACACATAATCCGCAAGGCTAAAAAAGATGATATAAGATCGGAACCAGTTTAGAACAAACGCGGAGAGACCGACCGAATTCTCTAGTCTAGATCTATGAGGATATTATGATCAATTGTGTCAAATGCTGCACTGAGGTCTAAAAGAACCAGAACTGAGACTTTGTTTGTATCAGTGTTAAGTCTCAGATCATTTATTATTGTGGTCTCCGTGCTGTGCTTGGCTCTGAAACCTGACTGAAATTTCTCCAGTAAATATTTTTAAAACTCCTAAATACCTACCATTAAAAACCTACCATTATTTAATGATTTGTGTGGAACATGCATGTGGTGACGTCGCCTTGCAGTTTAGCTTGCTTTAAATAGACTAACATTAGATCAAACGGTTGCAATACTCTGCTTAGCGTTTAAGTTAACTTACCTTTTATTGCGAGCTTGCATGTGAAATTTATCTTGTGATAGCAGCCGCACTGTATTTCACTTTGAATTGATTGCATTAATTCATCGCCGGGTTCAAACCACAGAACTGTATAAGAACAGTTCTGTGGTTCAAACATGTAGGACTGGATGATGTCAATGGCACTCGGGTTGAGGGTGTGGATTTAGATCACACCCCTACAATCCTGACTTCCAAGACTGAGTTTATTAGCCGACTTTGAGACGTATATTAATATACCTATTCACATTTTCTTGAAAAGATATTTGGTGGGTGTGTAGTGGATACAACCATCTGTGATTTGAAGTTTTTAGAATCCCTTGACCATCACTTTAAGCAAGGAAGATTTGACATGGGTCTGTAATTGCTCAGTTTATAATTCTAACGACAGAACTGGAGGTACTGTTAAAAACATTCTTAAAAAATGTAGTAGGAATTGGATCAAGATGGCAGGTGGAGGATTTTCTCTCATCTACAATTTTGCATAGTTCTGGAACAGAGAGATACTTGTAAAATGATTCATGGGTACTCATGTTTTACAAGGTCTACAGCAGGGGACAGTAGAATCAGTGACAATACCAGCTCTGATAGTCGCAATCTTATCATTGAAAAAACTCGCAAACGCTTCACTAGCTTGGCTAAAGAGATCAGGGACTATTAATAGTCGGTCAATAGTAAAGAACCTCCCTGCAGAACGTACAGCATTGTTATAGGTAACAATAGATTCCTTATAAATACTGCAATGTACCTCAAGCATAGTTTTTCGCCATTTTCTTTCGGCTACTCACGGATAGAACCATTTAACCATGGTGACGTTTTACCAAATGTTTTCTTTTTGATCTTGAGCGGTGCAACTGGGTCGAGTGCAGGAGCAAGGTTGTTGTTAAGGACATCAACCATTTAATTTATAGAATTTCCCAGGCTAAATGGGTCAAATTAACTTAAAAAGCCAGAGAACTTAAGTTCTGCTGCTGCATCTAAATTGAACTGTAGAGCCTTTTCTAAGGCCTTTTTTACCGCTTCAATTTGAACTGGAACTCGTGAGTAGGTGTGGTCATATGACGATGAAGCCACGTAATCATATTATGAATATTCATACGGCCAAGGAGTGAAAGGGTGTCTTGGTGAACTGACTCAGCCCCCTTCCTGCTCTCTCCTCACTACTAAACAAACAAAATGGCGAGTGACAAGAGTGACAGCAGGGGGTTTTTCCACCCATTTTTATGTTAAGAATCTCGTAACGTCACAAATCCTCGGAAACCAGCGTATTGGTAAGCCTGCATAAAAACTCATTTTGACTAAACATGAAATTTTCGGACATAAAGTTTATGATCTAAGCCAAAACGTTGGTTTTCACTTTAAGAGTACGCTTTTGTGATTAGGCATCAAAGAACACAGGGCAACGGCACGGTTCTGCAGGTTCCTCCTGTACATCAGGAGGATTCGGCCGTACCTGGCCACCTACTCCACCCAGCTTCTTGACCAGACCATGGTCACCTCACGTCTGGACTACTGCAACTCCCTTCTCGCAAGCCTACTAGCCTGCGCCATTCTGCCCCTGCAACTGGTCCAGAACGCGGCTGCTCGGCTTGTGTTCAACCTCCTGAAGTTCTCCCACGCCGCACCCCGGTTGTGGCCAGGATCAGGTTCAAAGTTATGACCCTGGCCTACACTGCAGCCAAACGGTCCGGCCACTCCTACCTACAGGACTTGATCCAGCACAACGCCCCTGCTCGACCACTTCGCTCTGCTGCTGCAGCGCAACTTGCACTTCCCTCCCTCCGTGTTAATGGCTCTCGCTCGTCCCGACTGCGGAGCTTTTCCATACTATCTCCCCAGTGGTGGAACAAACTCCCCTCTCCACTGCGCTCAGCTCAAACACTGCCAGTTTTCCGTCGTGGTCTGAAGACACATTTTTTCAGACTCCACCTCGACTAAACTACCTATCTAGTCCAATCCCATAGCACTTGCTTCCCGTTTTCTGCTCATTTCTTATTTAACTTTCTTGGGTTATTTTATAGTTCAGAATGAATAGCTGACTGTGTGTACTATTCTATGTTCATTACTATTACATTAACACGCACTAATGGTCAGAAATTGTAATATCAGACACTACAATATCAGGGCTGAAAATCTGTTGCCTTGGAGTCTGTGCTGTTGTTCACATGAATGTTAAAATACACCTTTAAAATATGCCCATAAACCCATAAATCATATCTCTTAATGAAAACAGAGTAGCTCAGAGAGTTCTGAAAGAAATAGAGACAGTTGTTTGGGTGGTCTGTATAGTGTTATAATAAGCACCGCTGGATCAGCCTTGAGGTTAAGGGCAAGATATTCAAAAGATAAAAATTTTCCGAGGTCAACTTCTGTGCTGATGAGGTGATCAGCATAGATGCATTACATTAACTCGACATTAACACTCGTCCGCTTGTCCGGGACAAGTAAAAAGAAGTGGCCGGACAAGCATAATACAGCTTAACTTGCCCGAATGGACAAGTACAAAATAATAATGTTAGTAAGTCTGTCTGATCAGAAAGTGCTGCAGTGTTGCACTGGAAACTCTCATTCTCTTCATTATGTGAATATCACTGAGTTCAATGATTGGAAAATTGGGAGTTTTTGCGGCGCAAGTCATTTTAGTTCCAAATTGTGAAGATCGTTGACAGACTGGAAATCGAAACAAGCAGCCTCCAAAACCTAACCAAGCCCAAGACAAGCCCCTGAGAAAGCAGCTGGCTCCAGATTAGTTTACGAGGTGAAACGAACAAGCTGCCGCGATTCGCCTGATACTGCAGACATGTAAGTGCACTTAAAAAGTTAACAAAGTAACAAATGTATCCTCCTGTGTAATGACGACGAGTTGAAATTTAAATAAACCGTGACTGTGAGTGTGAAGTCTAAGTTAGCTAGCTAACGTTAATTGTCCTGGCTGACATTCAGGCAGTTCACAAAACGTTAGCATTTACCTACAGAACTTAAGTCGGCAATTATTATAATTCCGACTTTGTCACATCATTGCGTCAAGTCTCTCAACGAGAGAGCACGCGTTATATTACGTAATGTTACAGCACAAATCATTAGGTTGGGGGATTGGATTCTGAGTCACGAGTTATTTCAGAAATGGGGGAGAATCTTTATTTGTGCATTGACTAAACACAAAAAGAAAACCTTAAGATCATGAAATATTTGGCATATTTTTTTCTAAATGCTTCTTTATTTGAAACATATGGCTGTTCAGCTCCAAAGTTGACCAACAATGCAAATAACAACAACAACTTTATTTATATAGAACTTTTTAAAACACTGGGTTATAAAGTGCTGTAAGAAATAAAATTACGAAATAAAAAACAACATGATAGATGAAATACAAGATAAACAAAAAATAATAATAATAATTAAATGAATATAATACACATTAATAAAATACAATTAACTAATAAAAGGCTCAATGTATATAAAAGTAATCAGTTAAAAGCAAGTCCATAAAAGTGAGTTTTAAATTAGGATTTAAAAGATTGTGTCTGGAAGGCTGTTCCAGATTCTAGGGGCCCTGACAGCAAAAGCCACATCACCTTTGGATTTCAACCTAAACTTTGGAACAGGGAGTAGAGCTCTGTCCTTGCACCTAAGGCTGCACTGCTGGTAAGGGATAAAAAGCTCAGAGATATAAGAAGGGGCTACACAATGAAGGGCTTTGTATGTTATCAATAAAATCTTGCAAAATTTGACAGGGGGACAAGCAACACCAGCTTACTGAAGCTGGGGACCTGATGCCCCACCATCACCTGTCCTCACAGGATGGAGGAATATATGTTGGTGAAAATGGTCAACATAATACACACAGCTTATTATGTAGCCAGTGAAGAGCAGTCCATCACCTGATTTACAACCCTACATGGTTTAATCTACAGAATCTAACTTTCCAACTGCTACGCGTCCAACAAGGCTTGTGTATGGCGCAAATCTCTGTCGGTTTAATTAATTTTTTTAATAGGCCTTCATTTTCAGTTTCGGTTTAGCTTCCGGACAAGTAAAAAATCTAAAAGTTAATGTCAAGCCCCGAGATGGTAGCTATACAAACCCCCCCTTCTATTTTGTCTGACTGACTGCTAGCAATGAAACTGAAAAAGATCTGCATTTTATGTTTCTGGTAGAGACATGGTTATATCGTCCAGCCCTAACCACTGTGCCCTGGACTAGGGTTGCGCTGATCTACGACGACACTGTGTATTAACGATCGTCAATTGCCAACGCCTTTGCCAACATAAATGCATTTTTTTGTCCATTTAACAATGTGCGCAAACAGCCCTTTTAAAATAATTTTTAATTAATTGTTTAAAAATCCTAATCCACGAGTAAATTCCTAATTATGTGTTGAACATTTTTTAATTACTATAAATAAATTGTCATTGGTAGAAAAACAAGCTTTTCTCCCTTCAGTGTATTACCATCCTTCCGCGCTTCTGTATTGTATGCATGTGAATGACTGTAGTCCAGACAATTTACTGTCGGCTGAACATGTGTCAAGTATAACGAAGGCGGCTGAATATATGACCTAATACATTTAGCGTAGCCTACATAAATGATCACATAGCCGACTATTAGAAAGAGATGAACTATTTAGCAAATGTTAGCCTACTCTCTGCCGCTCCAGCACTTATTTTAAATCATTAAAAAATGGCTCTTTTTAAAATGATCAACACATTGTCAATGTGCCAATTAAAGACGATCGGATCGTACATCAGCGATCTCTGAAGATGACGATAGGATGATCTGAAGATAGAGACGATTGACCAACCCTGGACATTATTATGTACAGTAATATTTAAAGGTCGTGAACATTGTACCTGTAGAGTCTTATAGTGCCCATTAGGGCTGCACAATTAATTGTAAATGGATCTTGATCACAATTTTGGCTTTTAAAGAAAAGTGATCGTATAGGATATTGACACATTGTTAGAATAGCTGCTCTGCTGTATCAAAACAATTATACTGAAAAGTCATAACTTTTCAGAAAAAAAATAATAAAAAACAATTTTTGTGCAGCCCTTAAGCAGCTAGCACTATACAAATAAAACAGAATTCACTAGTTCTTCTTCTGGTGTGTAATCACTCGTGTATGAATCCGCTGCCGTATGCCTGAATGTCTGGAATGCACAAGTAAACTGAGATTGAATGTTTAATATGTGTCCATCTATGCTGGAATCTAACCCTTTATCAAAAGCACTCTGATGTATGGACCCCCATCCACACAAGGTCAAAGAGTGGGGCTTGGATATACCAGAGTCTTGGGGTTGCCAGCAGCCTCAATCATTATTGTCAACCTCTTTTTTCTCTGACTCGCGTGCCTAAATTTTCCGTTTCGATCTGTAAACCTCTAAAACATAGCTTGCAAAAAAATAAACTGATCATTCTCTTGGAAAATAAATAAAAATCCAAATTTGATGACAGCCCCTTCGCAAAATCACCCAGCAAATCCCCATGGGGCATCAATCTGAAAGGAGAAAGGGACCAACACTCACCCGCAATTATGACCGAGTCGGTCCTCGCAGGTCCAAATTTTAGGGTCATCTCATGTTTGTGTTTGTGGACGGCGAGGTGGTCTTCATTCGTGAACCTCTGAGAACAAAGAACAAAATGAACTAGATTTAGTTTCAGAAGAAAGCATCCGATTGCACTTTTTCACTGTATAATTGATGAGCGTGGTATAAATGTTGTGCGTGGTTCTGTACGATAAGCTGCAAAACAGCTCTTCCCTACAGAAAGACAAATAATAGACTTATTAGACTATAATGACTACGATGACAAGGGTGTAAGTATTGTAAGGGTTAATTTAGTTGGCAAGCTATAGCATGGGTAAGTAGGATAAATAGGATAAATCAGGTAAAGGTTTATTATTATTATTATTATTATTATTATTATTATTATTAGGGTGCAAGCCCCCAAAGGGGCTAAAACCCTATTGTTATTTCTATTAGGGTCAGACTAAGCTATTTAATGAGGATTTGCTGATTTTGCATGCTTAGGTCTCAAATTGTTCTCATTATTTTCACATAATCCTTGTCCATCCAAATGAATAAAGCTTTACCTTTGGTCATGATAGTGTGCATAGTTGTAGAGATAGAGGGGTCCAAATAGGACAAAAAATGGCTGCCATCACGGGGGTTGGAGGGATAATTTCACAGAACTCATAGAACACATATTTAATATGAATGCTGGCATTTAATACAGGGCATCTGAAAAATTATTTTGTGGTTTGTCTTCAAGGATAAAAAGTGTCCATATTAGTATAATCTTGAAACTTTCACAATTTAAGCGTTGCGACATGTAGCTAATGTGTACTGAAAGCCATCATCCTTATGAAATTCCTTCATAGTGAAAATAATTGTTCAATCTCCTACATTAGGCCATTGTGATGTACTTACACATATTGGACACTAGGTGGCAATTGACTTCATAATTATTATCAAAGACATAATGGCCCCAATTTATACCTGTTTAACACTAGTTCAGATCTCAGTCATCAGATTCAATGAGGAATAATGACTAATAAATGCTCCTCAAATCTTTGAATAACTGGGTATTGTCTTCTTCATTCTCTTTCGTGTGTCATCATCAGATGTCCAGATCAGTAGCGTACAGCCACTCCCTCGCCTCAGGACCCACATCGAAGAGGCCGGCCTCCGAGGGTGGTTTATACAGGGGACAGGTGGTGATTATGTGGTCAGCGGTCTGCTCCGGCTCCCCACACTCACACGCTGCTCCGTCCGCCAGGCCCCACTTTCGCATGGATGCTTTGAAGCGTCCGACCCCAGTTCGCAGGCGGTTCAGCAGTGTCTATTGCCGGCGTGGCAGTTCCTCTCCTTTGATGCCGCCTCCTGGGTCCTGGATGTAACAGTGGACGCGTGTTGGCCCGACCGACTCCCACTCCTGCTTCCAGGCTGCCGCCAGCCATGCCTCTGTAGACAGGTCCTCAGGAATGGACCTGAGCAGGTCTTGTGCCGCCTTGCTGTACGGGTGGCGGGACTTGAGTCTATTTGGAGGCAGCACTGTTGAGGTTGTACTGTGCAGGATGTGCCAATGATGTCTCTGGGCTTTCCATGCTAGGGCGAGGGTAGCATCCTCTCACCGGAGGCCGGCCGGGGCAATTCCCGCTAGTACTGGCAGGTGGAAAGCGGGGGTGGGCTTCAGGCAGCCAGTTATGGTCCGAAGAGCGTTGTTTATGGCAACGTCGACTTTCCTGGCATGTGGGCTTCTGCACCAGACTGGGGCACAGTATTCAGCTGTGGAGAAAACCAGGGCTTGTGTGGCGATTCGAAGCACATTGGCGGATGCTCCCCAGCTAGTACCGGCGAGACGTCGGATTAGTGAGACCCTTGATGATACTTTGGCGTCACTTCTTCAAGATGTTGTTTGAAGGAGAGTGTCCTATCCAGACGTACGCTAAGGTACCGTGGGGCTTGCTGGAACTCCAGTCGGTTGTTGTTGACGAGTACATCAAGTTCCCTTCTTGCTTCCCTGTTGTTGAGGTGGTAAGCTGCTGACACCGTCTTGCTAATGCTGAGCTGTAGGCGCCACTTGCACAGGTAGGCTCCCAGGATTCCCATATCCTGGTTTAGGCCGGCTTCCATCGCCTCCCATGTTGGTCGTCGCATCATGATGGCCAGGTCATCAGCGTAGCCATATTTCCGGGATGTTGTCTCCGGTGTGTTGTGGATGTATATATTAAACAACATTGGTGCGAGGACAGACCCCTGTGGGACGCCATTCCTCAGCCTCCTGAGCCTGCTGCATTGTCCATCACTGGTCTTTAAGGTGAAGCTGCGGTTAGTAAGCATCTCCATGATGAACTTCACCATATGCCGATCAGGGATGGTCTTTAGGAGCTTTAGGTGGAGTCCACGGTGCCACACGGTGTCATAGGCAGCTGTTAGATCAAGCAACACTACTCCAGCCTTCTCTTTTTGCTGAAAGCTGTCCTCAATGTCTTGTGTGAGTAGTGTCACCTGGTCGACCGTTGACCGTCCCCGACAGAAACCGGCCTGTTCCCGTGGGAGTTGTGGGTCCACTACTGGCTCGATGCGGCTATGGATCATTCTCTCCAAGATCTTGAATGGGACGCAGAGCAGTGATATGGGTCTATAGGACTTAGGGTCCTCAGCAGGTTTGTTTGGCTTTGGAAGGGCTGTGACAGCAGCACGGCGCCAGATCTTTGGGAGCTTGGATCTCCGGAAGCATGCGGAGTAGAACAGGCAGAGCCATGCAGATGTATTTGCGCTCTGGTGAGTCACAAACTCAGGGTGGATGTAATCATGGCCTGGTGCCTTCCCTTGTTTGACTTTCCTTATGGCTGCCTGGAGCTCAGCTGTTGTGAAGTCTCCTGACAGGTTAGCATCCACACTGGCTGCTCTACACAGGGAGGATACCTCGTGGGATGTTGTGCGGGCAAAGTTTTTATCTGCGCCTGGGAAGCAGCCGTTCTTAAGGAGCTGGGACGCGATGGCATTTGCTGTTACTGGGCACTTGGGGGCCGATGGTGTTCTGCCTGTCAGCTGATTGATTGTCCGCCACGCCTTGCGGCTAGAGTGGGTGAAATCGATTGAATCCACGACTTCGGTCCACCTTGACCTTCGGGTGGCGTCCAGCTTTTGCAGGAGTGTGGTTGCAGACTCATCGACTTCTTCCCTGGAGCTTGCCTGCTGGTGGACATGCAGGAGGTGGCTACACTCTTCATCCCAGCCCGGGATGTAGTTTGCGTTAAAGCCACGGGGGGTGGTTTTCCTTGCTGCCCCAAGGAGTACTTTGCAGTAGGCTGCATACCCGGCTTCCACATCAGCAGAATCTGGGTCTGGGAGGCAGGCTGATTTTCTTTCTGTCTCCTCTGTGAATGACTGCCAGTTTGCCTTTCGGAAGTTCCATCTCTTAACGGGTTTCCCTGCTACTGGCTGCACCAGAGACGGAACCTTGATGATGGAGTCTTCTTCATCCAATGAGATCACTTCGAGCCATCATTTCTGGCTATTAAGGTGACCCACCAAAACTTAATTAGGACAACTTCAAAGTCACATCTCAGTTATGAAGTTCAATAAAGTTCTTTTAAAGAACAGGTGTAAACAGAGACAATGCAGGGCTACTCACAGTCTTGGAGCACCAGGTTGTGCAGAATTTCCATTCCATTCCTAGTCATTGTTTTCTAAGCTCCATTTGAATAGCGACTAAAACGGTGACCTCTAGTGATCAACGGCAATATTTCATTAAAATAATAGTGTGATGTACTACTATACATATTAAACACTAGGTGGCAATGACCTTGAAAATATCCTTCACTTGATCTGGCTTTGACATTGCCAACCTTTCCAGCTTCAGAGGAAGCTTATACCATGTTCAAATTTCAACAGGTTGGTCTCAGCCTTCTGGTGCTGTTAGCCTCCTCATTGTGGCTTGAAAATCAGATCTGTTTTAGGCTGAAGTTCAAGGTCCCATATACAGGTGCAGCTCAAAAAATTAGAATATCGTGGAAAAAGTTAAATATTTTTTGTCACTCATTTCAGAAAGTGAAACTCATATATTATATAGATTCATTACACAGTGAAATATTTCAAGCCTTTATTTCTTGTAATTTTGATGATTATGGCTTACAGCTAATGAAACCCAAAATTCAGTGTCTCAGAAAATTTGAATATTTTGCGTTAACATATTTTTAAAGTATCATATTTAATATTTGGTTGCATATCCTTTGCATGCTGTTACTTCCTGAAGTCTGTGACCAATCAACATCAAAAGACTCTCGATATCTTATTTTCAGGTACTGTTACAAGCGATACTATAACCTCTCTGCATTTGAACTGATCTCTATGGGAATTGGGGGGTGAGACTAGATTCAGCTGTAAATTACACTGGTACAGTATGAAACACATGGCTGGCTAAATGGCTGTAAGTCATCAAGGGTCTGAGCTATCGAACGAGCCCCAAACCATCACTCTGTTGCCAGATATGGAGTAGATGTGGATGGATCACTGCAAGGGTTATTTCTCCTGACTCATTTTCCTATAGAACTCTATGGGGAAAAAAGTCAGGAGAAACAACCCTTAAAGGGATCCATCCACATCTACTCCATATCTGGCCGCAGAGTGATGGTTTGGGGCTTGTTTGATACCTTAGACCCTTGATGACCCTATATATTTTTATTGTATTTGTAGCTCTAACAAGCACAGGGTAGGTTGGGATCCAGCATGGAAACAGACGCATCGTTGTCTAATACGTGACTGAACTTGTGTGTGTGCGCGTGCGTGCGTTTTTCAATGTTAAACTTGTGCAAAAATTGTGCAACCTTATACACTGTACTTAAATAAATAACTTATTTGGAACTTACATTACAGCAAATGGGTTTCTTTATTGATAATTTTTTTGCCTCCCGGACAGGGGGTACAGCCCCACTCCGGACCACTCTCTAGTCGCGACTCAGCACCATCTTCTTTGAAAATCCTGGGGAAACCCCTGATATGGGTGGTTTAAGAATATGTACACCAAAAATAAATTAGCTCTGTACAATAGGCCCGCCACCCTCATTGAAACTGCATGGTTTGATTATTACACTGATCAAAGAAATTAAGGGAACACTTAATCAACACAGTATAACACCAAGTCAATTAAACTTCTGGGATATTGATCTGTCCAGTTAGGAAGCGTAAACGATTGTGAATCAATTTCACCTGCTTTGGTGCAAATGAAAGTCACAATAGACGGACAGGAGAGGCAACAGCAAGACAACCCCCAAAAAGTAAATGGTTTTGCAGGGGGTGGCCACAGACCATTTCTCTCTCCTTATCCTTCCTGACTGATTTTTCTCTCGTTTTGCATTTTGCTAGTGCCCTTGTCACTACTGGTAGCATGAGGCGGTACCTGCAGCCCATTCAGGTTGCACAGGTAGTCCAGCTCCTCCAGGATGGCACATCCATACGTGCCGTCGCAAAATGGTTTCCTGTGTCTCCCAGCAGTCTCAAGAGCCTGTTGGAGATACCGGGAGACGGTCCATTACATGAGGAGAGCTGGACAAGGCCGTAGAAGAGCAACTGGTATCTGCTCCTTTGTGCGAGAAGGAACAGGCGGAGCATTGCCAGAGCCCTACAAAATGACCTCCAGGAGGCTACTCGTGTGCATGTTTCTGACCAAACTGTCAGAAACAGACACCATGAGGGTGGCATGAGGGTGGCATGAGGGCCCGACATCCTGTAGTGGGACCTGTGCTAACAGCCCAGCATTGTGCAGCTCGATTGCCATTTGCCAGAGAACACCAGAATTGGCAGGTTCGCCATTGGCGCCCGTTCTCTTCACAGATGAGAGCAGGTTCAAACATGAAATATTCTATGGTGATAAACAATGACATATAGACTTAAATCAAAATATCAATGATTAATGTTAATAGAAATTGCCCAGATGCATCTGAAATGTCCCAAATATGTAATTTAATACTGCGAGCAGTCATGTTTAAGGACCTAAATAAGATACTTGTACTTAATATAGCCCTCCAATTGTTTTTACTCTTAAAGGTGGTCCGACTGGCTGTGTAATTCCTGAATATTAGAACTCTGTGTTCATTAGCTATCACATGACACCCTTCTAAAGTCAGGAAAAATCATTTTGTAGCACATTTTCAACAGAACAAAACCTTGTGTGGGCATATTACAAAAAACGTTTAAAAGTCCAAAGTTTCATATCCTTTATGAAATTCTTTCATGGTGAAATATTGCTTTCAATTATCCACTGTTTTGGTAACTCTCGAGTGTTAGTTTACATGTCAGTATGAACATGATGGCCAATGATTGTCACATTTCATGCTACTTTTGATAGGGTTTCCACATCTTCCTTTTACAAATAGTATTGTCTCCCATTTGGAGTGTTGGGAGTGTTCACCAGACAGAGAATGCACTGCAGTGGTACCCAACAAATATCCTCCCTCGCAGGCCTCTTAAATGAACTAGCCGAACCATGAGGGTGCATGAATGATAACTGGACATAATCTTCTACGTCAGATTTGTCTTGTACATGGCCAATCCACCACTTTCCATCATACTGACAACCAACAAACTTGCCAATTTCACAGTCTCTCAATGTCACAGCTGTGGGCACAGGAGCTGCAGCTTCTATATCAGATTCATCATCCATCTCACTTTCTGTTTCTGTTAACAAGCTGTACTAGTATGGCCAAGTAATTCCTGGACTCCAGTTTCTGTTCAACAAGCCTGGTCCATACATAATAGCATGCGAGACCCATTTGCAAGTGTTAAAAGTATTATATACTTGAGCCAATTGTTCTCCAAGAAGGAGTTTCATAAAGAAAATGAAACTTGGCACACTAACACTACATGAGAATTAGAGGTCGACCGATATCAGTCATTTTTCTAATTATCGGCATCGTAATTTTTTCTGATATGATTGGCGATAAAATAAATACATTAAAAATGCGCTCCTCTGGCTCTGATGCAGTCGCCTGTCTCTGAAAGGTTACAACTTAGGCTGGCTCGTCCCGCAGCATTATCGGAATTGGTTATACGTCATGAGTAAATAGCCAATCAACACTCTACTCTGTATATCTGCAAGAGAGACAAGGGAGACAGGGTTTTCAGACTGGGGATTAAAAAAATTTATAAGGGAATTTTTAGTAAGTAAGTAAACTTTATTTATATAGCACCCTTCTCAACACGAATGTACAGAGTGCTTCACAGAGCAAATATAGAATATAATCAGACAAGCGACAGACAGGAGCGGAAACGAGAAGAGACAAGCAGCCGAAACATAGGCGCGGCCATCTTGACGTTTCCTACAAACTATGCAAACTGCATAGTTACAGCAGGGTGGGGGTGCAAGAAAGAGAAAAAGGGAAAAAAAGAAAGGGGGGGGGGGGGAGGAGTGGGGAGTGGGCAAAAAACACTAATCATATACCAAGTCTCGAGGAGGCAAGGTATATGGTCTGGGCAAAAACAAAGACCCCATGTGAACGAAAGCGGGTGAATGCATGCATGTGTGTGCAAGTGTGTATATCTGTAAGTAGTCCATGTTTGTGTGTGCGTAAGACTGAAGGTTACATTCTGGCACTCAGCAATCCTGATAACTCAAGTCCGTAGAATCTTTTCACGAAACACAGCAAGTTGATATGGAGGCCTTCTCGATGTAAATAGTTCGTAGGTCTTTTCACGATAACACAGCAGGTTGCTATGGAGAAATCCTTGGATAGCCCTGTCCAAACGTAAACAACAGGAGTCCATAAGATAGGTGCGTAGGAACATCTCTTTGCATGTGTGTCTTTGGGGGGAGATTTCTGCAGGCGGCCTTGATGGCCGGCCAGCGATGGGGCTCCGAAAAAAAAAAGATTAGATGTTTGGGTTATAGCTCGCTAGGTCTCTCAATTTGACCAGTTCTTGACGCAGAGCAGTGCTTTCATTCAAAATGTTAACCATCTTGCGATTTATATCACATATCGCAACAGTCTGAGTACTCACAGCTCTGCCCACCTCGTTAATCATCATGGGCAGCCTTTGGCCTTCTTGAATAGCTCCCATCTTTCTAATTTTCCAATAGACCAGGGCAACGCTCAGTCCGAGAAGCAATTGTCCTGCCACCATAAATCCAAAAATGAAGACATCCTCCACGTCTTCCACTGAGAGAACCGCCAGGCAAAGAACCCGCCAGTTCTCCCACGCATCCATTGTGTAGCCCGCAGCGAAAGTCCCGTCAGGGCAAACAGGTTCCCCCGAACCCGTGCTTCTTGTTGAAATAATTTTGTCAATTGCGTTGAGAGACCAGCTTATCAATTCCATAGTTTTGTATTTGTATTTTCAAAGATACCGTGCAAAGAATGGTTCCGAGCAGGAGGGAGAGTAGAGGAGAGTAGAGGAGAGAGAGAATATGCGACCGCCTCCGTCAAGAGCCATACATTTAAATAAAAAATGTATGGGAGCCAATCATAGATGGGGGATGGGGGTAAATTATGAGAATTGTATGCAGCTTAATTTAAGATGGAGGATTTTCAGAATTTTTGGGCAGAAAATTAATTCAGGCATCTGGCAACACTGGTGGGAGAAAGGAACGCAGAAACGCAGAGATGCTGAGATACGCTGAATGCTGAAGAATGCTGGAGTAAGTTGCAATAAACATCACAATACCCAATGCTGAAGTTGCAATAAACATCTCACAATCATTAGAATCAATTTCTATGATAACAATACCCAATAAGTGGAAGCGGAAAAAATTGCTTTAAAATCAGTCATGTATCTCTTCCGAGTCCCCGCATAAGGCACTGTTGCAATAAAAGATAGCTAATGTTTGCTAACATTCATTGAGTTTCTTTTGAAAGTTTTGTGTAGTGCTAATTCAACTAGATAGCTAACGTTGTCTTCGTAGTATGGTAATAGGCTACTATTTAACCGATTATTCGTCTGTATGAGTTGGTGTTTTTAAGTTAGTTTGTTTCCTAACATTATATTAAATGGGCTAGCTAGCAAGCTACATGAACGTGACTGTTATTCAACACCAATAGCTAACGTTGAGTCTCATAGCTGATTAGCTAACGTTACTTGAATGCGATACGTACGGGTGATATCAGTAGTTGGCCTATATTGGAAATAATATTAGGATACGTTACTTGGATATTTCCACCCAGTTAGCAAGCTGCCTTGTGTTTGTTACATGAATGGTAAGCTTTCACTCCGGCACATGGTAATCTAGGCTACATTCTGTGTCTGTAAATTATTATCAGGGCTTGACATTAACGGGATAGTTCACTCATTTTTAAGTCTAAGACTATTGATTCGCTTAATTACCAAAATCCAAGTAAATTATTAGGCTACCAATTTATTTTGAGATAGCATTATTGTTCTGTGAATCGTAAACCTGTTGAATTTTTCTATATCCACATTTATAATGACGTTATCATGCAAAGATTTTGACTTTTAAATGCTCCATGTTCAATATTGTAAATTAGTTTCCAAGTGTTGCGCTCAACAGTTTGAGACACTTAAGAGGCTGTCCTCTTTAAATATGTTTTCTAATATTTAACTCACTTTGACTAAGTTGAGTGCCGTCTTAAACTGAATTAGGCTACATTCATTAACACATTCAGATTATTGCCTGATCCTTGTTAAACAATCTCAAGTTAGTTATCTTTGTTGTTGTCATTTCTTAATCACTATAGGCTACATAATATGGTCTTAATTATTCAGCGAATTGTTTGATTGGAAACAAGTCTAATGCTGTAGCATATAGCCTAGCCTGCTTTTTCTAGCGCACCAGCTATCAATAGCTACATAAGTCAGTGCTAAACATTTTATGACCCAAAAAAAATTGCTAGCAGAGAAAAACCTTCATTGATATTTGTTATTCAGATATTTGTTATTCAGATATTTGTTATTAATTGCTTTATAATTAAGAACTATAAATGGAAACATGGCAGGTTTACATTAATATCCGTATAAAGGTAAGGTTACAGAAGGCCTATTTTACAGCCTACGGTACGCAACTGGATCATTATGTAGTTCACATGGTTTCTTACCGGGCGATTCAATAAGACAGAAGATGATGTCAGGAAATGATACCAGAACTGAGTTGTAGCCTATCATTTGTCCACTAACCACATAAGGGCAGCACTCGAGTGGCCTATGTTTGGTTTATTTTGCCAAAATATCTTTAGGAAACAATGTGTCAATGTAATTTTCTGACATTATAATAAAATAACGATAGCTTAATCTATGATGTGTCCCTATTCAGAATGTGACAGACGCGGCATTATTTCCCCCCTCGCTGGCCCCGCCCCTCAACTATGACAGAACATCGAGACAGAGCGCAAATAGGCCCCGCCTATTTCCAGGGGGGAAAACACATCCCGCTATCGCCGTCCATTTGACTTGACATTCTTCCTGTCATTTTGATCTGTTAGCCAACAGCATAAAAATGCCTAAAACGTGTTGTTTGGTGGGATGCACTACATACAAGGTAAAAAACCCAGAATTGCAATTTTATACGATTCCGAACAGCAAACATAAGACGAGAAAAGTGGATCCGAGCAATAAGACGTGAGGCGTCGGTGGACATGTGTGTGCAGCAGGCTTTTTTTTTCCCCCACAGGTAGACTAAGTCAAGTAAGTTACCCAATTGTCAATTTATGGCTAACTATATTGCTGTTTTATGCAAATTGCTGTTTTATCCATATGCAAATTGTTTGTAGTGGAATGTGGATAAATCGGAGCGCTATAACATTACAGTAGCCTATTATATTTGCTCAGTGGTTTATCTTTATTAGTACATGATTCATGACCACTCTGCCAAATACAGAGTTTCTAAGTGTCACTATTTTCCTGTAGCAAGTCCATTTAACAAGCAACCCTCCACCCAGACTCGCCTGCAACTATACCTATTACCTACCCACGTATGCCATAGTGGACAATAGCGTCTATGTGTAACTGTGCATAAATATATTTATTCATCATATAACATTTTTATTCCGTCATAGCAACAAGATAAGCCCAACAATAGCCTGATCATATGCCAAAAAAGCCATGAAAATCCCTGCTCACTCAAATGCAAAATAAACGTGAAATTATTGTGTCATTATACGTCATTCTACTATCAATATCTGCTCCTAAATATGAAATAAATATACAATCTTACCATTGGTTTTACACATAGATGTTCTTTTCAAAATTCGGTGGTCATTTATTGTCTTGGACAATCTGCTTGAGAAATACAAACAGCTACAGAAAGCGCATTCGCCGACAGGATTTTTTCGTCCACGATATGAAAAAAGTACTGCTTGTAATATGCGGTTCTTCTCGCTGGCTACATATGTACATTAGTCTTTCCACTCGATCACTGTCTTGTCCCAGTAGGCTATGTCAGATATGGTTATTTTAGCATTTAGAGTGCATTTCAAGTATTCATTGGTCAGTCATGTTTGATGTACCGTCTTTCATTGAATTTTGGCAGCATTTTCCTGTTGAAAATAATTTTATTGTAATGTTATTGTACATAATATAGGCTTTAGACTTCGTATCTTCCTGGTTTATACTTGTCACTTTAGGCATGGAAAATACTCATTCCAATTTACTGTGCGCTGATATCTGCTAGATGAATGTCAAATTTTCCTTGGAGTCATTACGAATGGGAACATTTATAAAAAATTAAAAAAAATAAAAATTAAAAAAAATACAGAAAAATGTGATCCCTGGGCAAAAGTTTACCTACTGTAGAGTACAGGAAAAAGTGATGTTTTATTAAGGTACAACTGTGTATGATTAGGCTACCTATAGGTGTATCTAACAGTGTGATATCAATGTTTACATCTTAAACCATCAGAATGGGCAAATGTATATGCTTTATAATGAACAAAACAAATTTTATTCATCTTATGACTAGTATTGGATAGGGTTTTGGACCCATAGATATCTACCCCCCTATATTGATGAAGATACATTCCCAGTTTTATGATCCAAAACAGTTGATTTGTAGTTAAATATATCATTATTTTATGATGTAGACCAGAGCACAATTTAGCCATTTGGACAGATTTGCAGACACAAATGGACAACAGGGTACACTGCCTATATTTTGCATCATAGATCTTTAGTAGTTCTGCATATCATCCTCAGATTTTGCACACTTGTGGACATGGAGTTTATGATCCATGTATAAATTTACCTGTTCCACATACAGTATGTAACTCTCAGTATTGAATTGCAACCTTTTTTTGCATTATTTCTCCTGACTCATTTTCATATAGAACTCTATGGGGGAAAAAGTCAGGAGAAACAACCCTTAAAGGGATCCATCCACATCTACTCCATATCTGGCCGCAGAGTGATAGTTTGTGGCTCGTTTGATACCTTAGACCCTTGATGACGTACAGACATTTTGCCAGGCATGTGTTCCATACTGTACCAGCGTAATTTACAGCTGAATCTAGTCTCACCCCCCAATTCTCATAGAGATCAGATCAAATGCAGAGAGGTTATAGTATCGCTTGTAACAGTACCTGAAAATAAGATATCAAGAGTCTTTTGATGTTGATTAGTCACAGACTTCAGGAAGTAACAGCATGCAAAGGATATGCGATCAAATATTAAATATGATACTTTAAAAATATGTTAAAGCAAAGGGTATGAATACTTATGTAAATGAGAGATTTCAGTTTTCGATTTTTAATACATTTGCAAACATTTCTAAAAACATGTTTTCACTTTGTCATTATGGGCTATTTTGTGTAGAATTTTGAGACAAAAAATGAACTCAATCTATTGTAGAATATGTCTGTAATGTAATAAAAAGCGGAGAAGGTGAAAGGGGTGGGCAGACTTTCCGGCTTGACTGTAATTGACAACATGCTGAAATGACGTCTGGAAGTTTAAAAAACTGATTGTCAATATTGTCTCCAGATCGTCAGCTTTATTTCCTCAGCACTGACTCCTGTTGAATGTTAGTATTCTTATATTTTTGGTTTATTATAAAAATTTCTGTCAGAGGCACAGCTGAAGACAGAACAATCAAAGCAAGTGTATCAAACAAGACGTCACCGGAACTAAATGTTTACCCACCAGAACCTCTTCAAATAAAAGACTAAACTTAGTTGGTGGGGTGGCTGGCAGGTGGGGGTCTACGGAGGTGTTGGTGCGGTTGCCTCGGGGTACGTTTGCAGTTCAGTTTTGCCACCTTTGTGGGTGGTTGACTGTATTTGGTGGCGGGGACGCAAGGCATCACTTCTCTTTGTGCATTTGGATGGGCATCGGAGTTTGGCCGCCTTTGTAGGTGAAGTTTCTGATACCTTGTTGGAGAGTGCAAATGCACATGAGGTAAATCACATGTAAATTATCGGGTCTAATAGTGTTCTGCTAATGCAGGTGGACAGCTCCTGGACCAAATAACAGTTGAAAGCAGGTACTTACCTGCCCACAGCCCGGGGCAGTGCACAAAAAAGGCCGGTCGTCCCCCATGTTTCTCAGTGTACTTGCAGTGTAACTGATGCAAAAGAATCATAAGAAAGTTGTCGGCTTACTCTTGCAACCTTAACCAAGCAGCAGAACATGTTTCACATACAAAAATAAAAATTGAAAGGATTGAAATTCGGGATCTCTATAATGATAAATATCATCACTATAATAGCGATCCAATGTTTTTGGGTATTCTGAATAAAGCCCAAGCAATTCAAAGTCTTATTAATAATTAGGAAACTATTTTCTATTTTAACCAAAAACTTTTTTTGTCAAGCTAAAATCTGATAAAAATTCATTGCAATCCAATTTCGATATGGGCGTCTGCTTCATAATAATAATAGTATCCAATTCATAGTGAGTAAATTGTGGCCTATGCATAGCAAATCTGGTGGTAAATGATCTCTCAACAAAATAATTTTCAATGCACAAAAATTCCAAAAAAAGTTACTCACACATACAAAACACTGTCTATAATAAAACTAGCAAAATATTGGCCTGCCATTAAAAGTATTGATAGCTAAATGAGATCAAAGTGTTGGGGAAGCTACTTTGAAAGCATAGCTTTGCAAGCTACCAATTACTTCACACTGGAACTACAGCAAAGCTACCCTAGGGAGAAATCTAGTTTGGATAACTAAAGCTACTTAGAAAAAGTAGCTCAAACTACTGATCAAATTGACAATGTACATGTAATATGAAATTATAACAAAATATAATACAAAAAACTCACATGCCAGCAAAAAATGCCACTCAATTGAGTTTATTGCAAAAAGTGCCCACTTGTTCACAGGTCATACATAAACCAAAAAAATAAAATACCCCACTATTCATGGGAAAGTGCAAGGAATGTCAGCTTTGGTTTTGTATACAATGTCCATCAGTCAGACACCTGCCTTCCAGAAACTAGAGTCCAGGTGGGGGTATTGCACCAAGCAGGATTACTCAGTTAGCCAGGTAACTTCTAAAATAGCATGCATAACAACTTCTCTGAACATTTGTTAATAAATAGCAATAATCAATACTTGACACCTAATATATTCAAGTTTCGTTTTACAAATTCAGATTCAAAACATTAAAAACTATAGCCAAATATTTTTCACAGGTGAGCTGACAATCTAGCTTCCTGGAATACCCCCAAAACAATCCTATCTGGGCTTTTCAGGACAAAAAAAGGACAAAATTGCAAGTTGTAGTTTCAGTAGTTAACTACACAAAAATGGCAAAACTACTTGAATCACTATGCACATATGAATGTAGTTGAACTACGAGCAAGCTACTGCAAAATGTAGTTAAACTACTAGTTTAATTACATGTAGTCCACTACTCCCCAACACTGATCTTATCTAACACAAATTAAAACAAGCTATATTCCAAAGCAATGCTACCCAATGTTTCCTAAATTATTTCATGTAACTTGGCCCCACGTTTTTTCATCTTACCATCTGAAGAGAAATGTGGTCATTCAAACATTATGTCACTTGAAAGTGCCATCCCACTGGTCCAATTTAACATGAATATACAAAGTTGGGCTAAATTTACCGCTGGGGCAAATAGAAAAACCAACCCTAAGCAGCTAGACTACACAAGCAATGATAGTAAGCTTATACCGTTAATGTTACCTATGTAGAGTGTAGTGAATAAATTCCCGTCTGGAAAACTTCCCGTCGATTATTTTCAAGTTAAAGACAAATGGCATCGCGAGATTGAATTACACTTCCGTTAGCTAGCTTGCTAACAACACATAACGTTAACTATCAAATTAACTAATGGTAACTTGCTTGTAAGTAGCTCTCGTTAGCGACTTTCCTTTTACTAGAATGTGTCAAGACCATGATCCTCCCCTTATCGACTCAACATCCGCCTACCTTCCTCTCCGATTGGTCATATAACAGAACAGTGGAAAACCAACTGCTCATTGGACATGTAGCTGTCAATAATGACTCACAGTTGAATATAATTGGGTTCTCGACATGCCTATCAATGTTGGAATATCCCCCTTCACCAAAACCCAGCAGGCCTGTGCAATGGCAAATGTGCCACAACAAACCCAAAATTCATGCTTGAACAGCCACTTCCCTAGCGTAAAAAATCGACTAGCTAGTCATGTACAAAACAAATCACTAGGATTGAAAAAAAAATAATGAATGGAAAAAGACAGAGCAAAAATCGCTAGAGCCGAGCTAAAAACAAAACAAGCTTGCTAGCTAGCTAGCTAACTAACGTCAGCTTGTGACCGCAACTGAGAAATATCATGAGATTGTCATTGTCCCACCGATACCTCGCCGATGTTTGCAGAACCTCTACTCAGTTTATGAATGATACAACCAAGTGTTTAGCCACTAGTCCGTAAAGCATTTACAAACTCACCCAAGCGCCCCTCTCTCACCCTCTTCCCTCTATCCACTGGAATCCGACTCCTATTCGTGAAATCTCGCGAGATTCAAAGTTAGCCCCTCTTCATGCTGGGTCTGAGATATCAATAGTAAGAAGCTTGAAAGCTGCTGATGCCATGGCTCCCCGACAGTGGAGAACCGGAGCGCATGCGAGGAGACTGATCAACCCACCCAGAGACGGTCCTCATATCATGTACAGGCACGCGTCCCAACCGACTAACCACCATCCACCCTACTCCCTAATGCATATGGAAACGTGTTCCCCATACATGTCATTATTCACCTCACACCTATAGTATTGATTTTCTATATCTAGGTCCATCCTTCACCCTGTATCAGGATATTCCAGCCTTGTTGAAAATAGAGTTGTTTTTTTTGTGTGTGGTATTTTCAATAGTCCATTGTTGTTTTAAGAAACTCAAAGCGTCTAATCTCAATTGTTGGACTGAACTATTTCTAAACAGAAATGTTTTTCCCATCATGATAATGATATTATTTATATTTTTTCCTTCTCCACTTACTCTACACATCTCTACACATTATAGTTAGAGGACAGCAATAAAAACTAGCAGTGTAACTGCAAATCCATTTTTCTACTTGGATCCAGAATTGAGCTGCTTCTTTACAGTACCAAAAAAGATGTATTGATGATTCGTCCTCTTCTTCACAATATCTACATAAACCACATTGTTTAGTACCCCATTTTATTTGGAAGATAATCATTTTTGCTGAATTATCCTAATGGACATATCAGAAGTTGTCATGTGAGCATATGAAGGCTTTTTCTCAAAGGATGGGTATATCCAACAGTTCTTCCCACTTAAGTTGCTGTTGGTAGTACTGTAAGACATGTAAAATTGATACATTTAAAAATTAATTTTTATTTTTTCCATCCATCTCTTATATGAGGGCGACAGACCATTTCTCTACTACATTCTAAAAGCTTTGTGTTGTCGTGCTGTTTTCTTTTTTGTTTCTGTTCTAATTACAGGCACTGCCCTAATTGGGAGCACGTGTGGACGGGCTGTAAAGGGAGTCCGGTTTGGCCTTGCAAAAGAGGATCACTCTCACCGACATGTCTGCGCTGGTGCCACCTGAACATTTCTTGACCTTTTTGTTTGACTCATACATTTGCACCATTTGTGAAATAAATCATTTTTGACCCCAGTTTTACATTTTGTCTCTATGTTGCGACTCGCCAGGGGCGGTTTTCAACAGCTGGTTACACTAATATATATTATACTCGATGATTACAGTAATGAGTAGAGTATTAGATAGATTTTTAGTTAACCAGGAAAAGTCTCATTTAAGATTAAAAATCTTTTTCAAAGAGAGACCAGGCCAAGACAAGCAGCAGCACAGATGATTACAAAAAAGTTTCAGACAAACAATATACAAGAAATTACACAAATTTCAATAACTACTACAAATACAGTAGTTAGCTTGGTCCTATTGCAGGGCAAGGACCATATGAGGGTCATTGGATAATAGTCTATGAATCTGCCTCTAAATCCTTCATATAAGATTTAAATGCAAAAGGATTGTGTTATAGTAGCCTAATATATAGACTTACTACATTCAGTAATGTATCATATTAGATTGTTACAGCGATACAGTACTAGATTGTTACTGTACAGACTCTTAGATGGTTTTGTATAGATGTAAATTGTTTTGGTCGTAATTCGTCTGGACACAAATAAATATGAGGTTCGGACTCTTAATGCATTTTATGTTTTCTGTTTTAATTTCCATGTAGCCGTGCTTTGTTATTTGGAAGGATAACATTATTATTTTACCATTGATTTGTTAATGAAAAATACAGAAATAGAAGGATTTCTCTCTAAGTAGTAATCAGGAGTAATCGGTACATTTAATTTCAATATCTGTAATGGGTTTTTAAATGTTTCGGAGATTCAAACACGAAGGTGGGGGAATCAGAATAAAGTCAGCTCACAACTGTGAAGACCAATAACAGAGAGAGAAAATAATAAAAGAAAAGACAGGAACTAATTCGAAAATCAACCCATTAAAACGGACGAACTAGAAAAATAGTAGAATACCAACTAAATCTCCCAAGCTCACGTAATGAGCTAAAATGGGAAACTTAGCAAACAAAAGAATACTCTCGGCTACCTTAGCTCAAAGCCGGAAGAGTGTAAAACCAAAACGAAAGTACAAAGAAAAACTGTCTCCTACAGCAGGGGTTCCCAAACTTTTCCAAGGCAAGGACCCCCAAATAGCCGTAGCCTCTGGCTGGGGCCCCCCTATTGCGAAATGGCTTTTAAAAAAAAGATTTAAATTACACTGGCAAATATAAAAAAATCAAACATACAGAACACAACACAATACTTTTGACCCTATTTTGATTCCATAATCGGGCCATTGGCAGCTCAATGTAACGCTTTGACTGACAGGCAGACGGTTAGTTATTAACGGCGATTGAAAGAAGGGCATGGCAAAGACCTAATTTCGATATGAAAGGACTTATAACAATTTATGTTTTATTTTAAACCGGCACAATAATCTTATGAATTTAATTGAAATGTATTTTTTAAATAAATTGTATTATTTTATTTATTTTATTTTTTTTTGCATTTTCCATTTTCCTCTCCCTTCCAATTGGCCCCCCTGGCGGCCCCCCGTGGGGCCGCGGCCCCCACTTTGAAAACCCCTGTCCTACAGAACAGCAAGTACAAAATAGATAGCACCAAATGCTACCAGGCGGAAAACAAACCTATACTCGATTAAGTAGCTATAGCAAGTCCCCCCTGAACATAAACAAAGTTTAATATCAGGAGGTTGCTAGTACCTGGCTAAACCTGGCTCAAATGCAATGTTGTAAGACAATTAAGCACCGGAGAAGCAGAAGTAAGAAACTTAAATACCCTGCAGGTAGAAGCACAGGTGGAAACAATAATGAGGCTGGCAAACCACGAAACGTGAAAAAAATTAGATTAATTCACAATCGTGAAAAGACTAGAGCCGCAAAAGAAAAGAAAACAAACAGCCACGAACCACTACAATATCATGCAATTCGATCACAGGCACATGCGCACTTCCTTCTTCAAGCCACATGCAAGAGACAGGCTCCGGTACCGGAAGAGGCTTGCCTCCAGGATTTGGCTACATTCGCGTGCATGCGGACGTTTCTTTGCTCGTGCACACGCGAGGCTTTGATCACGCGTGAAGGTGGATTCTCACCAAATCCAGCGAGGTGCATCGGTCGAACGCATTGTAATCATTTTCTATGAAGAAGATGTGATGCGATCGTGTGGTGCATGATGGATGTGGCGCGGCGACTGTTGTATTGTATTGTAAATGGTACAACTGTCTTGTTTCATTTAAGCCATTTGCCAAGTTTCTGTGATGCTGACACCTGGAGCTATAAAGCCTTAAATGAGCACCCCCTAAATAGGTGAAAATTGACCATTTGCCATCTGCACAAAGGAGTTAAGCCAATTTGTGTTTAAATTTTGGGACCTGTAAATTGATGTTTCCAGTAAGTCCTCAGCAATTTCTCTCCCCAAATATAGGTTATTCTATCCTGCTGAGGGTATATCTCTATCAGGGTGATAGCAAAGAGCTAGAGGCTTGCAAAGGAACTGGTTAGTGCTCTTCCACTAGTGCTAGTCCACTTCCTTAAATAGCCATCAAGATCCAAGTACATTCATTTTGTTTAGTTTTACTGCATATAATTGACAACATGCTGAAATGACATCTGGAAGTTTAAAAAACTGATTGTCGATATTGTCTCCAGATCGTCAGATCTATTTCCTCAGCACTGACTCCTGTTGAATGTTAGTATTTAATTTTTTTTGGTTTATTATAAATATTTATGTCGGAGGCACAGCTGAAGACAGAACAATCAAAGATCATCTTAAGCCATTTTGTTTTTATATTACTTTCATTGTGTGTTTTTCGTCATTTGTTTTTTGTCTTTCTTCTTCTATTTTTATAATCTTTTTTTCTGTAATGTCAGTAAATCTTAATCATTTTAATAATAAAATTAATAACGCACAAACACTCTAAGATGACCTTGGGCCATATATTACACCCAGCGCTAAGCGGCGGTAACCCAAACACAAGTCTCTTTGCTAGTTTCAGACCAACGCAGTCATTTTAACATCCAGCACTGAAGTTTAATGACAAGTGAACTTGCGCCCATAGCAAGTGAACTGGGCGGGTTGGTATTAAGATGAGGTGTGGCCAGGATAATTTTTGGCGTATTGCTATCTTGAGGCACCAATAAGCGTTTGTTTCAATGTTATTTTAACGACGCAATATAAGAGCGTGTACACCCTCCTGTCTGTTACACACAGGGGCACAAGCATGGATAAATATATCAAGATTACAATGTGAAATATTATTATTACGTAGGCTAAATAAAAAAATGCATAATAATAAAAGGGTCCATCGGTCAAACACCACATACCTGTCCCTCAGTGAAGGGGAATAACGCCTTAAATTGCAGAATTCATGGCAAACTTTGGGTTTCATGCGGTTCTGCCCCAGCAGATATTTGAAGCCTACTCCATCAACATCCAAGTGATGTGCGATGTTATGTGTAGGCTATTCGCAATTATCCTGGATCAAGCTATGACTTTATATTGGCCAATAGTTTCTGTAATCTTCCGGGGGGGGGGGGGGTGAAGACAATCTTCTGTTATAGGGGACAATGGCTATACATTAAAAACTTGTGCATGTGTTGTGATAACACATCAGGCCTAATACACAAATTGTCATTTACACCTAATGCCTGAATTGTCATTCAATGAAGAGCACTGCAATAGAGGGACATTTGTAGAGTTGAAAACCGTAACCGTGAAGTTTGCTTCAATAATTTGATTAGGATTACAACAAAACACAATTTTATTACTTCCAGTGATATTACTACCATGAGATTTGGCTTATTAAATATAAAATCCCTTAGCTCCAAGGCAGCTCTTGTGAACAAACTAATCTCAGATTGCTCTATTGATATATTATGTTTAACTGAAACATGGCTGAAAGCGGATGAGAACTTTACATTTACAGTAAATGAATCCACTCCGTCTGGGTTCATATATAGCCAGAACCCCTGTCTCTGTCGAAGAGGAGGTGGGGTTGCTGTTATTTATAAATCTTTTTTTCAGTCAATTCCAAAATTAGAGTATGCATTTGATTCGTTTGAAGTGTTAGTTATGAGCACTCAGCCAGCAGTGGTTGGTAGAAACCGCCCTCAGCCTATTTTACTGTCTATAGACCCCCTGGCCCATATTCTGGCTTTATTCACAAATTTGCAGATTTCCTTTCTTTTTACTTTTACCTCAGCATTTATGACCATTTTGGAATCAATTGGGTTCATTCAAAATGTTGTCGGCCCCACACATTATTGCAGTCATACTTTAGATCTGGTCTTAAGTCTTGGTATTGATATTGTTAATGTAAAAATTCACTCACATAATCCTGTCTGACCGTTTCCTCATTACTCTGCATGTAAAAGTAGCCCACCCTGTGTATTCAGGTCGCACTATCACTACCTCCACTACTAGAAACTTTATTCATGTGCTACTGGATTACTTTGATTTAGACACTTCAGCCAATAACAAAATTAGCACGCATAACAAAATAACGTTAGTGCGGAAAACCGTGATATTCCTGAGAGGTTGATCGATGCGATTCTTGGGTTGCCCTGAGTTGGCATTTAGGGGAATAACGAGAGTGAAAATTGGGATTACAGAGCAGGGAGTTGACTGAGCTTCCTTCCCGCTTAACGTTCAAGCTGCACCCTTAAAGTCTGTGTTCTCCGGGATGTCAAATGGCCTATTTGCACTGGACTTGGACATTAGGCTACCTGGTGACCTCATATGATTTAGGAATTATCCCCCGACGAGTTTCATGTGGCGCATTCGCACGTGATAAACAGTCAGTATTTCACTCAAATTTACTTATGAAATCCCAGGGATTATCAACGGGTACGAATGAAACGTAACATTTCTATAGGCTACTTCCATATTCTCAGTTTTTCTGCACATTTGCACAGCGTATGCAAATTGGTTCTGGTCCCCCTACCTTCGCGTTTGATTATCCGCCACTAAAATCCATTACATCCAGTGCTTGGGTCTATGAAAAGCACAGCATGAATAAAATGTATTATTATTATTACTATTATTATTATTATTATTATGTATTTAATGATTTGGAATATTTGGATTTCTATAGAAACCTGTGTGGTCCTACAGATCCTAGACATTCTTGTGTTCACTAAATTCTGTTCGCAAATTACATGACTATTATTATGTTATTATGTTAACAAATTAGTACTATTACTTATTTGGCATCATCTGACCCACAAAAATACAGTAGGCTACATTGACAGGGCCAACAGCGAACATTTTAAAACCTTTTCTAAAGTAAACTTGACAACAAAGTATAAACATACACTTTCTGTGTCATGGTTTTGCGGGCGTTGCCTCGTTTGGCCACGTGAGGGCGCACCGGTCGTTTTCTCCCTCTTTCTGGGACTAATCATGATTATTAGTTGCAGTTACGTACCCTCTACAAAAGCTCAGCGTTCCCTTTGTTCTGGGCTTTTGTGTCAGTCTTTGCCACATTAAGCCTGGTATCACTATAGGAACAAGGCGACCACTTTGCTTTTAAAGGGTAACTCAATGGGCTGTTTCAGAGCGACCACACCTCCGTTTGCGGTTGAAAAAAGGCCAAAATTAGCAGCGGATGTGGCAGTGGCGGAGAATTTGAGAATGTAGGCTACATAATAAGGCCTAGTTATGAACTTAGCTCTGATCTTAATTTGGATAATTTTCTAGTAACAGTCAACGTTATTAAAGACTGCTAAGCTAGCCATGAATTAATATACAATGAAAATAAATAAATAAATCAAATAAATTGAGTCATATAGCCACATTAAAAATTGACCAGTCATAACTGTTTAACTGTTAGCTAAGTTAACTAACGTAGGTATCCTGTGGGCTACTGTGTCATTTTTAGATCAGTCCTGCTACTTGTTTTTCCCATGGCCTCACAAAGCGGGAGAATAGCCTAGAGGGAAAAAGAAAATGTGATTGCTGCGATTAAATTAATTATAGGTTTAGGTTTATTTATTTAAGAAAGGGACAATGCACATTAATAAACGTAAATGTACCAGATTTAGCCATTGGGGCAAATTTTAATCTGTAGTCCCTGGGCAGGTTGATGGATAAACGTTTGAAGAAAAAAATAAAATAAACGTATTAGACTAGATTTCCCGGAGCATAACCTTATACGCCCGTTTGCCTTCGAAAAGTTGGAAAAACCATGTATCATACGGGCAAACTGTATGGGTTGACACCTATGCCATCCTCTCTCTATCAATAGCCTGTCGTTCACACAAATGCTCCTCTCCACAACTTGCTGGATTTGGAACAAAAAAAAACTTATTTATAGTGTAAGGTGGAAGGGCGTAGCCAGATGCACCAGTTGGTGTGACATCACATGTACTGCACGTCACATGTACTGTACAACTGCAATAGCCTACGTTTTATCACCAAAATGCTAGTTAGATGAAATACACTACTCTTCCTATAAAATGCTAAACATTGCGATGAAATGTCGCAATTTGCAACAGGATCAATCTCTAGCACATGGATGTCCAAATATATCAGTAATCAACTAGAAAAGTGGTTTTAGGGTGTACTTATCCTTTAAAGCCTATCTCCTAAAAAGTAATGTGGGACTTGCCTTAGACGTGTGTATCTTATTTAAGATTTAGTTTTCTAAAGTCAGTAAACATTTGTTACCTTTCTCTTATCACCTCTTTATTTAGCTCATTCATAGTTTATTGAGCTAGAGGCATTTCTCTTTCCTTTCTGCCCTGTCGCCAATTTATTTTGCTCATTCATAGTTTATTGAGCTAGAGGCATTTTCCTTTCCTTTCTGCCCTGTCGCCAATTTATTTAGCTCATTCATAGTTTATTGAGCTAGAGGCATTTCTCTTTCCTTTCTGCCCTGTCGCCAATTTATTTAGCTCATTCATAGTTTATTGAGCTAGAGGCATTTCTCTTTCCTTTATGCCCTGTCACCAATTTATTTAGCTCATTCATAGTTTATTGAGCTAGAGGCATTTATCTTTCCTTTATGCCCTGTCACCAATTTATTTAGCTCATTCATAGTTTATTGAGCTAGAGGCATTTCTCTTTCCTTTCTGCCCTGTCACCAATTTATTTAGCTCATTCATAGTTTATTGAGCTCGAGGCATTTCTCTTTCCTTTCTGCCCTGTCGCCAATTTATTTAGCTCATTCATAGTTTATTGAGCTAGAGGCATTTCTCTTTCCTTTCTGCCCTGTCGCCAATTTATTTAGCTCATTCATAGTTTATTGAGCTCGAGGCATTTCTCTTTCCTTTCTGCCCTGTCGCCAATTTATTTAGCTCATTCATAGTTTATTGAGCTAGAAGCATTTCTCTTTCCTTTATGCCCTGTTGCCTCTTTATTTAGCTCATTCATAGTTTATTGAGCTAGAGGCATTTCTCTTTCCTTTATGCCCTGTCGCCTCTTTATTTAGCTCATTCATAGTTTATTGAGCTAGAGGCATTTCTCTTTCCTTTCTGCCCTGTCGCCAATTTATTTAGCTCATTCATAGTTTATTGAGCTAGAGGCATTTCTCTTTCCTTTCTGCCCTGTCGCCAATTTATTTAGCTCATTCATAGTTTATTGAGCTAGAGGCATTTCTCTTTCCTTTCTGCCCTGTCACCTCTTTATTTTGCTCATTCATAGTTTATTGAGCTAGAGGCATTTCTCTTTCCTTTCTGCCCTGTCACCTCTTTATTTTGCTCATTCATAGTTTATTGAGCTAGAGGCATTTCTCTTTCCTTTATGCCCTGTCACCAATTTATTTAGCTCATTCATAGTTTATTGAGCTAGAGGCATTTCTCTTTCCTTTCTGCCCTGTCGCCAATTTATTTAGCTCATTCATAGTTTATTGAGCTAGAGGCATTTCTCTTTCCTTTATGCCCTGTCACCAATTTATTTAGCTCATTCATAGTTTATTGAGCTAGAGGCATTTCTCTTTCCTTTCTGCCCTGTCGCCTCTTTATTTAGCTCATTCATAGTTTATTGAGCTAGAGGCATTTCTCTTTCCTTTCTGCCCTGTCGCCAATTTATTTAGCTCATTCATAGTTTATTGAGCTAGAGGCATTTCTCTTTCCTTTCTGCCCTGTCACCTCTTTATTTTGCTCATTCATAGTTTATTGAGCTAGAGGCATTTCTCTTTCCTTTCTGCCCTGTCACCTCTTTATTTTGCTCATTCATAGTTTATTGAGCTAGAGGCATTTCTCTTTCCTTTATGCCCTGTCACCAATTTATTTAGCTCATTCATAGTTTATTGAGCTAGAGGCATTTCTCTTTCCTTTCTGCCCTGTTGCCTCTTTATTTAGCTCATTCATAGTTTATTGAGCTAGAGGCATTTCTCTTTCCTTTCTGCCCTGTCGCCAAGTTATTTAGCTCATTCATAGTTTATTGAGCTAGAGGCATTTCTCTTTCCTTTATGCCCTGTCGCCAATTTATTTAGCTCATTCATAGTTTATTGAGCTAGAGGCATTTCTCTTTCCTTTATGCCCTGTTGCCTCTTTATTTAGCTCATTCATAGTTTATTGAGCTAGAGGCATTTCTCTTTCCTTTATGCCCTGTTGCCTCTTTATTTAGCTCATTATTGAGCTAGAGGCATTTCTCTTTCCTTTCTGCCCTGTCGCCAAGTTATTTAGCTCATTCATAGTTTATTGAGCTAGAGGCATTTCTCTTTCCTTTATGCCCTGTTGCCTCTTTATTTAGCTCATTCATAGTTTATTGAGCTAGAGGCATTTCTCTTTCCTTTCTGCCCTGTCGCCAAGTTATTTAGCTCATTCATAGTTTATTGAGCTAGAGGCATTTCTCTTTCCTTTATGCCCTGTCGCCAATTTATTTAGCTCATTCATAGTTTATTGAGCTAGAGGCATTTCTCTTTCCTTTATGCCCTGTTGCCTCTTTATTTAGCTCATTCATAGTTTATTGAGCTAGAGGCATTTCTCTTTCCTTTATGCCCTGTTGCCTCTTTATTTAGCTCATTATTGAGCTAGAGGCATTTCTCTTTCCTTTCTGCCCTGTCGCCAAGTTATTTAGCTCATTCATAGTTTATTGAGCTAGAGGCATTTCTCTTTCCTTTCTGCCCTGTCGCCAATTTATTTAGCTCATTCATAGTTTATTGAGCTAGAGGCATTTCTCTTTCCTTTCTGCCCTGTCGCCAATTTATTTAGCTCATTCATAGTTTATTGAGCTAGAGGCATTTCTCTTTCCTTTATGCCCTGTCACCAATTTATTTAGCTCATTCATAGTTTATTGAGCTAGAGGCATTTCTCTTTCCTTTCTGCCCTGTCGCCTCTTTATTTAGCTCATTCATAGTTTATTGAGCTAGAGGTATTTCTCTTTCCTTTATGCCCTGTCACCAATTTATTTAGCTCATTCATAGTTTATTGAGCTAGAGGCATTTATCTTTCCTTTCTGCCCTGTCGCCTCTTTATTTAGCTCATTCGTAGTTTATTGAGCTAGAGGCATTTCTCTTTCCTTTATGCCCTGTCACCAATTTATTTAGCTCATTCATAGTTTATTGAGCTAGAGGCATTTCTCTTTCCTTTCTGCCCTGTCGCCTCTTTATTTAGCTCATTCAAAGTTTATTGAGCTAGAGGCATTTCTCTTTCCTTTATGCCCTGTCACCAATTTATTTAGCTCATTCATAGTTTATTGAGCTAGAGGCATTTCTCTTTCCTTTCTGCCCTGTCGCCAATTTATTTAGCTCATTCATAGTTTATTGAGCTAGAGGCATTTCTCTTTCCTTTCTGCCCTGTCACCAATTTATTTAGCTCATTCATAGTTTATTGAGCTAGAGGCATTTCTCTTTCCTTTATGCCCTGTTGCCTCTTTATTTAGTTCATTCATAGTTTATTGAGCTAGAGGCATTTCTCTTTCCTTTCTGCCCTGTCGCCAATTTATTTAGCTCATTCATAGTTTATTGAGCTAGAGGCATTTCTCTTTCCTTTCTGCCCTGTCGCCAATTTATTTAGCTCATTCATAGTTTATTGAGCTAGAGGCATTTTCCTTTCCTTTATGCCCTGTTGCCTCTTTATTTAGCTCATTCATAGTTTATTGAGCTAGAGGCATTTCTCTTTCCTTTCTGCCCTGTCGCCAAGTTATTTAGCTCATTCATAGTTTATTGAGCTAGAGGCATTTCTCTTTCCTTTATGCCCTGTCACCAATTTATTTAGCTCATTCATAGTTTATTGAGCTAGAGGCATTTCTCTTTCCTTTATGCCCTGTTGCCTCTTTATTTAGCTCATTCATAGTTTATTGAGCTAGAGGCATTTCTCTTTCCTTTATGCCCTGTTGCCTCTTTATTTAGCTCATTCGTAGTTTATTGAGCTAGAGGCATTTCTCTTTCCTTTCTGCCCTGTCGCCAAGTTATTTAGCTCATTCATAGTTTATTGAGCTAGAGGCATTTCTCTTTCCTTTATGCCCTGTCGCCAATTTATTTAGCTCATTCATAGTTTATTGAGCTAGAGGCATTTCTCTTTCCTTTATGCCCTGTTGCCTCTTTATTTTGCTCATTCATAGTTTATTGAGCTAGAGGCATTTCTCTTTCCTTTATGCCCTGTTGCCTCTTTATTTAGCTCATTCATAGTTTATTGAGCTAGAGGCATTTCTCTTTCCTTTCTGCCCTGTCGCCAAGTTATTTAGCTCATTCATAGTTTATTGAGCTAGAGGCATTTCTCTTTCCTTTCTGCCCTGTCGCCAATTTATTTAGCTCATTCATAGTTTATTGAGCTAGAGGCATTTCTCTTTCCTTTCTGCCCTGTCGCCAATTTATTTAGCTCATTCATAGTTTATTGAGCTAGAGGCATTACTCTTTCCTTTATGCCCTGTCACCAATTTATTTAGCTCATTCATAGTTTATTGAGCTAGAGGCATTTCTCTTTCCTTTCTGCCCTGTCGCCTCTTTATTTAGCTCATTCATAGTTTATTGAGCTAGAGGCATTTCTCTTTCCTTTATGCCCTGTCACCAATTTATTTAGCTCATTCATAGTTTATTGAGCTAGAGGCATTTCTCTTTCCTTTCTGCCCTGTCGCCTCTTTATTTAGCTCATTCAAAGTTTATTGAGCTAGAGGCATTTCTCTTTCCTTTATGCCCTGTCACCAATTTATTTAGCTCATTCATAGTTTATTGAGCTAGAGGCATTTTCCTTTCCTTTATGCCCTGTCACCAATTTATTTAGCTCATTCATAGTTTATTGAGCTAGAGGCATTTCTCTTTCCTTTATGCCCTGTCACCAATTTATTTAGCTCATTCATAGTTTATTGAGCTAGAGGCATTTCTCTTTCCTTTCTGTCCTGTCTGTGAGGGTTCTCTGTGCCAGAGACACAGAGGAAATATTGGAGGTCCAGTTGCGACAGATATGGACTCTTTAAGAGTTCAACGAACACCACTGAAACGGACAATAATCCATAGTGGAGAGGGAGAATAATGAGAACACAAAATAACCTCACGAAAGAGGCGAGGAACTCGATATGCGAGCAAAACAACTGAAATAAGCAGACACGCTTATCTAACTCCATTTGTGGAGCGAACAAACAAAGACAAATAAAAATATTAATATCCCTTTCACTGGGACCAAAGCAGTTAGAGCGCTCGTAGAAGAACAAAGGAAAAGCGGACACGCTTATCTAACAACGTTTGTGGAGCGAACGAACAAAGAAAATAAAACTATTAATATCCCTTTAAATGGGATCAGAGCAGTTAGAGCGCTCGTAAAAGAACAAAGGAAATAAGCGGACACGCTTATCTAACAACGTTTGTGGAGCGAGCGAACGAACAAAGAAAATAAAACTATTAAGATCCCTTTCACTGGGACCAAAGCAGTTAGAGCGCTCGTAGAGGAACAAAGGAAATAAGCAGACACGCTTATCTTACTCCCGTTTGTGGAGCGAAACGAAAGGAAACAGAGAATTCAAAAGACCCTAACTTCTTGGGTAAGAGCACTCGTAAGTCAGAGTGTAAAACGAAAGAAACGAGAAAGCCTCTGCTCTGAAATGAGTGCGAAAAGAAACTTGCTTTCTTTCTAAACCCTTTCTTCCTAAACCCTTTCTTTTTAAACTAGCTTTCTAACTAATTTCCTATACCTTTCTACTGGCTCGAATGTTAAGTGGAATAACATGGAAGCAACGAGAGAGAAAGGAAGCGGGGTATAAATAGTGAGCGGAAATAAATGACAGGTGAACTCACTAATGATGAGGCGAAAGCAAAACCCGTAGGGGAACACAGGAAAATCTGATAGATTACCAGTAAACGACAAAAAAGAATAACGAGAACGTGGAGATAAGGGAAGGAAGGCAAGATCCATGACACTGTCGCCTCTTTATTTTGCTCATTCATAGTTTATTGAGCTAGAGGCATTTCTCTTTCCTTTCTGCCCTGTCGCCTCTTTATTTAGCTCATTCATAGTTTATTGAGCTAGAGGCATTTCATTTCCATTCTATTCACTGCTCGAGTCTTCGAGTTGTCTCTGGGTTGTTATTTGTTGGGCTTTTCGCCGGGAGTTTTTTCCCTTTTTGTTTATTCTTTCTCCTTCCCCCAACTTGTGGTGATCCCACGTTAGTGGGTAGCTTTTAGAACCCCTACGGTCGCACCTGGATCTCCGACCCATTCCCCATCGTCACATTCTGGAGTGTAATTATTTGTCAACTGTTTAAACTATTAATTGTTGTTCCATGAGGCCATTTTTGTTATTTGACATTTAAAGTTTGAATGACCACAATCTCTTCACATGCTAAGATGAAAAAACACAAGGCCAAGTTGCATTAAATAATTTATGAAAGTTTGTATAGCATTGCTTTGGAATATTGTTAGTTGTAACTTGTCCACATTTTGATATCAATACTTTTAAAGGCAGGCCTAGTTTTTGCAAGGACTTACAGACAGTGCTTTGTAGGCTATGCGTTGGCATTTTTTTATGTTGAAAATTTATTTTTTGGTGAGATACTGTCGACAATGTTTGGGTCAATTATCTCAATTCGCACTGTCATTCTACTACAAGCAATTTGTTTGCTTGCTTGAGCTTATAGGCCAACGTTTATTGTAAGCAATGTCTGAACAGATTTCATTTGTGAAATCAAGTACCGTTACTACCGTGCTTGTAAAACCAAATTTCCCTTGCATGTTTAGCCTATCTGGGTGAGATTCTTAACTCCTTATCCACGGTGGACCCTAGTGGTGGGTCGATTGTTGATGTCCCAATTATAGTATTCATATTTGTCTGAAGTTATAAATGAACATTTTTATATCCCACCTCATCAGCCTTTCAGTTGTACTGCCAATTTAAAAAAACAGCAGGCACAGCCACAACTTTCACCTTGCCACAGTCACAGCTGCATATCACTCTCTAGGTACCGTTTCTACACGATAAAAAATAATGTAGGCTACCGATATTGGAACAATAATACATTATTTAAAAGTTTTATTAATAAACATTCAGTGTTTTTCCCTTGTTTGACCTACACCCGATGTAATTTTGTTTTAGTAATGTTAAATATAATTGTTTTCTACAAAATATGATATAGGCTAACGTTAAACATGTTTAAGGAATCAAAACCTACCTGGTTATTGTTTTCTGATGAACCCTGAAGATTTTCTCTTATTCCATTTATTGTCCAGCAAAGTCTCCACTTCCAACATAACGTTAATGGGCCAAAGTCAGATGTAATTAATACAGTAGTACATGACTTCAGCGAGATATATTTGTGCAGTTATACTACTGTATAGAAGACCATGGCCGCCGCCGTCAGTATTGCCATGGCAATACTACTTTTCAAACAACTATTGCCTGGCAATACTACTTTTTCGCAGACCATATGCCGTTTATTTAATTTAGAAAACTTAGGTAACCTGTAATGCAACCCGAATTTTATGTAGTGAAGAATCTGATTGTATCTGCTGCGATATATGAAAACATTCGACTTTATCAATGAGCTAGAGTAGATACGACACGTTGCGCCATTTGAGTGCCTGTGCACGACTACCGCGGCGGTGCGCGTGCACTGTCTTCTAGTAGACAGATAGAACGTTTCTCTCCGCTACCGCCAAACCGCCGCGACCAGAGACTGCGGGAAACAGCTCAGAGGAAGAAACGTATCGACCGGTCAGATCAAGTCATCTAGCTAGACTTCAAAACACAGGTGAGATGTGTACATAAAAACAAGCATATTTGGCATCATTATCAGTATTGTACAACAGTTCGTCGTATTTCTGACTGAAGCATTGTTGCATGTGTTCCTCAATTTTTAACGTTAAGTGGTCAACTTCAGCCGCTAACATTAGCTAGGTAGCTAGATCGAGGCACTGGGACAGTTGGGCAGCAAACTTATTTAGCAAGCTTAAACACTAATTGTGATCAATTGAAATTTCAGAGTCGAAATGTAATGTTAGATGCTCGTTCTTATTAGCTCCGTAGCTACTAGCTAGCTTACTAACCAGCTAAATTTAAATGATTTAAGTGAATGTATAACTAGCTAGCTAGTATTAGCTAATGACACAGTCCACACCATCGTCATGTATTTCGATGGACAATGCATGAATTCAAGCAGCTTTAAGTTTAGTTAAATTATTTGTCTTTTTAAAATTCAGATTAAGTTGGCAATGGCTAGTATTTTTCCCCATGCAGACAGGAAGAGAACAGGTTTCACGTGCAGTGCAATAACTTTTTGGGTTATTTTGCAATAAAATTGTGGGAATGTTTGAAAATTGCAATTGTCAGCTGGAAAAAATTGAGATTGTTTAAAGAACTCACCCCCAACCAAAGATAATTTTATGAGGGGAAATTGCAGCAATTGACTAAATTTACAAGCGTTTTTTTTTCCTGATTTGACCATTTTATGCGGAAATATTGCGGGGATTGGACAAAATTGCAAGCTATGGCAAATAATTGGATTGGTTGAATTTGCATTCATTCTTGAAATCGCAAGATCGCTTATTCCCGGAGGGACTGATTGTAGTTGTATTGTATTAACACGCACAAGTAGTAAATCACTTGTATGTAGTAGAGGCATACTCGTGTATAACTATCCACCTAATTGCAGAACTTTGTAAAGAACTTGTCAAGAATGTATATGCATATTTGTGAATTTCAACAGTATTAATAAATACATTTGTACATAAATGGAGTTTGCATGTGTTCAGACAAGTACTTGACTCAGCTGTGTAGCTGTCAGCTGCTGCTGAGACTTAATTCATGATGTAAACAGTATGGTGAATACAGGTAAAGTGGGACAGCAGGGACACTTCAATTTCATCATCTTTATCTTTGTGTATATACTTCCATGACTAAAAATAAACTAAGTTTATTATAAGTTTCCGTAGCTCTGACATTTAAACCATTTGGATCATAATTTAAAACTATGCAAAATGTAAATGATCAGAAAGTGTCCCACTTTACCTGTATTCACCTGTATTCGCCTGTATTTATCCTATTTAGATATTAGTATGATTGTGATAATTGCCTTAATGGGGGTTCATGCTTCTTGACCACTATAGGGTTTTGGGTTCACCAACCATAGGAAAAAATATCTGGGAAACTGTTACATTGCAGTGATATGATCCATAATTACATTGTTAAAATATTTCACATTTAAACTTATAATAACCACACAGAATAAAATAACAAAAATAGATAGCTTCATGAGTCCTTTATTTAATGCATACACCATATTGTGCGTGGCGAGAAAGTTTGGCAATACTACTTTTACACTGGTGATGGCACCTCTGTAGAAGACACAAAAATGCACATTAAATGTAATTATAAGATAACTTATTAATGGGAGTAATGTCGACGGTAACCTATGTGGCTATTGAGTGTAGCCTAGATAGCATGGTAATTTCTTTTTTACCATATTCATGTAACTACACATCCCAATATATGTTGGCGTTCAACCATATAGTAAATCGATGCATATATCGTTTACTAGTTACCATAAATCTCTGTTTGGTCTCTATGTTCCTAATAGAAAACATGCATTCAATTTCAAATCGTTGCTGTTTCGAGCTATTTGAAGTCTACATGAACCACGTGACCGTTTTGAGCCTCCATTGACGCAACTCTCTCTCTCAGTCGTGGGCGGAGTCTGGTTTCGGAAGTAAATTCCCTATGGAAGAAAGAATGGGCTTCGGGGACTATCGACTATTTCTTGAAATTTGATTTATAGAATGAGCTGAAACATTCCTGGATTAGCCTGTGTGGTACAAGAATATAGACCATATATCACATGTTCCAATTTAGATTATTTAAAGTAATGCATTAATGATTGTAGTTCGACTTGTAGTCCACTTTAACAGACTACATATTCAGTACTGCAACGCACAGGTGGTTCTCGACCAATGAGATATCATTATCTCGTCTGTCTGGACATTCTTGGGAGTACTGCAGCTAAAGATGAGCTAACTTTAGCTAGCTAAGTTGAGAAGTCTGCCCGATAATATCAGAAACTATGCTACGGATAACCACATAAAGCAATTCTAGCTTTTAGTCCTTCAAGCTAGCTAGCTATCGTTAGAAAAAAGTGGTTAAAAATTGAGCTGTGTGCTACTGCTGGAGCCAAGGCTGTTTGTTCGGAGGGAATTATGGGACGTGGAGTTTCTAAAAAGTGCAAGCGCTGGTATGTTCACAAAAAAAATTCTAAAACGTAAAATATGCTCGAAGCTGGTCCAGAAAAACGTAACATAGTTTGCAAACGGGCGTTATATTGAACAATACGGGAAATTGACGGTAAAACATAATCACTAGAAATGGTTTAAAAGTAAGCTTTTTAAAAAAAAATATCTACGCTCTAAAGGAATGGAGAATTTAATCCGAAACCAGCATGACGTAGTCACTTGAGTACTCCATGGCTCTGGGCGGGACTACGGTGTTCGCTAACGTTAGCTACGGTTCCTTTAAATATTTTGACTGCAAACCATATTTATTATAACAACACAATTCACGTATGGGCTTTATGCCTGCCAGACATGAATCTAGATTAAAATGGGTGTGGGAGAGGAGAAAGGAGGTCTTGAAACACTGTTTTAACGAGGAATCAGAAAGTGAAGCGGATTGCAATCTACAGTACCGTGAGTGTAGAATGAATGGGTGAGAGCTCAGAGGGTGGTGATGAGGAAAATACGGAGTGGTATACTGCGTCGTATAAAAAGAAGAAACCCAAGGACATGAAAGGTAGAAGAGAAGATTGATAGTCAATGAGAAGGGGGTGCTCATAGGCGTAGATTTAGGGGGGTTCTAACTAGCCTACTCCTTATTTTTATACAGTCTATGCCTTATATCGTTATATACGTAAAAAAGTAGCCTATATATTTTTTCATAACAAGATAGCTATTACAGCGGGTGCGATAACGTTTGGTAGCGCTATGGAAATGTCAACGTTGCTGGACAATTGAATAGAGAATCTCTTCAGGGTTCATCAGAAAGCAGTTGTAGCTTCTTATAGGTAGGCTATTTGGTTTTTTAAACTGTTTATCTTGTTTATTTTATTGCCCTGTGCAGTGCAATTTGAGAGGCTGATGTATTCGCAAGTGGCGACACTAACAATCCTGCATCGGAATTATGAGGCTCTTCTTAAAGTAGCCTAATTACAATTTCACAGAAATGTGAATACCATAATTGGGATGTCGACAACTACCACTAGGGCAGTTGTTCGCTCGGTTTTCGTTGCAACCACAATTGCAATCCCAGCATTTTAACAAGGTGTTGATTTTTCTTAATTAGGTGTTTTTTATGTTTTGAGGGATTATTTCCCTTCTGAAGCCACATTATGTTAGCAATAGCTATGCATGTCACGAAGAATAAAACCCCAAAATTCACATTGTGCTATATTGCAAACAATTACAAAAAGAGAGGTAAAAATGTTTTAACTGATCAAATTAAAGACTGAGGTGAATCAATAGGCTCCTAATTGGTGAAATTGTGGACTCATGTCAACTAAAACTAGCTACTTGCTAAATAATGAACAATTCAAAAGACAAAGCAAATGATAATGAGCCAAACCTGCAGTGTGTTAAAAAAGTGTTCAACTATAGGAGCCTATTGATTCAGCCCAGTCTTTAAATTGATCAGTTAAAAAAATTGTTACCTTGTATTATTGTTTGCAAGATAGCACTGTAAGCAAAATGTGAACATGGGATAGTCTTTATGGTATGCATAACTATTTCTGACATCATTTGTTTTAAGAGGGTAAATAATCCCTCTAAACATAAAAAAACCTAATTTAAAAAAAATAACAAAAATTCTGGGATTGCAATTGTGGTTGGAACGAAAACCAGCATACACAGGGGAGCCCCCAGGACCGATTTTGAGAACTACAAAGTTTAAAATGTTATAAACTTATCTTATCCACGAATGTCCTGATTAGCCTGCCATGGCTTTAGCTTTATATGAAAGTATCTCAAATCTCGGCTAGGGCTTTGAAGAAAAAAAAAGCATTTTTAGAAAATGCCCTGTGTGAGGTTGTGTAGAAATGCAGAAAATTTGTTTTAAAAGGCTCAAATTTTTTGGGGGGAGGACCCCCAGACCCCCCATACTTTGTGCCCGCCTTGTGCCCCACCAACATTTCCCGCTCCAATTAAAGCAGTTTAGAAACGGCCCTGACCACAGCAATTTCTCAATTATGTTATTTTTGATATAAATCATATTCCTTGTATTAGGGCTCCAAGTGTAATAAACAATGTTGCCAATGTAGGAGACACAATGCACTAGGCTACAATGTAAATTACTTTGCTCATGGGAATGGTTGAGGGCCTGGGTCCAATACTCATGGTTCGCTACTGTTGGATGGTATATTATTAGTGTCTCCCCCCATTATCATCACAAAGAAAATGTACTGTTTGTGGTCCCCCCCCAATGTTCAAATGAAACCTATGGCCCTGCTCTAAGTATAAACCCCCCCACCCACCCAAAGTAAACTTTCACATCAAGAGCACGTTATCAACATTTAAAAAGGCGGAAATTCTAAAAGAGCTAGATGTGCGTTCAAATCGGTATCTGCGGTTAAAATGGATAAACAAATGAGTGTCAAAGTAAAGGGTGGTGCCGGAAAAATAAGGGATAAAAACCTTTAAATGTCTTCCACCGATGTGGCAAAATGTGCTAAAAATCCAAACATGGATTTTTTCTGCCAGTCCGCCCAGACGAGTGCTAACGTTAGCCAGTCTACCAAGTAGGCCTACTAGTTCCGCAGTTCTGTAGGCCTATATTCTGGTTTCTTTGGGCATGGATTGCATCATCGACAAGGTAGCAGAGAAGAGTGCACTGATGCGATGTCTTCTGACTTAAAGTAGGACATTGTTGTTATTTTCATATTATATTCATTTGTGGTTTGGTTATATATTGATTGGTCATGTGAAGGCGTTGGCCTTGCTAAACCAGTTGGTCGTGTGTTTGTTTTTTGACCGCCGTGACGTGTGCGTGTGCGTGTGTGAATCTGAATGTGTTTGTATGTAGACTATCGAGTGAGTCTATGTGGCATGGTCTTATTTCATGACATGTCAGGTGTCAGTCATTGCTGCCTTGTTATGCTGCCTAGGTCACCGTAAACTTGAGCTACTGGCCTATACAATCACATACCGCTACCAGAGTAGTGTATTAAATAATAAATACTAAAGAATAAATAGTTTCCAATGTTGGTTGGTGAAATATAACATCTACAATGTTTAAATAATAATTAGTATGGAATATAAATGGAAAGACATATTGCCCGTTTCAGAGATTGATTTCAAATGGATCGAATAACTAACTTACTGGATGCAGAAGCAGCAAACACATGCACCAGCGCAAGTGCACACTTTGTGATGGGATGGAATAGCCTAGCCCCCTAGCTCTTGATAAGTATAAAAAAATCACAAATTCCAGGCCTGAATTTTGGTCCCAGTCTGGCCTTGCGTTAAGGTTAAGTTAGTTAACAACGGGCTGGCTAGGCTCATCGTAGCGTTTAGGCTACCTTGTTTCCTTTCTCGTTTTTAGCATTTAGCCTATAATCCCCAAACACAGAGAACTAGGAAAAGTCACTATCTAGCCTGGTAGGCTAAGTTGTGGTAACTGCCTGACGACCGCAATCATTCACAGAATAGCCAAAATTCAAATATGTATTAGTATATTTTATGGGTTTATATACTTAAAATTATACTGTTTTATCAATGGGTTGACATGTAGGTGTTTGCCATCATTATCTGAATGGCTACCTAGCTGTTGGCACTTCAGGTGTTTCACAAACAGTAGCACCTTGGAAAGCTTTCCAGTTACATAACTATAATTATACCTAGCAAATTAGTAATTTATCTGCCTAGCAAGTGGACGCAGTTGGAAGAACAGTTTCCTCCTCTTATCAGTAGTAGTACTAATGTTACAGACCAACTTATTTAGTTCACCATTAAAGTACACTAAAAAACAATGGAATGAGGTCTGTAGGTTGGAGGTACTCGTCACATTATCTTCGTTTGATAAGCGACAGGATCAGTAGCAGGGCAGCTGCTCTCTGATACCCCTTTCACACCGAAGCAACGACCTGGGTAAAACCCAACAGTTTTGTGACAGTTTTTACATAAAAGCATTTGCCAGATTTGGAGCACATCGCTTGGCTATTGATTCAGGAGCTAACATGCTGGGTTAAGCCAGCGTAATAGCTACATTGTATCTGCTAGCCAGCTGGTTACCGAACTAGCTGTATTACCAGGGGGGAAAAGGAACATTTAAAGAAGTAAACTTGTGGACCCGGGTCTGGAATGGGTCAAAGGCGGGTCGAACTCGAGCTCAATATTCATGTCATTCCAGGGTTTTGTGTGAAAGGGTTACAAGTGAGTGTTCATCTAAAGTTCAATAAACGCATCAATCAACATAAAAGTCACCATTATGCATCTGTTAAGTGTTTCAGTATTTTGAATGTTTTGTAGTAATTTACCTCATTGTCTCTAGCCAGAAGTCAAGGATTCTGCCTGCAGTTTTTCCAGTGCCCAGGAGCAGGGGCTTAGTGCCCCCAGCCTAGTCTGGTGGTAGCCTTACTACTCAGCAATAGCGCAGCCGGCGGGGAGGGCAGGGGTCTTCTTCCCTAGATGGCCTACTGGAAGGGCACTGTATTTTTTCTCATTTTACAATTTTTTTAAAATTGTGTATTACCTTTTACAATTTTGCTATTAATATAATTCTGAAATGATATTAAATCATAATAGGAACTAGATTAACAATTCCTAAAGAAATTGAAGGTGTGGTTGCTTCACAGTGTTATCAATGGCTGGAAATGGCATAGCAAGATGGTAATATGGTATAGTGTGAGGTGGAAAATAAAAGGTGGAATTGGTATGAACTGGTAATGCGGTATAAAGGGATCTAAAGAAGGTGAAAGTGTTCAAATATGGTGATGTAGCCTATTTTGTGGTAAGTCTAAAAAACTTGGAAGTGATACAAAGAAGTGATGAATTGTGATGAAAGCACAAAAAGGTAAGCCTTTAATTTATTACTTCTTTGTGTTAAGTAGGCGAACTGAGCGGCTCAGCTTCGCTCTGAGCGAAGAACACACTTAACGGGTTGCTCAGTTTCGATCACTTTGAGCCGCTCAAAGCGTTGCTGAGCACTTTTGGATTTGGATCAGAGACGGAAGTAGGCTACATCGTTAGCTATGGAATTTCTCGTCGCCATTTTTCCAAACTCAGACGGTTGTTGACAGTTGCTCATGTAAAGCAAAACGTTCAGTGATTCAAATATCCACTCAGTGCTCACACAGCATTCTCACCGCTTAAATTACTTAGGCGACCAATATCAAATCATCTGGGATATTATTGTTGGGTCATAACAGTGTTGTAGAGGAAAGCATTGTGATGTCATATGCAGCGTAATATGTTACAGCATCCACAGTCTATTGCATCGGTTTTCAAAATGTGCTCACTGACTCCCATTAATTTATTTGACGATAAAAGGTCAATTGTATATGGTATTAAGGTAAAAAGTAATAGCAGCCTGGAGGGTGTATAAAGGTATAATATGAGGTATGAATGGTATCGATGGTGTGAATGGTGTAGGAGGAGATATGTTCTCCAAAAGTAGCGGAATAATAATAAGTATTGTGAATAACAAACCACACAACCATACCTAATTATCCCATAATGGATCATTTTGACTGATAGGCTGGTGGCTATTTTGGCATTTCAATGCAGTTTGTTCCTCGCATACTCTTTTTTAGGGCCCCTGACTTGAGGGAAGGGGCTTGCCTAGTGCCTTGTAAAAAGAAGAAAGTCGCACTGAATCCATACACCGTAGAATATAGGCTAATAAGAGACCAAAAATGTATCTGTATGTTTCATGTATATTAAAACTAACGCAGCGCGGTGGATGGCCTAGAGCAGGGGTTCCCAAACTTTTCCATGCCAAGGACCCCCAAATAGTCGTAGCCTCTGGCTGGGGCCCCCCTATTGCGAAATGGCTTTAAAAAAAAACTTTTAAATTACACTGGCAAATATAAAAAAAATCTACATACAGCTTCTTAATACAAAACACAATACTTTTGACCCTATTTTGATTCCATAATCGGGCCGTTAGCAGCTCAACGTAACGCTTTGACTGACAGGCAGACGGTTAGTTATTGGCTGCGATTGAAAGAAGGGCATGGAAAAGACCTAATTTCGATATGAAAGGATTTATAACAATTTATATCTTATTTTAAACCGGCACAGTAATCTTATGAATTTAATTGAAATTAATTTTTTAAATAAATTTTTAATGTTTTTTTATTATTTTTTTTTGCATTTTCCATTTTCCTCTCCCTTCCAATTGGCCCCCCTGGCGCCCCCTGGCGGCCCCCACTTTGAAAACCCCTGGCCTAGAGCAAGGGTGCACTTTTTCAGCGATGACCCAAGGTTATCAATCCATACTTTTCGCAACCCAAACTAATGTCATTTTTATTAATTAATTAACAATGAATTGTTAAACTGCTGACAATAGCCATGTTTTTAATACCTAAACGCCATGATGAAATTAGCAGGCAATTAATCACAGAAAGCATAGTGAAATTAATAGAATTGTATGCCCTATTTGCACTGGACTAGTTACAATTCAATTGAATTAATTGTTTATTTAATATGTTTGTTTGTGTGTTGTGGGTCTGCCCTACTGTCTGTCTTTTTGCCCAGACGCAGAGCGAGTGGGCCTAAAAGCCTGGATGTGGGTAACTGGCTGAGTGGCTGTCTGGTAGCCGTTGTTGAAAAGCAAATTGCAAGTGTTGAAAAGCTCATGCGTAAAATTTGGAGTAATTACAGTTAAAAGTTTGCTGTCTAACCCTGCTTGCGTGGGAGGTTGAATATCGGAGGTGGTTCATTACTGACGTCAGTGACTTTGAGCTGCACAACTGGGGATTTGGCGTCATGGACACCCTTCGCAGGAAAGTTTTGCCTTTGCTAGCAAACATAGCTAAAACAGCTAACTACAACAATAACATTTTAACTTTCAATTGTATGTTTATCATTCAGTAGCGAAAAAGTAAACAGAACTATTACTTTCAAACAGATAATTTTTTGACTGTGGTCCGGGTGTTGTGCCGTTTTTTTTTCTTTACACAAGGGGGTGCCCTAAAAAATCAACCAGTCAAAAAAAACATTTAAAAAAAAGATTATAGCCTAGTTAAGCGTAATATTTCTGCCGTTTTTGTTGTTGTTATTGCATAGAAAACACAACCTTCAATGCTTAACGTTAACTCCGGTCCTTTCAAAACAATATTTAATTTTGCCGTATGTAGCTTATGCATCACGTTTTATTCTATGTTCATTGAACGCGGAAAATTTACTAAAACTATAGTTGACTACAGTCACGGAACGCAAACTCCCTTGCGTTCAAAACCTTTTTTCCCCTCACTCAGGGGATATTTATATGTTGTATTCATTATGTGCATGATGGAGATTTCATGACGATTTTCTCATTTATTATGTAAATCGTTGCCGGAGAACACAACATCTGCTGCGATCTTCTGTGTAATGAACAAATGCATCACTGATCACAGGCTGCTGTGGGAGAAGCGTATTGGTGTTTGTACAGAAAGGGGTGCGGCAATGATCGGTAGGCACTCATGGCAAGGGTGCGAGCGGTGTCTCCAACTGTTCAGGCCATTTCAAGGTCTTCGCCTCAAAGCGTCTGTCACTTGCATTAAATGAGGTCATGATCACCGTGGTTAAAGTGGTCAATTTCATCAAGGCCAACGTGAATAACTCACGCATCTTTGTAATCCTCTGCGAAAGAATGGGGGCTGACCACTGCCACCTGCTGCTGCACGCTGACATCCGCTGGCTTTCGAGGGTCAAGGTCGTTAACTGAGTTTTTGAGCTGCTTCAACCAGCTTAACCTGTCTCTACAGAAAAAATCATGCAACATTTTCTAGGCTACAAACCAGATTTCTGCTTTCAAAAAAAAAAAAGCTCTCTGTCCGGAAAGCCCAAGTTAAGAGAGGTGTGTTCATGTTCCCGCTGTTTTCATCTCTGGCAGATGTGTGATGCAGACTTGGGTGCAAAACATTATGCAAAACATTATAGGGGCACACTTGAGCCAAACGTTGGATTGGTTAGAGGAATACTTTACATCTCAATCTGATCCACGCACTGGAAAGCAATGGGCAACGACACTGACTGCGCTCTACCAACAAGTTGCGCCTCAAAAAGTTTTAAGTGAGATGTTTGTTTTGGTTAAAAACCCACAAAAGTCAGGAAATTCAAATGAGAACCACCGAAACAACATTTATACTTTTAATAGCCGTTTACGTCTGTAGTTTTATCAATCACCTGTATGCCACATCCCCCGGTTTAACTGTTTACATTAGGAACGGTTAACCGTGTATGCAAATTAGGTTACCGGCAGAGCCGTAACAGACTAGTGTGGAATAGCTTTCCAGGTCATGTCGTAGAGCATAAACTCTGGGTGTTTTCAAGACCAGGCTTGATACGATGCTAGATACCATCTAGTTTGTAGGTAAAAGGTGAGCACTAGATATGCTTTAGTGGTAGGAAAATGGCAAACATTGTTGGGCTAAATGGCCTGTTCTCGTCATTAAGTCATTAAATGTTATGTTAATGTGCAATTATTATGGCCCAGTTTTATTTTCCTATTAAACGTGTAGCTAAATATATTAAACGTGCTCGGTTACAACTAAGAAATAATGACAACAGTATTTTGAAAGTTATATTAAGCAAAATAAAACCAGGGAAGATTATAAAAATTCAAATGATGCCGCTCACAGCAATGAAATGGTTCTGTAGATCAACTGTCGCTGAAACGAAAGAAAATTATAACTCACAAGTCCACAATTAATGCACAACAATGGCTCGGCTTACTTAAACTGAAGTAAACTAAACTCTTTGGAGGGGAAAATGTGCTTGGAGGGTTAGTAGGGCAGTTGGTGCTTGCAGGCAACTTTCTCCTTGGTTATTATTTTGTCTTCAGTGGCATAATAATTTAATAAATGGCATTCCTGTTGCGGTAGAGTTACAATTGTTCATAGCTTCTCCATTTCAAATATATAGCCTACAGCAGGGGTCTCAAACCAAATCCTTGAGGGCTGCTGTGTCTGCTGGTTTTCCATGTGTTTCTGTACTTAAAGTGACAGACAAGGAAAATCCAATCTTGACAAGACATTGCAATCTTGTTAAATTTCAGTCTATCTCTAACTCTTTATTCCTGTATGCTGAAAAAAAGGGTGGGGTCGAAAATCGTTCCATGGTGACGTAGACGTGAAACCTCAACCAATACATATTTTGATCTCAACTCCTCCCATAGGTTGACACGAATAAAACTGTCCTGTCCCACGAAGAAAAAAAGAAATCCTCTGAGTCTAAGCCAAACACTCATTTTGTTTGCCCTTGAGAATAGTTGGGATTTTATCAGCGTTTGGATTTGGAATAGTTAGCTAAAGTGTTTTTTTTTTTTGGCTCTCCTTATCCCTATACCAATTTTATCCGTCTCCCAATCGCTTTCACCTTTTTATCCATCCCTCCGTGGTGCTAGCTAGTAGGGGTGGGACAATGCACCGATGCATCGATCTGAATGTGTAAATACAACTGCATCGATCTGTAAGATTAGAATTGATAAGCATCGATTAATATCGCATTTTAAATGAATGTATTAATTTATTCAAAAAAAATATTCATTTCATTATTTAAAATATATATTTCTGAGACACGACTACTTTTAAAACTGTTTTGACCAGCTTCAATCCATGTTTCTGCTCCAACCCCCACGTAAGCGTGAGTTGAAAGCAGGGACAGGCGGGAATCAAGCGACAATGAGACGGACAGATCTGAACTAAATGGCTAGCTGTGTGCTCGCTGAGTGCGACAAAAGAGACAGAAACTTACGATTGTTCCGAACATAAAATCAGTGGTATGGAAGCATTTCGGGTTTGGAAAGAAGGAGGGTGTACTTGACAAAACCGCTGCAATATGCAAGATCTGGTTTCTTGGAGAAATGGCCAAACAGTTCTATTTTTTTGTATAATTGTTTTTATTAGTTTTTATACACATACCGTGTCCAGACAGTTCATTGTAAAGTGCTTTCTGATATTTAAATTTAAACCATTTTCTATTCAAAATCAAGTAGACGTTAGAGACAAAAAACAAAAAAAGTAAGACTATTTCCAATGCCTTACGTTTTAGTGAAAAATGTATACCTGCTCTGTATGAAGAGGTGAAGAAAACTGTTTGACTCCTTGCAAAACGCTATGAGAGTAGCTTTAACTACGGATGGATGGGCATCTTGCTCCACCGAAGGTCTAGATCGTACTAAGATTTAGGAAAGTACTATGCATGACCTATAAGTACTAACCTATAGGCTATTTCATTTTTCTTGGCCCAGTTTAGTAATTGTTATACATTTAGCCATTTTCATTTTGTAAATAAAGGAAATGTATTAGGGTACCATGTCTGACACTGAAAAACAATAACCTAAATAGGACAACTTTAGAAAATACACTGTTAGTCATGTTTATTGCTGCATTATTTGCTGCAGACAGCTGAAAAATGTATGGCATGTCTTAACAAAAAACATAATGCTGTGAACTTGGCGTAAGGTTCTAATTGAATATTTAATTACTGCTGACTGTATCGGTATAAAATCACATTAGCATACCTATTACATTTTTTAAAGGTATCAAAATTCATCGAACCGAATCTTATCGAATCAAATCGTGGTCAATTGTAAGATGTTATGATGAATCGAACCTTTGCCTAAAGAATCGTAATCGAATCGAATCGTTATGGGATTGAATCGTCCCACCCCTACTAGCTAGTAACCTTAGCTTGCTCCTCGCACAGCTCATCATCATGGAAACAAACTAATCACTCACGCGTTGTTTTTACTTGGTGCACTGCTCATTCGTCAGATAATATATCGAAAACAATAGATAGCTAAGATTTTTCCAAATAAACCATGCCTTGGAAATGGTTTTGTCGTATTGTTCAGTGGCTGGTTACAGTAACAAAAATAACTACGATCCATCCATGCACATAATTTTAATTCGATTAGCAGCCAAAATGAATGAGTGAATTAAAAACTTAATAAAAGCTACCATTGTGTAATGATTTGTGTGGAGCATGCATTTGGTGAAACGTCGCATTGAACTTTAGCTTGCTTTAAATAGACTAATGTTAGATCAAACGGTTGCAATACTCTGCTTAGCTTTAAGGTAACTTGACTTTGATTGTGAGCTTGCGCATGATATGGTAAATGGTAAATGGGCTGCACTTATATAGCGCCTTTATCCAAAGCGCTTTACAATGGCCTCTCACTCACCCGTTCACACACACATTCACACACCAATGGCGGCAGCCACCACGCAAGGTGCTAGCCTGCTCATTGGGAGCAATTTGGGATTCAGTGTCTTGCCCAAGGACACTTCGACATGCCGCAGCCGATATTTATCTTCGCTGGCTTCAAACCTATGGTTCAAACCACAGAACTTTATAAGAACAGTTCTGTGGTTCAAACATGTAGGGCTGGATGGCGTCGATGGCACTCGGGTTGAGGGCGTGGATTGAGACCACACCCCTACAATCCTGAGTCCTTTCAAGACTGAATTTATTAGCTGACTTTGAGATGTATATTAATATACCTATTGACATTTTTTTAAAGATATTTGGTGGGTGTGTAGTGGATACATCCCTCTGTGATATGTTGTGGTTATTTTAAGTTTTTAGAATCCCTTGTCCATCACTAAGTGCTTAATTTAAGTTGTTGATTGGCCAAAAAGTCCACACATCAAATTGCCTGCTGAACGAAAGGAAATCACAAAAACCAACAGAGACTTTGACCATTCAAGACTGGAGTTTGAGACCCCTGGCCTACAGACTCCGCTGGTAGCATGACCCGCACATTAACTTTATTAAGGCTACCCTCCAGACAACATGATAACATGGCTTGTTTTTTATCGGTCTCTTTGATATTCAGCGCTACCATGAGCTCAACCTGGATGACCGCAGAGAGGAACTGGGTTCCTTGTTTCGCCTAGGCAACGGGATTACAAATTCAAACCTTAACCACATATTGAAAGTTATACATTTTCCTGAGATTCAAACAAGTTTGATTATCAAACAAAAAAAGTGACAGCCCTACTATAGCTCTTGGGTCAAATGGGGTGTATTTGCGAGTATGGCGGGAGTTTGAATCAATATTTGTTTTTGGCTGTTTCCCATATAACACCAATTTCTGAGGGAAATTGTGGTTACAGGTCACTAAGTATTAGACTGCGGTTCAAACATTAATGAGATTAAAGAGGACATGCTTTATCTGTGATATTTTGATACTCCTTCAGTTTGAAGTGTGCGTTACAAAGTGCTAATTAGTCTGGAGTGTATTAGCAACATCACATTCATTACATTACATTTGGGTATTTAGCTGAATCTCTTATCCAAGGTGACTTACAAGCACTGACAAGCCGATGATTCCTTACGTCCACCTGTTAAATGTGCACCGAGAAGGGGAGTGGACACTTTCGCCATAAAGTCTGAAGCGAAACGCTGTCCGCCGAAACACATGCCATGCTCCGTTTCCCCAAAGTACGGATGGAACTGCCTTTGGCGGCCACAAGGCCAGCGTCTGTAGGGAATGGTGTTTCAATGTGGGCAGGGCTCCACATGGCCGTACAGCTCTGCTGACTGGCAAAAAAAAATTCTCAGCCTCCCAGGGCACGGAAATGTTTAATGGTAGAGTTGGCCAAAGCTGACCGTACCTGAGCTGGCAGCTGTTGCATGAACAGTTCTCTAAAGCGGAAACACGGCATGTGATTCCCCAGCAAAGTTAACATGGTCCATGAGTTCTGAGGGCTTGGAATCACCCAGACCAGGTCGGGTTCAGACAATCCAAAGGTCTCCAAGAAGTGTTCTTTCAATGTACCATATTTATGTGGGATCCACAATAATACTCACAACTCTGGCCATGGTGAAGCTGCTGAGAGCAGAAACAACATCAAAATATTTGGTATCCTCTGCGGAGATGCCTCGGAGTGTGAACTGAGCTTCAGAGGGGGGGGTGAACCAGGCAGCATCCTGTTTTTCCCAAAACTCCAGTAATGTTAGGGAAACTGTGTTCCACCTCCATTTTGGATAACATCTTTGGAATTGTCGAAAAGAGCTATGAGGTCACCAAATGTAGTCATGGGAAATTGAAGAATCAACAGATTTTTTGACTTGGCAAAAAAAAGCCTGGTTGTTTTATCTCGAGAGTTGCTGTCCAGCTTCCTGTCCATCGCCGCTTGCCCCTCCCTCCCCACCACCGCTGCCAGCTGATCCTGCCGCCATCGGCACCTGTTTTCCCATCATCATTGCCGCCACATCTGGACTGTCATCTAGCTGCTGCAATTTCTACTATCATGGATATTGCCAGTCAGTTTTGACCATGCTGGTCATTAAGATCTAGACCCTGAGCCGACCTGAGGAGAATGGGTTTCCCCCTTGAGTCTGGTTCCTCCCAAGGTTTCTTCCTAATTACACCAGGGAGTTTTTCCTTGCCACTGTTGCCTCTGGCTTGCTCTTGTGGGGGTTTAGGCTGGGTTTTTTCTGTGAAGCGCATTGTGACAACTTGTTGTGAAATGCGCTATATAAATAAATTTTGATTTGATTTGATTTACAAAAACCAGGAACTGCAAAACCAATCCGACGCATTAAAAACCACATCATTTTAAAGGCGACTCATAAAGTGACCCTCCCAATTAATTAACAATATTCTGCTCGTAACATGGACTGACTACAGCTACACTTCCTTGATGGTGTACCACTTTTATAAAAATGTTTAAAAAGCCCAGTTCTCTAACTGTTACACTGCGCTACAAATGTAAATACACTTTTTTTGCACAAAATCTTGCACAAGAAATAAAAATTTTTAAAAACTCGCTTACTGTCTGTTTGCTTACTAATTGTTTGACAGAGTTTCATGTTCGTATGATGACACATGCACTTGTTTTTGTTTGTACTGTAGCAAGTTGGCATTGAACCAAATTAAGTGAGGCTTTCTCCTTTTGCTTGACAGCATTTCCCATCACGACAAGAAGCAGGAACAGGCTGAAGCTCGTGTTCAGAACGCAACACTACTTACACCGGCGCAGCCCCCCTCGCACAGCCCTGACCCCATGTCCCCTCAGGCCAGTCTTGCCCAGTCAGCCCACCCCCCCAAACCCTCACACTCCTCGGCCAGCCTGACCACTGGTTCCGCCCCCAGCAGCACCTCTGCGGTAAGCCATAACTCCAGTTACTCCTCTGACGAGCCGGCATCTGCTGCACCTGTAAATATATACATACAGAGACCTAGCATCACAAGCTAACGCTTATTTTCTATAGCCAATATTAGCTAGACATGACTTTAGCTCCCAAACCATTTATCAAGGCAATGCAGTGGCGCAGCAGATGCCGGCTCGTCAGAGACCAACCAACCTAGTGACGTCACAACTGCAGTTGGTCCAAATTGGCTGCGCCCTAGTGGGAAAAAAGCTACAGGTCGATTTGAGATTTGAACGCACGGTCATATCTAACTGAAGGTAAAAAGCTAATGAACCAGAGCCACTTTACAGAGAGCGTAGGATTTAAGACTGATGAAAATCCTGTCAATTTTATGTTTGTTCTCTCTTTCTGTCTTTCTCTTCCTCTCTCTCTCCATCCTTCTCCCCCCCCCCCCTTTTCTCTCTCTGTCTCTCTCACCACCACCCCTCTCAGGAGCCGCAGCTATGCGGAGGTGTGCCAGCGGCCCCCATCTGGCCCCGCCCCAGCAGGACCTGCGCCATCCTCTCCGCGACAACTAAACGGAGGAACCCGCCCCTGGCTCATGACCCGTCCCCTTTGCGCCCAGCGTGAGGCCCGAAAAGTTCCCAGTGGATGGATCCAGAGAGGGCTGGCCTTCCTGTGAGCCAGCAGGGCCCCACCGTGCAGGCGGGCCCCCCAGGGATAGCCCAACAGGGCTCAAGATCCAAGACCAACAGAGACGTCCCCTTGTAGCGAGGCAAGGCTCCCCTCAACGGGGCCTCTGGCATAGCAGCACGGAGCAGAACATCCCCCCCAAATCAGTAAAACTGACCGAACTGAGTGGAGAAGAAATATATTATAATATAATATATTATTCACATATATATGCATATATACAGGAAGCCAGGGAGAGGTGGAATATGAATATACACTGCTCAAAAAATTAAGGGACCACTTAATCATCACAGTATAACACCAAGTCAATTAAACCAAACAGGTCATGCTGGATGATGTTGCAGGCAGCGTAACATTCGCCACGGCGTCTCCAGACTCTTTCACATGCTCAGTGTGAACCTGCTCTCATCTGTGAAGAGAACAGGGCGCCAATAGCGAACCTGCCAATGGTGTTCTCTGGCAAATGCCAATCGAGCTGCACGGTGCTGGGCTGTGAGTACAGGTCCCACTACAGGACGTCGGGCCCTCATGCCACCCTCATGGAGTCTGTTTCTGACAGTTTGGTCAGAAACATGCACACGAGTAGCCCGCTGGAGGTAATTTTGTAGGGCTCTGGGAGTGCTCCTCCTGTTCCTCCTCGCATAAAGGAGCAGATACCGGTCCTGCCGCTGGGTTGTTGCCCTTCTACGGCCCGGTATCTCCCGGTATCTTCTCCATGCTCTTGAGACTGTGCTGGGAGACACAGCAAACCTTCTTTTGACAGCACGTATGGATGTGCCATCCTGGAGGAGCTGGACTACCTGTGCAACCTGAATGGGCTGCAGATACCGCCTCATGCTACCAGTAGTGACAAGGGCACTAGCAAAATGCAAAACTAGAGAAAAATCAGTCAGGAAGGATAAAGAGAGAGAAATGATCTGTGGCCACCACCTGCAAAACCATTTACTTGTTGGGGGTTGTCTTGCTGTTGCCTCTCCTGTCCATCTGTTGTCACTTTCATTTGCACCAAAGCAGGTGAAATTGATTCACAATCGTTTACGCTTCCTAACTGGACAGATCGATATCCCAGAAGTTTAATTGACTTGGTGTTATACTGTGTTGATTAAGTGTTCCCTTAATTTCTTTTAGCAGTGTATATATATTTAGGCTCTGCCTTCCACTCTTGAGGTGCTGTCCTGCTCCATTGTTAAGTCCGCAACAACTGGAAGCAAGGTTTGTGGGGCGGTGATCAGGACAAATAAGCAAAAGGAATCAAAGCATACAAGAAAAGAGAAAGGAGCGACTTGAACTTATTTACTCAAAGCAATTGACGAAGAGAATTTTTTTTTACTCATCTCACTTCCTGCTACTTTCAGAGGGTTCTGTGCTCTTCACCACATCCGTGTGATTGAAAAATATATATATTTATGGATGTTTTTGGCATGTTTTGGCATCTCTTGGCAACAGAAACAGACAAAGGCATTTTCCCTTTCAGATGAAATGTTTGGTTAGAAGAGAACTGCACTAAGAGGGAGAACGCATATGTGAACATGGATGAACATTAGACAATGCAGCCTCCACTTTGAAATGTGATTATTGTGATTATCATATTTCTTCAAATTATTTGCTTAGTTTTTATTGCAGGGAATCATTGAATTGGAGAATTTAGAATGTATGCACTGATTGTGAAGGTTGATTTGCAGTAGTGTTGATGGTTTTACTGTTAGGTGATACAGTAGTTATATAATTAGGTTTTTGTTTTGGGAGGGTGGTGCAGGGCGGATCAGTTTTTTAGGTAAAGAGGGATGGCAATAGGGATGGGTCTTAGTTACATGGCATTTCTCGCTGAAGCTGTTTGTTTGTCGTGAAATCACTTGAACGTTTATTAGGGGTGTAACGGTACACTAACGTCACGGTTCGGTAAGTACGTCGGTTTTGAAGTCACGGTTCGGTATGTTTTTTGAAGTTTTAAACTTGTAAACAGTGGCTAATTGGCCATAATTTCCTGAACAAAGGAAGGCACATATCGTTTTTTATTAAAAGCTATGGCGGTTGTTATTGCTTTTGCCCGGTCTGAATTAGTGGAGGCAGCTTAAAATGAGCTGGGTTTGCACTGAACTCTGTTTTTCCTTCTACCAGTTTGCCATACTCACGAGACTGGGCTATGCTAACCCTGCATTCATTTATGGTTGGAGGTCGGATGCGCGTTCGCGTTGCACAACTGGAGACTTGGCGTCCCTTGCAGGGAAGTTTTGGCTTTGCTAGGAAATATAGCTAAAACAGCTACAACAATAATGCTTTAACTTATAATTGTACATAATTCATTGGGCATTGACATTTTGTTATTTTGGTTCTGTACTCTAGCACTTTGAGTTTGAAAGCATACAATGACGATGAGGTCGAAGTGCAGACTGTCAGCCTTTATTTGAGCGTATTTTCATCCATATCGGATGAACCGTTTAGAAATTATAGAGCCTTTTGTACATAGTCCCCCCCCGTTTAACATAATGTAGAATAAAGTCATCATTTTTTATATTTGGTCACATATCCTTTGCATTCCATAACTTCCTGATGTCTGTGACCCAAGAACATCAAAAGTAACTCTTGATATCTTATTTTCTGGTACTCCTACAAGCGATATTATAACCTCTCTGCATTTGAACGGATCTCTATGGGAATTGGGGGGCGGAACTAGATTTAGCTGTAAATTACACTGGAACATTATGGAACACATGGTTGGCTAAATGGCTCTAAGTCATCAAGGGTCTGACATATCAAACAAGCCTTAAACCATCAGTTTGCTACCAGATATGCAGAAGATATGGATGGATAACTTGAAGGGTTTCTTCTCCTGACTTATTTTTCCATAGAGTTCAATAGGAAAATTTGTCAGGAGAAACAACCCTTAAATTCCCATAGAGATCCATTCAAATGCAGAGAGGTTATAGTATCACTTGTAAGAGTACCAGAAAATAAGATATCAAGAGTCTTTTGATATTGTTGGGTCACAGACATCAGGAAGTCATGGCATGCAAAGAATATGCGACCAAATATAAAAAATATATTACTTTATTCTACATTATGTTAAACTGTCCAATGTTTTTTGATTCCCGAAAATGGGAAGGGACTATGATGTACAAAAAGTTCTATCATTTCTAAACGGTTCATCCGATATGGATGAACATATCCTCAAATTAAAGCTGACAGTCTGCACTTCAACCTCATTGTTATTGTAGCCTTTCAAACTCAAAGTGCTAGAATAGAATACAGAACCAAAATAACAAAAAATGTGTCACTGTCCAATGAATTATGGTGCTCACTGTATGTTTGGCATATGCATTTTACCGATTTGAACTAAAGATTGTTTGTACCTCCCTGTGGTTTAACCGTTTACCATGGTTAATTTAAGAACGGTTAACTGAGTATGCATATTCTGTTACCGGCACAGCCCTACTCCGCAGTAGTATTCATTAAAAGACTGGCAATCTTTTAGAGGACTATAGTTTTGACTTCTGTTATGGCTTTTAATTCATCTTTTTTTTTTATTATTCTGCTATGCTCTTCATCAGTGCAGTTACCTGGGTTTCATAAAACTGAATGTGAAATAGTGTTGGGTGTCTACATTTGTATGGTTTCAGACTCAGTGTATTGACTGAGCTGTAGCATTGCAATAACACATTAAATTAAAACACTAGGGCACTGGTCTTAACTTAAGAGCAGCTAGCAGTCACAAACTTGTTAAAGACCTTTAATTGTTGCGTATTGTGTAACGTAATTTTGGATGTGCATGTGAAAGATGATATTGGCTTTGCTGAAATTCGCATAAATAGGGTTGTTTTACTACAGAGGTTGAGGGTGGATGGTGAGCAGAGGGAATTTCCGGCTATTAAATGAATGAAGTGTTCCAAGATGCTGAATTTTAAAAATCTTAATCTAACTGTTGCAACAACACAAGAAGTGTCATGATCTCATTCTCGCTCTGGAAAAGGGTTTTTGAATCATATCTTGTTTGCGGAGTTGCCATTTTATGTGTGCTTGTGTCATGAAAATCTTGTGTTTTCATAGTAAGCAGATCTTCATGTTAAGTGATCTGTGCAGATCTGTATTTGTGTCTGTAGGTACCCGTGGTGCAGTGCTGGGAACCGGTGTGTTTGTTTGCTTGTACACCCCAAGTATGTGTTGAATACCTGTGCTATTTAATCTGGGCATTTTACCCCTAGACTTTCATGTAAATATTTTAGCCAAAAGACCTTGACGCAGCCCTAAGTGCCTTTTGTTGCTCTCATTAGACTCACTTTTTCAATGGTGGGCTGAGAAAAAGACGTCCTCTGAATTAGACAGTGTGTCCCTGTCTCACCTGCACAACCTCAACTGTTACGTTGGGACCTGAGAAACGGGTATTGATCATAGAACCGGTAATATCTTGAAATGACAATGCATCCAACACCATTGGGTTATTTACGGACAAGACGGGCTCTATAGAATGAACCTGCTTTTTAAAAGAATTTTTCTATTTCTGTTTTTGTCCCGTTTGTAAAGTTATTTCTATTGTGACCAAAAAAGGCTCCATTCTAATAATGTAAATGGCTCTGCACTGTAGCTTGGATCTGGTGAAGACTAGTACATTTTTATTTATTTATTTTATTAATAAACCTTAAACTTGCTTAAAGATCTACTCTTCTGGAAACCTACAGATGGATAATTAATCATATCCCTTGTTCAACAGAGACCCTGCTGGTCTAGACCACAGTGTTGATGTGGTGTGGGTGTATGGGACAGTGACCAGAGTTAAACACAATTACACAGGCTTGGTCTGTGGTTCTACAGTGGGAGTGTGCATTCCATTGGGGAGCAGGTCTCAGCTACGTTAATTGAAGCAGTCTGACACTTCCTTATGCCAATATGTGAGCATCTTTTAGACACTACCTTATGCCAATATGTGAGCATCTTTTAGACACTACCTTATGCCAATATGTGAGCATCTTTTAGACACTACCTTATGCCAATATGAGAGCATCTTTTAGAATCAGTCTACCAATGCAATGGTGCCTTGACCAGGCGGTATAAATTAGTCTGTTAGCTGTATTGTCAGTCAAGTAAAGTTGAAGTGATTTTATTTGTTTATTTATTGTTTATTTACCCTTTATTCCACCCAATTGTAGGATGCCCAGTTGTATGTTCACTGCTTTAAAGCTGGTTTCTCAAACTACAGTCGATGGCTAGATGGCTGCAGCTTCTTCCGTTTGTGTGGCTTCCTTTTCGTTGGCAGCCAATTCAGGCCTTAGAAATAAGATATTTTGGCTCTTCAGGCAATCAATGACTTAAATTAAAAACTTAAGATGATAGTTCACTTTATTTGTTTTTTTATATTTCAGTTGTAGTGTATCTCTTCACCATAATTAATTGAACAGTGACACATTTTTTGTTATTTTGGTTCTGTGCTCTAGCACTTTGAGTTTGAAAGGATACAATGTTGAAGTGCAGACTGTCAGCTTTAATTTGAGGGTATTTTCATCCATATCAAATTTAACCGTTGGAGTGCAGCAGTCAGATTGCATGCACATAAGAAATGGTTTTGCCAAAAAAATAAGTAACTTTAAATGTGGCAATGTACACATACAGTACCGTGAAAAGGTTTTTGCCTCACTGTATTCGCACACCCTCTAAAAAGACCAATTTTTACGTTCTCAATAACCAAGAGCCTATTTAAATTGAACAAATTTAAATGTTTTGTGTAGGCTAGGCTACAACAGGAAAATCAGTGTCATTGAGGCTAACCGCCTCATCTTACAGCATTGAGATCTGGAAAGCTCCAAAGACTGTGCAAATAGCCAGGGTCAAAAATGTCTGTTAGATTAAAAAATCTACCCGCCAAACATTTCTTTTTTACCAGCCAAAAAATCAAACGCATACAGCCTTTATGGTGGTGAATAAAAACAGTGGTTTGAGCAGATGTTAAGCGAAAAATAATTGTATTGATATTAAATATTCACTGCAACAAAGATAGCCTACATGGCATACGGGAGTGAGAATAGTAGGCTAGCCTACAAAGTGCATAAATAGTATAGAACAAAAGTGAATGAAGAGTAGCCTACAGAAGCCTAGAAAGTTTTCTATCAACTAATTCTTCTCATCCAATCTACAGAAATCCAATAATATTCATGTTGGTGAAAACAGTCAAAATTAACGTCATTAAAAGAAAGCTGATTTTAAACCGTGAATTACATTGCTAGTTAACTATTGTGTAGCTAGACATTAGCCTACATAAAGAAGGAATGGGCATATGCCTACGTTAACTATGTTAACCAGCCGGGTTTGCTGGGCAGATAACAGATAGCTAATGTTAGCCAACCAGATAACGTTAACGTTCATTAAAAGCTATCAATAGGCAACCGGAGTGTTTGTGTGTGGTCGTTAATGTAAACTCAAACTTACTCACACTCGAAAACTAAATTGACATGCAGCGAATAGCCTATGACTGGACTCCCTCCCCCCTGACATCAGAAACACTGACTCCATTTCGCTATTCAAAACTCACCTCAAAACTCACCTGTTTAGGCTGGCATATGTATGACTTGCTGTTGGTGCTCTGCTGCATCTCTTTTTATTCTTGCATTTTTCTTTTAAAAAAAAAAAGGGATTATTTGTATCTGTATTTGCATTTGTATTTGTATTTGTATTTGTATGAACTGTTTTTATATTGTTGTACGGCGACCTTGAGTGCCTTGAAAGGCGCCTTATAAATAAAATGTATTATTATTATTATTATTATTATAATTCATTTCCATAATGTTATTAACACAATACAGGTTTGGCTCGTTGTCTTTGCTTTGTCTTTGAATGCTTCATTATCTACCAAATGGTTAGTTTTAGTGGCCAGGTGTCCACACTTTGACAAATGAGGAGCCCATTGATTCACCTGTTTTAATTTAATCAGTTCAATAATTTTCTTCCTTTTTTTAATGAAGTTGTTTGCAATATAGCACAATAAGCACAACGTGAACATGGGACATTTATTCTACATACTGTATATGCATACCTATTTCTGGCACAATGTGGCTTAAGAGGGTAAATAATTTCTCTAAACATGAAATGAACATGACCTAATTTTTTTTTTTTTACATCTTGTTAAAATTCTGGGATTGCAACTGTGGTTGCAACGAAAACCAGCATGCACAGGGGGTCCCCAGGACCGACATTAGGAACAACTGGCCTATGACACTTCGACTTCACACAATCTTTTACAGGTTCCAGTTTCAGTGCCCATAACAATAGGATTAGCCTATTGCAGGCATTTTCTGTAGCGCATAAACGGCACTGAGAGCAGAACATTGACATTATTTAACGTTATTTGTCATACCCGATCCAACTCTGTGTTTTCTCCTTAAAATAATCTTTGGTGTTTCTTGGTTGCACAACTTGGACCAGCAAGATAGAGAGACTAGCGCAGTTTACGGATCCCTTTGAGGACAAAGCTGGAACGTGTTAGCCTTTATATTTTATAGGTTGAAAGAATAGACTAGAATAACTTTTATTTTCCTGTTAGGGAACTTCAGTTGTAGCCACCAGTAAACAAAAAAAGACACAGTGGGGCAGACCCACACAAACATATCAAATAAATCAAACTAATTAAGTGAATTAAAGTGGAATACAGCCAAACGTTATGATTAAAAATAGCCCCCGCTGTCCCGAGATGTCCAATGTCATCAAGCAGTCCAACACACAAACTCCTCCTCCACGACTTTCCTTCATAGGCTACACGACTACATTGATACAAAGGAAAAAGCACTAACCTTGCAATGTTGTCTTCTAATTTTTGTTTTTAATACACCCACCAGTGGCTGGTGACACCGCAAAATTTAGCCGCCAATAGGAAAATTTACCCGCATTTGGTGCCTAGCGGTGTTCATTTTGGACCCTGCGAATAGCCTATCGCTAGTAAGCCTACCAAAGATGATGGATTGTGTTGTAGGGTAGCCTATATTTTAAGCGTGTAAATGTCCATTTGTTTTTGTATGCTATGTTGCTTCATGACTAGGCTAAATATAGATTATTACAATAGCCGAGGCTACAGGTAAAATACCCAAGGTTGAGTAGGGAAATCAAAGTCGGTTGTGCCCACCGGGGTCGTTTCCCCAGTGTTTTCACCAAATAACAAAGAAGCTGTCCTTCGGTTTAAAGTATTTTACTGCCATCTCTCTGGGTAAAGACATGAATGACAGTCTACACAACATATCCTATGCGGAATAGGCCTACACAATTCTTTTTTCAATTATATTTTTATTTAATTAGCCTAGAGTCTATAGAGTACTCAAGTGAGTACGTCAGTCGTGGGCGGAGTCTGGTTTCGGAAGTAAATTCCCTATGGAAGATAGAATGGGCTTCGGAGACTATCGACTATTTCTTTAAATCTGATTTATAGAATGAGCCGAAACGTTCCTCGATTAGCCTGTGTGGTACAAGGATATAGACTATATATCGCATGGTCCAATTTTTATTTTTTAAAGTAATGCATTAATGATTGTAGTTCGACTTGTAGTCCACTTTAACGGACAGCATATCCAGTACTGCAACGCACGGGTGGTTCTCGACCAATAAGATATCATCATCTCGTCTGTCTGATCTGTGGCAGAGTATGGAGCTCAAGAACTGACAAAAGTATTTGAATTAGAATTTTGTATATTTTAATTATATACGTGACATTTCATAAACTTAAATTTTTTTGTGGTGTATTTCATAAATTTGCATTTAAACAATTTTCTTTCAAATATCAACAATTCAGATTGAAATTCAGATTTAAAAAATTCAAATTCGTAAATACAAATCTGATTAAAATCTCCGAAATTCTAATTAAAAAAAAATTCAAATCCATAAATACAAATTTTTCAGTTTCAAATTTCTGAAATTCAGATTGAAATTCAGATTATTTTTTTTAACTAGGCCAAAGGTGAAGGCTACCCAGGAAAAGTAGACTGTCAAACTGTCAGGAAGACTTCAAGCTCCTAGCTAACTAGTTATATATACGTTTAATTGTTACATTCCTCTATTTTCTGTTTTCCCTGCTTTGCGTTTCGTTTTGGCTTTGGGCTGTTGTGTTTGTTTGCGTCTCCTCTACGGGAGCGTATTACAATTACAGTACGGAGATCCTGGGAGCTGCGCTGGAGAGAAGACGCACGCTGTTGCCTGGCAACCATCTTTGGGAGATATGGAGACATACCCGTAGCTGGGGACACTGAGGAACGTCACGGAGCAGCGGAGTTGAAAGATGCGAGACTATACATAGCCTGTCTCCATCTGCATCAAGGAGTTAGAGCAACCTGATTCTAGCAAACACCACAACTTTCACAAGGCTGCCTGACTACTGATCTGAGCTTCCTGTTTTATACAGTTAACCTCGGTTGAAAAACAGACTACAGTGACTGGACTGATTGCTGCTAAATAACACCTAAGCAGCATTCTCGCTAGATTAGGAGGAGACCCCCTTTGCCATCTCAACGTGCTGATTTTGGACACTTGCTGTCTAGTGAGAGCTTGCAGCCTGTGTAACTTGTTCAGTACCAATCAGAGGGACAGGTTGAGTCCTGGGGTCACTGCTAAAAATAAGTTCTATACGGTTCTCACTGCCCTCACTTGGAGGGGCGGGACCAGAATGGGGAGACAGTCATTGGTCTAAAACACACCCTGGCGTCTTGGGACCTTAATACAGTCTATGCTTGGGACAGGGAGACACGCTGTATTTTTGAGTGGGCGTTGATGGAGAACATCCCTTAGTAGCCTACCGCGAAAGCTGTTGTTTTGTGGATGCAGGTCATAACATAATACATTGACTGCCTTTTCGCTCATCTTCAACATGTTTGTCATCACGTATTAATTTTGGCTAAGATGAGCGAAGATGTGTCTACTACGAAAAACAAAAACTGTTTTGTGAGATGAGACAGCAGAGGATGTTGCAGTTACATTGCAGGCCCAGCCTCTCGGAGCAAGCAGCCAAACTGTGGGTTAAGTATCTGAAATCCATTGCTCCATACCCAGGGCCGGACTGAGAAAATCAGCCACATATCAGGCCACATTTTACGCGGGGTCCTCCCCCAGGAAAATTTGAGTTACTAAGACATTAATTGCTGCATTCTGGTAAATATTAGTGAATGTGAATCACAAAATAATGAATCAAATCAACTTTTAGGCCTATGTTAAACACCTAGGCTATTTATTTATCCTTAGTCTTCATTGTGCAGAGTGAGATGCCCTGTCTCTGTCTCTCTGTGAGAGCTTTACTTAATTTCTATACCCTATAACAGACAAGGGAAAAAGTATATATGCAGTCAAGCCGGAAAGTCTGAACACCCCTTTCACCTTCTCCACATTTTATTACATTAGACATATTCTACAATAGATTGAGTTCATTTTTTGTCTCAAAATTCTACACAAAATAGCCCATAATGACAAAGTGAAAACATATTTTTAGAAATTTTTGCAAATGTATTAAAAATCGAAAACTGAAATTTTTAATTTACATAAGTATTCATACCCTTTGCTTGAACATATTTTTAAAGTATCATATTTAATATTTGGTCGCATATCCTTTGCATGCTGTTACTTCCTGAAGTCTGTGACCCATCAACATCAAAAGACTCTCGATATCTTATTTCCAGGTACTGTTACAAGCGATACTATAAGGCCGCACAGTGATGGTTTGGGGCTCGTTTGATACTTTAGACCCTTGATGACGTACAGCCATTTTGCCAGTCATGTGTTCCATACTGTACCAGCGTAATCTACATCTGAATCTAGTCTCATCCCCCAATTCTCATAGAGATCAGTTCAAATGCAGAGAGGTTATAGTATCGCTTATAACAGTACCTGAAAATAAGATATCGAGAGTCTTTTGATGTTGATTGGTCACAAACTTCAGGACGTAACAGCATGCAAAGGATATGCGACCAAATATTAAATATAATAAAGCAAAGGGTATGAATACTTATGTGTGGTAGGGGGGCGTGGTTTTAGGCGCAGCTAGCAAGAGAGAGAGTGAACGCGGGTGGTTTAGGGAGCCGGCACAGCTGGTGACGATTGATTATAGGATTGTTATTGTCAATTAACCAATTGCCTTGATTGTTCAACAGTGAGCCTGAGGTCTTCAAAAGGCGCTGGGACAGAAGACAGAGGAGGAACTACTGCTAGGAATTGCGTGTGTGTTTTAAATGCAAATAAAACACACAGTTCCCGGAAATCTCCGAGTCAGACTGTTTATTTAAACGAGCAGTATAGCTCACTTCGCTACATTATGTAAATGAGATTTCAGTTTTCGATTTTTAATACATTTGCAAACATTTCTAAAAACACGTTTTCACTTTGTCATTATGGGCTATTTTGTGTAGAATTTTGAGACAAAAATTTAATTCAATCTATTGTAGAATATGTCTGTAATGTAATAAAACGTGGAGAAGGTGAAAGGGGTGGGCAGACTTTCCGGCTTGACTGTATTTCTGATTTGACAATAAACATACAAAATGAAGAAAGAATGACATTGTGGCTTGAATGGTGGTGGAGGGGAATAGTCCTACAGTTTATTTACCTTTTGTGAATGTCACCATATTGTGGGAAATAAATATTCTGAAAATGTTCTTTGCTTAATTGCTGGTATTATTTGTTTTGTTCTGGAGACCAGACCACCCACATCTAATAACCCATAGCCATAATAACAGTGTTAGATCTTTAATCTCAATCATTAATCTTACAACAATTTGCAAGATGGATGTACAGCACTGTAGCCAGGTTGTTTTGCTTAATATTGTTTAATTGTTAATACCCTTCATGTTATTATGGCATTGGGTTGTTTGTATGTGGTTCCCTTTTGTTTGGTTGTTTGTGAAGGTCATACCTTCAGATCTTGATAAGGTGTCTTACTGATATCAAGGATGGTGAAGAGAAATATTGTTAGGTAAGTTTTTCCCATCAAAAGACATTTAAATACTTTGAAATAAATTAATGAGTTATCATTTGGTGGTTCTACCTTAACGTAGAATGGTCTACATAATGGTTGTCACGTTTCATATGAAAAGCAGATGATAAAAATATGTTAAATTTTTTGGAAAACGTGATTTTAATAAATAATTTGACAACACTTCTGGGCCAAAACAATCATTGTTTAACAAACTGCTACACATAATGAATGCTATGCCAGTTAGGTTTGTTTTGGTTGTAAAATGAGGCCTGCCTTTAAAAATAATGATTTAAACATGTGGCCAAGTTAGAACTGACAATATTGCCTATCATAGCTGACACTAATTAAACTAGCTCTATTCCAAAGCGATGCTATCCAATCTTTCCGAAATTATGTAACTTGGCCCTGTGTTTTTTCATTTTACCATCTCAAGAGAATATGGTTATTCAAACTTTAAATGTCAAATAACAAAAATCACTGCCTGGAAGAAAATATGATTTCAATTAATATTTTACACTGTTGACAGATAATTACACTCCAGAAAGGATATGTGTATAGGCTACTTTGTTGTCAAGTTTACTTTAGAAAATGTACTGGTTGTAGAATGCTCGCTGCTACAAATTTCTCTACAATTCACAAACAGACATTTATACCAAGAAAAATAATTTACAATAGAGAAGGGGGGATACAGATCAAATAAATACAGATAAAAGAGAAATATTTTGACCTAGAAAACAGCCTACATACAGCATACATACAGCAGACATGTTTGGCCCATTGATGTAGCTGTATGTTTGTGGGTCAGATGACGCAAAGTAATAGTAGGCCTACTAATGTTCTTAACATGTCAAATAATAGCAAAGGTTATTTGTGAAATTTTGTGAATACAAGAATGTGTAGGCTCTGTAGGACCACACAGGTTTCTATTCAAATATTCCAAATTAATAATAATAACTAAAAATTCCGATCGCTGAGCAATCAGGAAAAAAGCCTCCCCTCACCTGCCGTTCCACTGCCTTGGTTTGTTTTTCTTCCCAATGCACTGCAATTCCAATTTCAATATACAGGTGCAGCTCAAAAAATTTGAATATCGTGAAAAAGTTCAATATTTTTTGTCACTCATTTCAGAAAGTGAAACTCATATATTATATAGATTCATTACACATAGAGTGAAATATTTCAAGCCTTTATTTCTTGTAATTTTGATGATTATGGCTTACAGCTAATGAAACCCAAAATTCAGTGTCTCAGAAAATTAGAATATTTTGCTTTAACATATTTTTAAAGTATCATATTTAATATTTGGTCGCATATCCTTTGCATGCTGTTACTTCCTGAAGTCTGTGACCAATCAACATCAAAAGACTCTCGATATCTTATTTTCAGGTACTGTTACAAGCGATACTATAACCTCTCTGCATTTTAACTGATCTCTATGGGAATTGGGGGGGTGAGACTAGATTCAGCTGTAAATTACACTGGTACAGTATGGAACACATGGCTGGCTAAATGGCTGTAAGTCATCAAGGGTCTGAGCTATCGAACGAGCCCCAAACCATCACTCTGTTGCCAGATATGGAGTAGATGTGGATGGATCACTGCAAGGGTTATTTCTCCTGACTAATTTTTCTATAGAACTCTATGGGGAAAAAAGTCAGGAGAAACAACCCTTAAAGGCCAGGCCTAAATTAATTCCAATGCCGTTGAGGCAATTTGCTATAAGCTGTCAAACTAGAATAGGCTACACATTGTCTTTGACATCATGATGTGTCAACCATTGCCGATACATTTAGTTGATAGACGATGGTAGGGTATTGTACATCAGCCAAACCCTATTGTTATATATCAAAGGCATCTGGATCGATGAGAAATTCACTTATACATTCCACGTTGAAAAACCTGGTTAAAAAATGCAGATGAAATTTGACTTCCTGTGTAGAAACAGTTTGCTTCCCCCTGTTTATCAGAAAGAGTGTAGTTGAATCAGTCTTTCTTTCAGTCCTTGACTATGGGGATGTCATTTACAGACATGCTGTGGTTACCACTTCTTAAATGTAGTCTACCATTTGGCTATTAGATTTATAACTGGTGATAAGTATGGTACACATTGTATCCTTTATAAAAATGTTGGCTGGCCCTCTCTTTCAGTAAGGAGCGCGCAGCACTGGTATCTGTTTATTGTTATTTACTTGATTATAAATTACCGGTTTACCTCACATCACTTTTGTACTGAAATGTAGGCCAAGGACTAGCTAGTCCTCCAGGTTCCCTAAGGTAGCTCGGATCTAGGAAAGACTGCTTTTAAATTTTGTGCCCCTCAAACCTGGAATAATTTGCAATACGTACTGAAACTGGATTTTCAAATCTTAGATTTTTTTCATTTTGATTGTAATTGTTTTGATTAAATTAACTTTTAAAATCAGTTCCGGTTATGGCGTTGGAGTGATCGGACGCATGGCATTTGCTCCCTATTACTTTATCATTTTGTAATATCTACACCCAGACTTTTGTTACTATTCTTTACTTGTTAAGTCGTGAGAAGTACCACAGCAACTTCTTTTAGAGCCGAAATGAGGAAATCTCCAAAAGATCACCGACACCATGGCCTCATACACCACCACCATCGCCGGAATGGAAACGGCCCTCACTGCCCATTCGGATGGAATTGCTACTCTGGAACATGAAGTGGCCACACTGAAATCTAAGCTGGAGACCACTACCCAGGTGAATGAAAGATTGCAGCTTGCTGTCGCAAACCTGGTTTTGCGTTCCAAATGACAGAATCTCTGTGTGGTTGGCATCCCAGAAGGAACGGAGGGGAATGATGCTCATCTCTTCATGACTACACTGATCAAGGAGGTGGCCGGAGATGCTCTACTGGATCCCAACTTGGAACTGGACCGCGCTCACCGCAGTTTGGGTCCGAAACCGCCACAAGGATCCTGGCCCTTCATTGTCTGCTTCCAGAAATATGCCCAGAAGGAACGTGTGCTGCTGTGGGCTAAGAAAACCCGGGACGTCTCATACCAGGGGCATCCCATCAGGATCTTTGAAGACTTCAGCGCCACACTCATTAAGACGCGGGCCACCTTCACAAAGTGAAGTTTCTGCTCTACAAGGAAGGAATACTACAGTTCGGCCGAATCTATCCAGCCCGCCTGCATGTTACTATTAATGGACAGACCCGCATATTTGATTCCGCGGAGGAAGCAGAGCGTTTCTATCAGGGCCATAGCAGTAAGTGAATAACCTGGATCGTTTTGTTAAGCATTTGAGGGCAATGCTGACTTTTGCTTTGGGGATGTGTAGTGGGTAAGGACTTCAACACAGCTGCTTATTAGACATAAGGGGTGTATAAGTATTATTACATTTCGAAGGGAAGCAAACTACAGCATAGTTAACCGGTGGTGTACAATATTTTCTGCTTGCTCATCTGTGTTAGTGTTAGAGGATGAGTTTAAGACAAGTATGTAAGTATCTGTATTTGATAAGTTTAATGATGTCAGTTTGGACATTTGATCTCGTTGAATTATGTAAAGATATATTTCATGGATTCAGTTGTTATATAGTGCTCCTACTTCTAGTGTGACTACTAACTCTACTCAATCCCAATTTTTCCCTTTACAATGTGGCTGCCGCCAAGGCTGTCCCTTGCCGATGCTGTTTGCGGTCGCAATCAAACCGCTTTCCATTGTACTTAGAAGCTCATCGCTTTTCACCGGTATCTATAGGAATGGGGTTGAGCACAGAGTCTCGCTTTATGCTGATGACTTGTTGATCTATGTCTTAAACCCTACTGTCTGCATCAATTTGACAATTTACAAACATATGGTTCCTTTTCAGAATACAAGTTGAACATCAGTAAGAGCGAATGTTTCCCTCTTAATAACACGGCGAAACAGATCCCGGCCCAGTTGCTGCCTTTTGACCTGGCTTTCTCCAGTTTTCAGTACTTCAGCATTACTATCTCGCAGTCTCCCTTCAAATCAAATCAAATCAAATCAATATTTATTTTTTTATAGCGCATTTCAAAACTAGTTGTCACAATGCGCTTCACAGAAAAGCCCAGCCTAAACCCCCACAAGAGCAAGCCAAAGGCAACAGTGGCAAGAAAAAACTCCCAGGTGTAACTAGAAAAAAACTGTTGTGGTATGTTTTTATATATCATTACAAACCACTGTATAGCCTACCATGGGAAACAATTGTGTTAATAAGAAGATGTTTTTCTGTGTTAGGATGACTTGCAAAAACAGTTTTAATGTTCCTCTTGAACCAGAACAACTGCGCACACATCACACATCTGTGGCCTTACAGTCAAGGACACACACACACGCAGGAAAATAGATCCATTTACACTTTTTAGTTTATAGCTTTGTGAGAGGCATCTAGGCATGAGGAGACGTACTCCCTCAGCATTCCAGAGAAGCTAGCCTAGGTGCACTGGTCTGAAATGACCAATAGCAGTGGCAGGCAGTGTGGGGGCCTGATTGAAAAATAGCTGTATTCGCATATACGCCCTCAAATTCAAGGACACAAACACACACGCACGCACGCGCGCGCACAGGAAAATACAAGGAAAAAACTCGCTTTCAGCAAAAACAGCTATATTGCAAAACGTCTCCCTAATCTTCCAGAAGCAGTTTTAGTTACATTTATATATTCACACATCAGACCGCTGACGCATACACATACTTATCTCCAAAATGAGGTAATATACCTAATCGCACACACACACAGGCAACCAGATTAATACACACTTCTTTGTTAGCTCGTCTGAAAAGATAAGAGGTGCTCACCCTCCCTCAACATTCCAAAAAAACCAGTCCGTTAAAAAATGTCTAACACTGTAGCCTTGGAAATGTGTGTGTGTGCAGTTTGAGAACTAATAGAGTTTATTAGATCCAAAAAAACATTTCTCTTTTACAAACATTAGTATTAAGGTTTATATTATTACAAAAGAAACTTGCATATTATAGAGAAAATGTTAACTTGCATTCCATAACGCACCCACACATAAACTGTAGACTGTGGAAATAAGAATAGGAAATCTTACAGTTAGTACTATCTAACCCATTAGATCATTGTATTATTGTATTGAACTACTATGGTCAAACAATGGCCAGGCCGTTTCTAATATAATTACATCATAGCGTTAAATCAAAACTACTAAAATCTATGTCATATGTAATGCTTAATTAAAACCAGCAGAGGCCGATGTTGACCATGAAAAAACATCTTCCAGGGGGCGGAAAACAACTTCAAAACTCGCAGGGGGCAGGATTTAAGAAAAGGATAAAAGGGGGATTATTTGAACTTTCATGGCTGCTGCTGCTATGTGTTTGGTCTCCGTCACTGTGCTTGCTTAACGTCTTCTGGAAGTGCATGGAGTTGACGGACTTAGACTGGACCGGGTGATTGAGAGTGTATTTAACTACGTGTGCTTAGTAGATCAGCCTGGGGAAGTTGTATTCAAGCAAATCTTTTTACAATAAATCAAGTTATATCAGACTCTAGAACATAGTGTCTACTTGGGAGAGAGTTTGAATTACGTGAATTGGAATGGTCCTAACCCCTCCCGACAGGGCGGTGAAAGGATTGTTTTATTTATATACAACAAAACCTTGGGAGAAACCAGACTCAAGAGGGGAACCCATCCTCCTCTGGTCGGCTCAGCGTCTAGGTCATAATGACCAGCATGGTCAAAACAGCCAATGTCCATGATAATAGAATTTGCAGTGGCTAGATGACAGTCCAGTCCAGTGGCAGCAATGATGGTGGGGAACCGGGTGCCGATGGTGGCGGGAGCAGCTGGCAGCGGTGGTGAAGAGGGAGGGGCAAGCGGCGACAGACAGAAAACCGGACAGCAACTCTCGACATGCGGGGTATAAGCCCCAATGGCAGAATGTAGAAAAAAGAGAGACAAAACAGTTAGGGAAAGTGTAATAGAGCAGCAGGAGCACCAACTGGGGGGGGGGGGGGGTTGGACAAGTGCCCCCGCCAGGAGTAATTTATGGCTGCATAGCTATGAAGACAATGTTTGAGAACCCATCCAGTCTTGAGAGGGAAAACAATCCTACCCACCTATCAAGAGCCAGCTCAGGAAGGACTACAACTCGTTATAAGCCTGATCATAAAGGTGCGTTTTTAATCTAGACTTAAATATTGAGACTGTGTCTGATTCCCTTATACATTTTAGTAGGGTATTCCACAGTAGTGGCGCTCTCTAGGAGAAAGCTCTACCACCCGTCAAATTTTTAGATATTCTAAGGACTACTAAGTAGCCTGCGTCTTGGGAACAAAGGGATCTTTTTGGCTTACATGGTAAAAGCAGATTACATACACTGGCGCAAGTCCATTTAAAGCTTTAAAGGTCAGAAGCAAAACCTTAAAGTCTATCCTATTCTTAATTGGTAGCCAATGAAGTGGAGCTAGTACTGGGGTAATATGCTCATATTTCTTAGTTCTAGTAAAAATGCGAGCAGCTGCATTCTGCACAAGCTGGAGATTATTTAGCAAAGATTTAGGGCAGCCAGATAGTAATCTAGCTGAGACGTAACAAAAGCATGGATCAATTTATGAACATAATATGTTGAAGTTGGTGAAGGAGGTTAAATCAGATCTCCAGCGTTGGAACACTCTCTCCCTGTTGCTTGTAGGTAGAATCAACTCAATTAAAATGAATGTGCTACCTCGGTTTTTATTCCTTTTTCAAAGTTTACCAGAATTCTCCCCAATTTTTTAAAAGAAATTAGATAAGAATATTTCATTTTTTATTTGGGTAGGAAATATTCTATCCTACAAAGAACTAAAGAAGATGGTGGCCTAGCACTACCTAATCCTTTGGCATACTACTGGGCGACCAATATTTAAAAAATTCACACTTGGCACAATTCCCCCACTACAGACTGGTGTCAGATGAAAGCTCGCTCTTGTGGCTCTATCTTTTTGTCAGCTTTAATTTGCGCCCCCCTAAATGCATACCCTGCTAAATACACTTCTAACCCAATTGTCCCATCTACTAAAGATTTGGAGGCACTCCAGACACCACTTTAAAATCGCTGCTTTCACCACTAATGCCCATTTGTGATAACCATATTTCCCTGCCCTCAGCATTTGACCAAGGCCATGTCCGAATACGACCCCTACACCCTTTTGGGGGCGCATATTTGAGTCCACTTCTTCAAAAAGCTCTTGAGTAGGCGACTTTCTTTCACAAATGGGGGCACTTAAAATACCAGGATGAACCCCTTATTTCCGGGGTTTTGTTGAAAGAATTCAGGAGCACACTCATCTGCAGAAAGGTGCACTCATCTGACAATTTCAGTAAGTAACCCAGAAGTAAAAGCGTAAAAGACATAGAGCGTATATGTATCTATGGTATAAGATTACAAAAATACTTAAATTTTTTTTTTTATTCTATCTTCATTTATAATCTACACTTTGTAACAATAGTCATATGTTAACTGATTGATATTCTCAATAAATTAAAAAAATATATATATATTACAAACTACTTCCTCACTAGTTTGGAAAGAGTTTTGCGAGATTTCTTCCGCACGCTGCTTGCAAAGTGAGGGGACAGGGGTCTGAGTGAACAGTGGACAGGGAACAGGGGTCGTATTCGGTCACGACCCCAGGCTACTCTTTGTGAAAAGAGAAAGGTTTGGTTTATTTCAAACAACTTTTTGTCAATAAAGTTTTTGCCTCCTTTGACAATCTTAAAACTAAATTTGACCTTCCACAATCTCACTTAGATATTTTCAAATCCGAGACTTTGCTCGCTGTAACTTCCCCAATTTTCCCCATCAACCACCTGGTTCTCTCATTGATACAATTCTATCTTTCCCTGTAGTCTGTGGAATCATTACAGTCACGGTGAAGTTAATCATATCATCCTTATCGTCTCTTGGCAAGAAGCAATACCTGGGAAAAGGAGCTTGGTATTACCTTTTCAGCTGAATGGTGGCAGGGGGCCCTTGACAGGATCAACTCTACTTCATCTTGCGCCAGTCTGACACTGATACAATTTAAAGTCTTATACAGGACACACCTGACCAAAGTTAGACTTAACAAACACAAGTGAGGTGTGTGACACAAGTGAGGTGTGTGATAGATGCTCTTTAGCTCTGGCCAATCACACACACATGTTTTTCTCCTGTCCAGGGCTGGGTTCATTCTGGTTTTTTTATGATACACTCTCAAAGGCCCTCAATAAACCTGTGGTTGATATATGTGAAAAATGTACTTTTAAATTCACTTTATTTCTTAAAAAACTATTCCATTTAAAATCTTAGATTTTAATAGTTAATTTTGTATACCATTGTTTTAATAGACTTTTTAAAACCAATTCAATTTTTATAATTATTTAATCTTTGGATGCATTTGTTTTGATTGATTAGTTTCTTTTGTTGTTTTATGTATTTGTAATCTCAGCAACATTGCAAATGAGGGCTCGCACTCTCATTGTGTCTTTCGAGAACAAAACAAAGGGATTGATGGACTGAAAGCTTTAGGCCTACAAGACAGCTTAGTTTATCAATAAAGTTCTTAGTTAAGAAAATGGAAAAATAAAAGTTACATTATGTTGCAAGAATATACACTTATACATTTAAAATGTACTAAGTTTTAGTAATGTTGTTAGCTATCGATAATTACCCAAACTAGGCAATCAATTTGCAGTCGTGTTCATTGAAAATGATACAGAGCTGTTCATACAGGTCCTCCTCGATTGTTTATGAAAGTATCAGGGAATATTTTTTTTCCAGTTTCTCACGCATTGCCTCAATAGGGTTGACATAAGTTTAAAAAAAAAAAAAAATACATTTATATTCCTCCTATTCCTCCACTGTGAAGATCTGTATGATAGCCGATTGTTTATTACCTCCGCCAAGGAGGTAATGTTTTCACCCACGTCTGTGTGTCCGTCTCTTAGCAGGATATCTCAAAAGGTTATGCCCAGGTCTGCACCAAATTTGGTGGGAAGGTTAGTCATGGGCTGAGGAAAAACTGATTCTTTCGTTATTTAAAAAAATGCATCCAGCGACAGAAAAAAAGGAGCTGGACTATGGCTGGCTACCACGCCCCTTCCAATAGGCTGCCCTTGCTCTGTCACGAAAAAGAGTATCCCCCTCCCTTCCCAAGGCATGTTTGGATGACGATGCGAGGCCGGCAAGCAGGCAAAGTAACCAGAAGAGATGGGGAACGTGGCGCGATAACCAATCAGATTAAATATTTGACGTATAAATTGTCCTCCTTTTCTAATTTTATTTCCCCATTCCTAGTTCTGTCATTGAGGACCCGTTAATTATTGCTGTGTTGGGATTTCCCAAATAATATCATTGGTATAATTGAACAGTGTTTCAAAAAAATAGCACATACTTACACCTATAATGTCTCTTTGTTTGTCTATGCACAAAAATTTTCTTTAAAAAAACATAATTTTAAGATCCCCGTAGGCCTACGATTATTTAATATTTCCCATCTGGCGTCACTGAAGCGGGACAACAAATTGAACGAGACAGAGTAGCCAGCTAAACCGAACGAGATCGAATGAACTGCTCTTCCGAACTCGAACGTCTGCAAATCGCCGCAGTCGGTCTGTAAATTCGCACATTGAGCTTACATAGCCTAGCCTACAAGTTGAATGCAGGATTCATGTATACAATCAAGTAACTGATATTTATTAATGTAAACTTATACATTGTTATTGGTAAATGCAAGTTTAGTGGGGCGGGCACTGGCAGCACTGCTGAACGTACATGTAGGCTAGCTACTACGAATACTGAGTAGGCTATCACGGATCAAACTGACGCCATTTAAAAAAAATCTTTTTATCAAAACTCGAAAAGTTCAATACAATTAACTTAGATGTCTCAGAACAAGATCACTCAGACTGTGCTAAGATCCAAACCACCCGACACCGTCTGTCAATTAGTGATGTGCTGTTCGCGAATGAATCAATATTTTTGAATGACTCTTTATGCTGAGTCGACTCGACAGTTCGAGGGAATCGTGCTTACCACGGCTCTGGCTTTGACTGCTTTCTGCTACAGCCGGGAGCCGTGTCACTAATTGTAACCTAGGTTGAGCAGCAGTAGTGATGCGCCCAACAAAATATGCCACAAATCTGTTTTATAATCATTTAAGAATAGATTTTAAATTTGATCTAACAATATTGCACACGTTTTTGTGAATTAGATAATCACCCCAGCTCGTTCCCAAAGTGATTATTACTAGGCTACTGCTAATGGTTAAAAGATGTACCTTCAGTCGCCTCCTACCCAGCTCTGATCAGCACAAAATCAACTTGACTCAGAGCGGCAATATCCCATGGCTCCAGAGCCGTGACACAAACCAAAGTCCTTTCGAATTTTGACAGAGAGCAAATGCTGCAGCCTACACGATTAATAATCAGGTTTAGCCTACTCGGCGTCGGATCAACCAGAAACACTGACAAAAGTATTCTGTTATATCTAATGATAGTCCGAGACGCCTACTTTTTATTACGGAAATATTACATGTGGCTGTTTGCAACCGAATTGCAGTATAAAACAGAATTAACATGCGATTGTGTTCAGCAAATAGGCTACTTCTTATTTAAAGTGGTGGCATTTTTATTTTAGAACTCGTGACCATCACAATAGTGAACAGATAAATAATAATTTTCTATAATAGAATAGGCTAAATAAATACCTTACTGGTTCAAATAAACATACTTTATGGTGTCCAAATAAATCTTTACCAAATCTACCATTTAAAACTAATAAAAGAAACGGGCTCCTGTACACACACACACACACACATCAAGATCTGGCTTGTTTGTCGGTTTTGGCTGGCTATCTCTCCTACACAGCCAGCCATCCATCCACCACATTTTCAGTAGGCTACTGGAGAAAAAGATGCGGCTCTACTGTATTAACCGGAAGTACCAAAAACTTGCAACCCCGACTCATCAAACCAAACTGCCCATCACTACTGTCACTATCCAGCCCAGCACAACATCTTGAACTTCTCTCCTTTTATATGTATAAAAGGTTGTACAAGGAACCACTAGTAGGCCATGTATGCTTACGGTTTTGTTCATGTCTTTGGTAGCCTTGTGGGATGTTCAGACTTGGCGGAGGTCTGTGCTCTACTGAGCATTTTCTAGTTTGACATATTTTGAGTTACATATACACACATACATAACATTGAACCATATATGTACAGCGTCTTCAGGTAGTACAGTAAGTACAGAATTATTGGGACCCATGATAAAGGCGATTTAAAAAGCCTAAATAAAATAACACAGGTAATGTGCTATATTGTGTACTCAAAATGGGAAATTACATTTTATACTAAAACAATTCTTCAGAGAATAACTTTTGTTTTTATAAATACTTTCTCAAAAAGATAGATGTCTTCTACAGTGTCTTATTAGATTAGATTGTGGGGGGTCTTTGACCATTTGTCAGTACAGGACATAGGACATAATTACAGGACATAATTTTGAAAAGTTTTATTTGTGCATTGTTGCATTTCAGGGGTTTCAACATTAGAAGAACAGGGAAGAACATTAGAATACAGTCATTTTTTTCCAACTTCAGACATTGCATTTGATTGTATACCATAACAACCTACTAAAATCTATTGGTTTATTTAAAATTCTCAAAGGAGTGCAGTGACTGTCTTGCAATATTTAAACACAGTCCACAGGCCACAAAAACCTTAAACACTGACACAAAAACAATGTAATTTGATATGCATATAAAGAATGGCGTGGTTATCAAACTACAAATAAACAAATGGCAGCATGTGTTCCAACCAAGTTATTTCACGGGTTTAGGATGCCATCCTCGTTTATATGTAGTGTGTATTTGTGGCTTAAGAGTTTATTTTATTAGGCAAGATGACGATGCTATTGAACACCGTCAAATAATTAAGACCTATCTTTATTCAGATGTAATGCACGGTGAGAATCAAAGGAAAATTGTAACCGTTTCTATTCTCTCCTGTACCTCATCCCACATAAGTATGGGAGGTTTGTTAACTCTACTTTTATTATGCCCTAACAGGACTATTTACATATAATGTCCTGGAACACCCTTGAGTAATGTTTTTCAGTGAAAATTGACTTAATGTGCATTTAAGCACTTTTACCGGCATAGCTTGAAAGAGTGCAATTTCTTCTTCTGAATGTGACTTGTTCAAATGACAATTTCTTGCAATATTCTGTGTTGAAGACCACTAATCCCAATTCTTAATAAACCTTCCCTCTTCCCTTGCACCTCCCGCCCCCACATTTCCTCTTATGCCTTGGCAGTCCCAGCTTGTGAAGCCTGTTGACTGTGCAATTGCTGAATCTTCATGTTCATGACCTCAATGACAGCTGGAAAATAAGAAAATAATTTAGGTGTAACAGTGTGTATGCTGCCACTGACCTGTTGTTCTTGTGTTCATATTTATTTATTTAAATTTTAATACCTACTAAATTCTAATAAGAACAGCGGGGGAAAAAAAGAGTGATTGCGATTCTGAACCAACTGAGTGAAAGATAACTCTTCCAGGTCGACCAATTACATATATAATTAAATGTATATGTGCATCACAGCATTGTCTATTGTGGGCTTTCAATAGAGAAACCATAGACAATAAATGACCTACTCCATTCTTTCAATATACAAACTGGCATTGTCCTCTGATTTACTGCAGTTAACTGCCACACCAGATCAGACCAGGTATAAGCAGCATTCTCCAACAGATAAGTGCAGTATTTCACTATCAGGAAACAGGTGGATTTGATACAGTGACCAAATCAACCTCCTATTGTTAATTAAATTGAATAAATGGATGTTAGCTAGCTAGCTACTTACTTCCCGCTCATTTATATTGCTAGCTCGCTTGCAAAAACATTTATTTGTCATCATTAGACGGCTTTCCTATGAGCTACCTATGAGCTAGCAAGCTAAGCCGATAGCTAGCATTAAGTACTTTGTTAGCTAGCATTGCAGCTAAGCTATCTAGCTGGTTGCTTATAATAAACATTGGGGCTAATATAGCAAACATAGCTGAATATCCGTTTGCTAGCTTACATCATAGGCACACATCACTTTCAGAAACATCCCCCGTGCCATTTACTTTTCTCATTTTAAGCACCAACGTGCTCCTGTCTGAAGTCTCAAGTTTGTCCATGTTACTATTATATAAATGTATTCAGGGTTAAAATTCGATTCGGAATATTCCAACCTTGGAACACATCCTGAATTAAATGGATTTAATTGTTCATGAAAAACTTTGGCATTTAAATTTTGAAATGTAAGGGAATTCAATACTGGCATATAATATCACCACTGGTAGCTTTTCCCCCAATAATACTGGTATCAACATCAGCTGAAAACAAAAAACAAACACCCCACAATGTGCGTCTAAGAACGCGAGTCTACAAATATGATTCAGCACTCTAAAATCTGGAGAAAATTACTAATCGAGGACTAAGGAAACAAAAAAACAATCTCACCCTGCTTCATAGCATGTTTCTCCTGCAGGGCCGGCTGAATCTTCTCAATTTGCTTTGTAAGAAAGTCGATTTTGCGCTTGAAGAATTCTTTGGTTTCTTCCACGTTCTGGAGCAAAAACAAAGAAGAATGAACATCCATTTTATGTATACAGTTTAGCCCATAGGGCGACGTGTAAAAGGGCACATGAAGCAATAGGTAAAGTGTCTCTGGTTCGTTAGCTTTTTACCCTGAATTAGATATGACCGTGCGTTCAAATCTCAAATCGACCCATAATTGCTGGAAAAAGTTAGTTACCTTTTTTCCCCCCACTAGTGCGGGGTCATGACATCACTAGGTTGATTGGTCTCAACTGTATTACTATGGGAAAATAGCTGACTTTCAGGCTGGCTGGGCCGGGGGGTTAGGCAGGCACAAGTAATTTATTTATGTTTATAGTCTGTAAAATTACAAATTGTAAAAGTAAAAAAAAACTAAAAAAACACAGTATATATAAAATAAATACACGTGTACAGTATAAATACAGGTGTGATTATTTGAATGGGTCTTTGTGGATGATTTATAATTTATTATACAACAATTGAGATTTGAGCGAGTAACGTGATTGCGTGGAGGAAGCTGTGGAGGGGGTGAGGAAGATGCTCTGCTTGTTCGTGGCTGGAAGAAGCCTGATATTTTTGGCAGATTTTTATCTGCCATCTCTCCTTACAATGCAAGAAAAATTAACTCATTTGAAAAGTTGAATTTGCCTACTGTAACTAGCCGCTAGTCTACTGATAAATGTCGAGAAAAAGACATGCAAATAGCATGAGAAAACAATTATCTTACTAACTAGCGAAATGTTAAGACAGGTTAAGCTGGTATTTTATGGTGTTACGATTAATAATTCACTCTCACCGATGTTGGTCCCATTTGACAACGATTGAATGACAAACTGCGCAATGTTATTTTCAACCAGTTTGACGTCACCTTGAGACGCAGTCGGATTTTAAAAATTAATATTATTTTTGTTTTAATTTTTTGAATCAATTTTATTTTTTTAATCCAACGTTAGTTAAGGCGGGCCGTTTTTTGTTCAGGCGGCCCGCCTTAACTATAAATCACTGCGGGAAACACAAATATATCAAAGCAATGCAGTGGCGCAGCAGTTGCTGGCTCGTCAGAGCATCTCGGGGCAATACAAAAAAAAACATCTGTGGATTTTTTGTTTTATTTTTTCTTCACGATACATTGTTTTTCTCACTGAAAGTCAGCTATATAGTAATACATTGAGCAGCCGAGACCAACCAACCTAGTGACATCACGACCGTAGTTGGTCCAAAATGGCTGCGCCCTAGTGAAAAAAAAAAGCAAACTAACCTTTCCCAGCAAATACGGGTCGATTTGAGATTTGAACGCACAGTCATTTCTAATTTAAGGAAAAAAGCTAACAAACCAGAGCCACTTTACCGGTTGCTTCATGTCTCCTTTAAAGCTGCAAATGAAAAGTCTTCCTCTGACTCCACTCAAGTTTACATAGCTGCAGTCTGCAGTGTAAAAAAAAAAAAAGAACTGGCAACACTCGTTTCAACACCAAAATCAGCAGTGAGGCTCGTCTGTGAATGTGGTTGCGGTTACAGACAGTTGGCCATTTCAAATTAAGGTGGGAATTGGACATGGTTAAGCCTGTGTGTACAAAATTTGTATTAAAATGTTTTAAATAAATAAATAAATGTGTAGTTTATTTTTTGGCTAAGCATGGTAAAACCTGCCATGATATGGCATAATTACAATGCAGTAAGGCATTCATTCATATTCTGCTTTTTCTCACATTCAATACAGGGCAAACAGTCATTTAAAATGTTCATCTCACCTTTTCCACATAGTAGCCTGTTCCTACATCCACCAATACATGCTCTACATCACTGAGCGTCCCAGGAACATACATCTTAAGCAAAAAGGGTTAAGGGATACAATGCTGGTTTGAAGATTTTCATAACACTATGGGACAGACTCTTACCCAACAATAAAAATTAAACAAACTTAAATAAGTTTAGAATTTTCACATATTTATTACTGCCCATCTAAAGCAAAGTGACAATGCCCTTTGAAATGAAACATACATAAACTCCACAAACCTTGGAGTTTTGTCATGTTGAGTGGTTATCACCACATATGTTATAAACTAGCCATGAGTTATTTTAGTTATTTTTATCTAACCTTTTTTGTTGTTTGGTAAGAGGTTTGAATATGACGTACTGAAAAGAACTATATAAATTAAGTTATTAGTATTATTATTATAAGTTCCCTATTCTTAACACCAATATTCTGCTGGTCTACAGAGAATCAGAAGTAATAGTAACAATAGAAACGTGATATTTAGCACGCTGATAGGATATTAAGTACTGATTATGATGATATGCGGGTTATGGTGATAAAATTCATATTTTCGTAGAACTAGCAACGTATTTGTGATGTTTTTAAAATAGAGACGCAGGTGTCTCTACCACTAGGTGTCAGCACAAACAAGTTAAAGTTGAGTGAAGTGGCTGGCCAGGCTCTGACTTTTGCAAGGAAGTCAATTTGTCAATCATGCAAATAACAAATATTTGTCTATTTGTTGAAAACAACGACATGTACTTAAAGTTGGAAGCTTTAAGTCTATGATTACATAACTATTGTCTTGATACCAACTTGCTTTGATTTGACAGTGGAAACATTTGCATCCCACACCTTCTCTTTCCAACCCAGTTTAGAATGGGGGTGGATACAATTTTTTATTTTTAAAAGAGGCAGAAGAGATGGAAAAAACATTAGAACATTAGTCCAACATCAACCCTCATAACTGTCCAAAGCATGCCAATGGTCTCCCCCCTCCCCAAACCCGTTGGGTGGCCCCTCACAATAGACAATGCCAACTGGCCCATATCTGGTATTCCTCCACACAATACCCAGCATAACCCACTGCAGGTTACTCACCCAGGCCATAACCCACTGCAGGCTTACTCATCTCTGCAGATGTAATATCCAGCTGTATGAATGGATAAATGTAATAAGAAGTTGTGTAAGTCGCTCTGGATAAGAGCGTCTGCTAAATGCCTGTAATGTAATGTAATAACCCACTGCAGGCTCACAATACCCAGCATAACCCACTACAGGCTTACTCATCTCAGCCATAACCCACTGCAGGCTTACTCATCTCAGCCATAACCCACTGCAGGCTTACTCATCTCAGCCATAACCCACTGCAGGCTTACTCACCCAGGTCATAACCCACTGCAGGCTTACTCACCCAGGTCATAACCCACTGCAGGCTTACTCATCTCAGCCATAACCCACTGCAGGCTCACTCATCTCAGCCATAACCCACTGCAGGCTTACTCATCTCAGCCATAACCCACTGCAGGCTTACTCATCTCAGCCATAACCCACTGCAGGCTTACTCATCTCAGCCATAACCCACTGCAGGCTTACTCATCTCAGCCATAACCCACTGCAGGCTCACAATACCCAGCATAACCCACTACAGGCTTACTCATCCAGGCCATAACCCACTGCAGGCTTACTCAACCAGCATAACCCACTGCAGGCTTACTCACCCAGGTCATAACCCACTGCAGGCTTACTCATCTCAGCCATAACCCACTGCAGGCTTACTCACCCAGATCATAACCCACTGCAGGCTTACTCATCTCAGCCATAACCCACTGCAGGCTTACTCATCTCAGCCATAACCCACTGCAGGCTTACCCATCTCAGCCATAACCCACTGCAGGCTTACTCATCTCAGCCATAACCCACTGCAGGCTTACTCATCTCAGCCATAACCCACTGCAGGCTTACTCATCTCAGCCATAACCCACTGCAGGCTTACTCATCTCAGCATAACCCACTGCAGGCTTACTCACCCAGGTCATAACCCACTGCAGGCTTACTCACCCAGCATAACCCACTGCAGGGTTACTCATCTCAGCCATAACCCACTGCAGGCTTACTCATCTCAGCCATAACCCACTGCAGGCTTACTCACCCAGGTCATAACCCACTGCAGGCTTACTCATCTCAGCCATAACCCACTGCAGGCTTACTCACCCAGATCATAACCCACTGCAGGCTTACTCATCTCAGCCATAACCCACTGCAGGCTTACTCATCTCAGCCATAACCCACTGCAGGCTTACCCATCTCAGCCATAACCCACTGCAGGCTTACTCATCTCAGCCATAACCCACTGCAGGCTTACTCATCTCAGCCATAACCCACTGCAGGCTTACTCATCTCAGCATAACCCACTGCAGACTTACTCACCCAGGTCATAACCCACTGCAGGCTTACTCACCCAGCATAACCCACTGCAGGGTTACTCATCTCAGCCATAACCCACTGCAGGCTTACTCATCTCAGCCATATCCCACTGCAGGCTTACTCATCTCAGCATAACCCACTGCAGACTTACTCACCCAGGTCATAACCCACTGCAGGCTTACTCACCCAGCATAACCCACTGCAGGGTTACTCATCTCAGCCATAACCCACTGCAGGCTTACTCATCTCAGCCATAACCCACTGCAGGCTTACTCACCCAGATCATAACCCACTGCAGGCTTACTCATCTCAGCCATAACCCACTGCAGGCTTACTCATCTCAGCCATAACCCACTGCAGGCTTACTCATCTCAGCCATAACCCACTGCAGGCTTACTCATCTCAGCATAACCCACTGCAGGCTTACTCACCCAGGTCATAACCCACTGCAGGCTTACTCACCCAGCATAACCCACTGCAGGGTTACTCATCTCAGCCATAACCCACTGCAGGCTTACTCATCTCAGCCATAACCCACTGCAGGCTTACTCACCCAGGTCATAACCCACTGCAGGCTTACTCATCTCAGCCATAACCCACTGCAGGCTTACTCACCCAGATCATAACCCACTGCAGGCTTACTCATCTCAGCCATAACCCACTGCAGGCTTACTCATCTCAGCCATAACCCACTGCAGGCTTACCCATCTCAGCCATAACCCACTGCAGGCTTACTCATCTCAGCCATAACCCACTGCAGGCTTACTCACCCAGCATAACCCACTGCAGGGTTACTCATCTCAGCCATAACCCACTGCAGGCTTACTCATCTCAGCCATAACCCACTGCAGGCTTACTCATCTCAGCATAACCCACTGCAGACTTACTAACCCAGGTCATAACCCACTGAAGGCTTACTCACCCAGGCCATAACCCACTGCAGGGTTACTCATCTCAGCCATAACCCACTGCAGGCTTACTCATCTCAACCATAACCCACTGCAGACTTACTCATCTCAGCCATAACCCACTGCAGGCTTACTCATCTCAACCATAACCCACTGCAGACTTACTCACCTCAGTCATAACCCACTGCAGGCTTACTCACCCAGGCCATAACCCACTGCAGGCTTACTCACCCAGGCCATAACCCACTGCAGGGTTACTCATCTCAGCCATAACCCACTGCAGGCTTAATCTTCTCAACCATAACCCACTGCAGGCTTACTCATCTCAGCCATAACCCACTGAAGGCTTACTCATCTCAGCCATAACCCACTGCAGGCTTACTCAAATCTGTCAAGCTGGGGCTAGGGCTGGTCTGACTGCAGGATGCAGAATTTATAAGGATACAGAGCTGGTGAGGGGGACCAGAAGCTCCTTTCCTGGGTGCAGACAAAGATGAATGGTGAAGAACAGGATTCTCATTTTTAAAATCAATTTCAAGAAATATCTGCCCATTTCGTTACCCCTCTCTCCCACACACACAGTATGACTTTCCGAAAATAACACATTATTACCTGTTCACTGGCAAAACCTTAAAAAGTGTAGGATTGGAACATTAACGTTACCCATCCTGTCAAATTAGTTGGAATGGCCTACCTGCATTGTCCTTGCCGAGAACGCCCAAACTATCCTTGGCCTCCACATACTTTGTCTGGGCTATTTTCAGTTGACCAATTGAAGTAGTCAAGAACTCGATCTCCTGTAAAAGAGTTTAGTTAATATGCTGCTAAAAGCACTCAACAGATATCATTGTGGTTACTTTGTGAAATGTTGCTTGGTTCATCTAATGTTACTATCCGATTACAGCTGTAAACTAAGTCAAACGAAATTTAGAGTAATCTGGTTTAGTATATGTAACTATGGAGTTAGATAGCTGCCAAAACATTTAGGATAGCCTAAAGACGTCCTTGTCCACCCCTGCTTGACAGTAGGCTATGCCATGGAGGCTAATCACTCTAGAGGGGTCTGGGGGCATGCTCCCCCGTGAGAGAATTTGTCCAAAAGCACATGGTTAATTCTGATGACTTCTGAGAGTAGAAAATTACTTTTTTCAACAATTAGCTACTTGCTGTCATGAATGCACTTTGCCAGCCTCAAACTAAAATGTATAAGCGATTGCTATACACTAGCCTACGCATTTGCCGCAGGCAGGTATGGCTCACCCAATCCAATCGTAGCTACCGTTCCTTTTAATTTATTATAAAGTGTATTAATCCTCAACAACACAAATTTTTTAGGATGAACAAAAGCCACATTTATTCATGAAAAAAGAGGCTAAAAAACATTACAGCTACACGCGTAAGCATAATATTAATGACGTTTTTGTTTCCCATATCATTCAGTTTGTTTAGGAAACGCAATCTTCAATGCTTAAAGTTAACCCATGTCCTTTCAAAAAGTATATTAATTCTGCGGTTCCCACTTCTGCTATTAGCGCAGGACAAATCATATGTCCCTTTGTAAATTATGGCTGAAATAAAATTGTTAGTTATATTTTTGGTCTGGCAGGGGCTAAATTCGCTTGAGCTAAGCCATCAGTCCAGAACGCATTAGTGATGGGCAGTTCGGCTCTTTATTTTTTGGAGTTGGCTCTTTCTTTACCATTCGGTTTGAAGAGTCGGGTTTGGGTTTGAGTTGCAAGTTTTTGGTACTTCCGGTTAATACAGTAGAGCCGTTCGTTTGGTTGATTCTTTCGAACTACCCGAGCCACATATTTTTCTCTCAGCGGCGCCAGCTGGAATTTGAAGCAGAGTCTAGCTGGTCGCAAATTAATTTAGTAAACTAGCTTTGATATTTTATTCAGACCTAAATCACCTGATTGATGCAAGTTTTTAATAGCCTATGCTCAATGTTTCACTCCCCCTTACTTTTCAAGCTAGTTTGCAATCGCATCCAGTTTACATTTATTTACGGCTTTTCCAACTCCGTTATTCTAGCAGAAGTGTAAAATATCGCTGTCGGTCATTGATCGTAACTATACATATTACATGTAAGAATAGACATTGAATGGTTAGGCTATATTTGCATAGACTAAATAAAAAATAAGATTTATATTTCTAATCAGATCCTAGAATCCAGTAGCCTACTGAAAATGTGGTGGATGGATGGCTGTGTAGGAGAGATAGCCAGCCAAATCAGACAAACAAGCCAGCTCTTGATGCGTGCATGTGTGTGTGTATACAGGAGCCCGTTTTGTTTATTAGTTTTAAATAATAGATTTGGTAAAGATTTATTTGGACACCATAAAGTATGTTTATTTGAACCATTAGGCTATTTATTTAGCCTATTCTATTATACAAAATTTTATTTATCTGTGCACTATTGTGTTGTTCACGAGTTCTAAAATAAAAATATTTGCTGAACACAATCGCATATTAATTCTGTTATATACTGCAATTCGGTTGCAAACAACCACATGTAATAAGTTTGTAATAAAAAGTAGGCGTCTCGGACTATCATTAGATATAACAGAATTTTGTCAAGGTTTCTGGTTGATCCGACGCCGAGTAGGCTACACCGATTATTAATTTACATTTGCTCTCTGTTAAAACTCGAAAGGACTTTGGTTTGTGTCACGACTCTATAATATAACAATTTTTATCCTCAATTTTACTGTGTTATTTATTCACATTGAATGTGTGCGATTCGTCAGAATTAACGTTCATTCAGTTATCTTCAATTTATATTCCGCGAATATCAGCTAATTTGATTAGCTAGATAGCATACCAACTGAGCTCGGTAGACAAGCTAGACACACTGCATCACCACCACACATGGACGAACATCGGGTAATAAAAGACTACTTTTATTATAAATGTCCCTCCTAGTGAACAACTAATGCCGTGGTTCGTGGCTCTGAGTCGAGTTGATTTCGTGCTGATCAGAGTTGGGTAGGAGGCGACTGAAGGTACATCTTTTAACCATTAGCAGTAGCCTAATAATAATAATCACTTTGGAACGAGTACAACAAACGTGACAGCTTTTATTTAATTTATTTGATGGCTCAAACGTAGGATCAAGTATCTTACAAGTTGATAGCCTCAACTGCACGGGTTTACAAAGCACGGTACAATTCTTCACGGGTCTAGCTTCTTAATTTTTCTCTCAAAGTGCACCAGATTGATTGATGGATTTGACTGGATTTACAAAATATTTTTCATGGGGGGCATGCCCTGGACCCCCCTAGAGGGCCCGGGGGTGTACCACAGGGGTGTACTAGAGCAAAACATTTTTTTTTCTTTTCAGGTTGCATTCAACTGTGTGAACACAAAGCCTCACACTTGATCGGAGCCTCACGCGTGATCAAGAAAAGGTGTGCATGTGCAGAGGCAAGCCATGCGAGAGGGATGCCTGTTGCGTGACCATATAAGAAAATCTGTGCCGAAGGCTATGGCTTGAAGGAGGAAGTGCGCTTGTGCGCGAATGTAGTCAAATAAGCACGTGTGCGCCAAATGCAAACAAACAGTGAGAGAGAGATGGAGACCAACAACCCAAAGCTACAGAAAACGTCCATGTTGGTAGGCCTACCTTATGCATTTTAAGCAATGGTATTTCTAACCTACCGAGTTGCATCCTACCAGTTGGTATTAGAGTGATGATTGAGTGAATTTGCCTTTGTAATGAATCTTCATGTAGCTGGTATGCCGAGTCAAGTTTGCGCAGTACAGTGACGCAGCATATACAGCAAATCCCGATAATCTAATAAGAGATAAAAGGTGGCATTCATAAAAAAAAAATTCATGCTTCAAAAAAGAAACAAGATATTTTGGAAATAATAATTCAACTTTCCTTTTTTTAATGAGCATTAATGTGGTTTTTAAAGGTAAGCTTGTCATCTAGACATATACCCAATTTAGCTGTCCTAACCTAAATGATATGCAAAAATCTACAAATGTTTGTCAAAAACAGCATTAGTGCTAACTGTGACGACCCGGCTCAAAGCCCATCACACAATTTACCAGGACGCGGAGTGAATTTAAGAGATAACAAGTTTATTTAACCAGAGGTTTCAAAAAGACCAAATAGTTCCACATTGAACAACCTTGCTGGAGATTCAAAAAGCCATTGAGCATAATCGCTGCTGGTGGGCTGGGTCAGCCGCTTCTTAAACCCCAGCCTCCAGCTGTATCCAATGATGGAGCCACGCCTTCAGCTGAAATGAAGCAGGGTGATACAAGGTAGCCACTCCCCCAGCTCTGCAACAGCTTCCCTGTTTAACTTAAAATGGTGAAACATGAAGGGGGAAAGGCGCCAGCCGTGACATAACGAATATAGTTTTTGTTTCTGCTCTAATTACAGGCACTGCCCTAATTGGGAGCATGTGTGGACGGGCTGTAAAGAGAGTCCGGTTTGGCCTTGCAAAAGAGGATCACTCTCCAACATGTCTGTGCTGCTGCCCCCAGAACATTTGTTGACTTTTTGTTTGACTCATACATTTACACCGTTTGTGAAATAAATAATTTTTGACCCCACTTTTACATTTTGTCTCTACGTTGCGACTCGCCAGGAACGGTTAGTAAATTAGCACAAATGTCTAAAAATCTGTTTTCACTTTGTCATTATGGGCTATTTTGTGTAGAATTTTGAGACAAAAAATGAACTCAATCTATTGTAGTATATGTCTGTAACGTAATAAACCGCGGTGAAAGGGGTGTGCAGACTTTCCGGCTTGACTGCATATACAGTGCCCTCCACAATTATTGGCACCCCTGGTAAAGATGAGTAAAAAGGGTTATAAAAAAAATGCACCTTTTTTTAATCTCACACTGAAAAAATTAGAAAAATCCAACTTTGAAGTTAATTTATTCTGAGAAAAAAAAAATCCCTCTTATTTTTAACAAAACCACTTATTGGCACCCCTAGAAATTCTTATGAACAAAATGTAACTGAAGCATTTTTCCCATTTATATTTAACTTTTTTAAGTTGATCAGAGTGTTTAGGAACTTCCAAGCAGTAATCCATGACTTCCCGTTTCACTGGGATATAAATATGAGGTGACACAGAGGCCATCAACATGGGAAAGATAAGAGATCACACAAATCAAATGAGGGAAAAGTGTGTTGAGCTTCATAAATCAGGGAATGGCTATAAAGAAAATTGCTACTCATCTGAAAATGCCATTAGCTACCATTAGGGCAATACTTAAAAAGTTAAAAGCAACTGGAACTGTTACAAACTTGCCTGGAAGAGGACCCAAGTTAATTTTGCCCGCACGCACAGTGAGGAGGATGGTAAGAGAGTAGGGGTGGGACAATGCACCGATGCATCTGAATGTGTAAATACAACTGCATCGATCTGTAAGATTAGAATTGATAAGCATCGATTAATATCGCATTTTAAATGAATGTGCACATGTATTCATTTATTCAAAAAAAATATTCATTTCATTATTTAAAATATATATGTCTGAGACACGACTACTTTTAAAACTGTTTTGACCAGCTTCAATCCATGTTTCTGCTCCAACCTCCACGTAAGCGTGAGTTGAAAGCAGGGACAGGCAGGAATCAAGCGACAATAAGACGGACAGATCTGAGCGAAATTTCCGAACAGAAAATCAGTGGTATGGAAGCATTTCGGGTTTAGAAAGAAGGAGGGCGTACTTGACAAAACCGCTGCAATATGCAAGATCTGCCAAGTAGAAATCAGATACACAGGCAACACCACAAACATGATAAACCATTTGAGCCGACGACACACAATTGACGTGAAGGACAGCAGCGGGTTAGCAAGCTAAACTCGGGAGTCATTGACACTTCCCCTGATTTTCCTGGAGAAATGGCCGAACCGTTCTTATTTTTTTATATAATTGTTTTTATTAGTTTTTATACACATACCGTGCCCAGACAGTTAATTGTAAAGTGCTTTCTAATATATAAATTTAAACCATTTTCTATTCAAAATCAAGTAGACGTTAGAGACAAAAAAACAAAAATAGTAAGACTATTTCCCATGTCTTACGTTCAATTAATTATTACTACGTTAACTGTCCGATTCACTTAATGAATGTCGTGGAACCTAGATACACCATACCATGCAGAAAACATTTTAGTGAAAAATGTATACCTGCTCTGTATAAAGAGGTGAATAAAACTGTTCGACTGTCCTTGAAAAACGCTACGAGAGTAGCTTTAACTACGGATGGATGGGCATCTTGCTCAACCGAAGGTCTAGATCGTACTAAGATTTAGGAAAGTACTATGCATGACACTAACCTATAGGCTATTTAATTTTTCTTGGCCCAGTTTAGTAATCGTTATACATTTTGCCATTTTCATTTTGTAAATAAAGGAAATGTATTAGGGTACCATGTCTGACACTGTTTGAAAAACAATAACCTAAATAGGGCAACTTTAGAAAATACACTGTTAGTCATGTTTATTGCTGCAGACAGCTGCAAAATGTATGGCATGCCTTAACAATAAACATAATGCTGTGAACTTGGCGTAAGGTTCTAATTGAATATTTAATTACTGCTGAATGTATCGGTATCAAATCACATTAGCATACCTATTACATTTTTTAAAAGTATCAAAATGAATCGAACCGAAACTTATCGAATCGAATCGTGGTCAAATGTAAGATGTTATGATGCATCGAACCTTTGCCAAAAGAATCGTAATCGAATCGTTATGGGATTGAATCGTCCCACCCCTATAAGAGAAGCAAAAAAATCCCCAAGGATCACTGTTGGAGAATTACAGAGGAAAGTAGCATCTTGGGATCAAGTCTCCAAAACTACCATTAGACATCACCTCCATGCAAACAAATTATTTGGAAGGCAAGCCAGAAAAAAAGCCTTTCCTGTCATTTCACCACAAATGTAAGCGCCTGGAGTTTGCTAAATGCTATTGGAACTTTGACTGGAACCGTGTTCTATGGTCAGAATAAACAAAAATTGAGCTTTTCAGCAACCAACACTCAAGGTGGGTTTGGCGTAAAAAGAAGGATGGCTATACCGAAAATAACCTGATCCCCACTGTTAAGTATGGTAGGGGTTCCATGATGTTGTGGGGCTGTTTTTCCTCCAAAGGCCCTGGGAACATTGTTAGGGTACATGGCACCATGAACTCCATGAAATACCAGGAAATTATTAATCTGAATCTGGCTGCCTCTGCCAGGAAACTAAAACTGGGTTGTTGTTGGATCTTCCAGCAGGACAACGATCCAAAACATATGTCCAAATCAACACAAAAATGGTTAACTGAAAACAAAATCAAGCTTCTGCCATGGCCATCTCAATCCCCTTACCTAATCCCCATTGAAAACCTGTGGGCTGAGCTGAAGAGGAGAGTGCACAAGAGAGGACCTAGGACTCTGATCTGGAGAGATTCTGTAAAGAGGAATGGTCTCAGATTCCATGCTCTGTATTCTTCAACCTTATTAGATGTTACGGGAGAAGACCCAGTGCCGTTTTATTGGCAAAGGGAGGTTGTACAAAGTATTAAACGCAGGGGTGCCAATAATTGTGGTACATGTGGTTTTGTTAAAAATAATTATTCCTTGATGTTGGATTTTTTTTTTCTCAGAATAAATTTACTTCAATTAAAGGTTTGATTTTTCTCATTTTTTCATGGTGAGATTAAGTCACTAAACAGTGAATTTTTTATAACCCTTTTTGCTCATCTTTACCAGGGGTGCCAATAATTATGGAGGGCACTGTATACAGTGAGCACCATAATTAATTGGACATTGACACATTTTTTGTTATTTTGGTTCTGTACTGAGTTTGAAAGGATACAATGAGGTTGAAGTGCAGACTGTCAGCTTTAATTTGAGGATATTTTCATCCATATCGGATGAACTGTAGGCCCTTTATAGAAATTATAGAACACCTGATTTTCAGGCATCAGAAAATATTGGACAGTTTAACATAATGTAGAATAAAGAAATCATTTTTAATATTTGGTCGCATATCCTTTGCATGCCATGACTTCCTGATGTCTGTGACCAAGCAACATCAAAAGACTCTTCATATCTTATTTTGTGGTACTCCTAGCGATACTATAACCTCTCTGCATTTGAAAGGATCGCTATGGGAATTGGGGGGTGGGACTAGATTTAGCTGTAAATTACACTGGAACAGTGTGGAACACATGGTTGGCTAAATGGCTCTAAGTCATCAAGGGTATGACGTATAAAACAAGCCTTAAACCATCACTCTGCTGCCAGATATGCAGTAGATATGGATGGATAACTTGAAGGGTTTCTTCTCCTGACTTATTTTTCCATAGAGTTCAATAGGATATATCGTAAGCACCATAACTGATTGGACAGTGAATTATGGTGCAAATTTCAATAACAACTACAAATACAGTAGTTAGCTAGGTCCTACTGTAGCGTCAATAGGAACTACAATTCCATACAGTCCACAGGAGGATCCTCCTCCACATTGTACCGGTTGTCATTTCCGCACTGTCATGTGAAGGCGTGACTGGCAATAAAGTTCATAAAAAGGGCAACATGGCCGCTCTTTACGCCCACTTCTCCCAGTTCAGTTGTTCGCTCAAGGCACCAGGGCCTTCACTGTCTCGTCTCACAGCCCAGTGCAGCCCACACGCCCGGGGAAGAGTCCATGACGCCGACCCAACTGAGCGAGTCGGGCTCATCTACCCCCGGCTATCGGCCACGGAGGACTGTAGACGAGACTCAAGGAGGCATCGCGAGCATCCGGTGGTCAAGAAGAACCACTAAGCGAACCACGCACCCACTGATTTTGCAGCACAGCACCGCCGGTGAGTCCCCAAAGAAGCAAGCGGTCTGCATCAGGATCAAGGCTGCATATTTCGGGAGAAATAAAGAAGCCAGTTCCAGGGACTTTTCCCCTTTTCATTGTGAATGTGCCATACAACGAAGGAAACTATTCAAAGGACGTGATTCAAGTAAGGCTGTAACACTGGGCATAGCATATTCGTTAGCAACCGCGACATGTTTGTGATAGGATGTATGTAACTGTGATGTTGAATGGAAAAGTTTTGTTTTTTACTGTGTGCCATCCACCGTGCTGCGTTAAGTTTAATGCATCATGCACAGAACATATCTTGCATGTGATCTGTCTTAAACACTAACCAGTCGTAATCTTAACACTGCACGCTGATCTCAACGCACACGCACCGATAAGCTTATGGTTATCGCTTATGCGTTTGGTATGGTCCGTGCGCCATTGTTAGCTAGCTCAGCTACAGCTCATTTCAAACCTCCCTCCATTTTAGTTTCTTTGTTCTCTCTGAATACGTCTCCGAGGCAACCCCCCACACGCAGGAGAACATGGAAAACCCCACGTGCGCCCAACACACACACACACACACACACACACACACACTTGCACAAATTTGTTGTAAATTTGTTGTAGATTTAAATGCATCTTGTGTTATAGTAGCCTAATATATAGACTTACTACATTATTACAGTAATGTATCATATTAGATTATATTGTTACACCAATACATATAGTAGTACTAGATCGTTACTGTAATATATATATACATATACAGGGCGGCAGTGTGGTATAATGGTTAAGGAACTGGGTTTGTAACCGAAAGGTTGCAGGTTCGATTCCCGGGCCGGACACTGCCGTTGTACCCTTGAGCAAGGTACTTCACCTGCATTGCTTCAGTATATATCCAGCTGTATTAATGGATACTATGTATAAATGCAAAAAAAAATGTTCTGTAAGTCACTCTGGATAAGAGCGTCTGCTAAATGCCTATAATGTAATATATACTCTTTGATGGTTATGTATAGACGTCACAGGCACATGTGCACTTCCTTCTTCAATCCAGAAGCTTCGGTCAACAGGCTTCGCTCTCGCTCTACAATGGCTTGCCTCCGGGATTTGGCTACATTCGCGCGCATGCGCACGTTTCCTTGCTCGCGCGTGAGGCTTCTCTGACCGTAAGGTTTGCGTTGCTCTCGTTACGAATTCCAAATTACGGTTAGTTATATTTTGGTGCCAACCATACAGACAAAACGCATGTAGGCTATGTAGAGAATAGAGTGCACACTCATATAACAAATTCCGGACGTACGGATACAAATTTACGTACACAAATCAGGTTTTACATTTACAACTACATTTTAGTTACACATTTTAATTTTACATTTTCAATAATCTCAATTTACGTTTACGAAATGCTTTGGCAGCTATCTAACTCAGTAACGTTACTGTAAATCACTCCAATCTGGCTAACGAGGCAGCTAAAGCAGTTCGCGAAACAGAATGACACGACAGCACGTTGTCTAGGTATAAAAAGATGAGAGGGTCTACACATGAACAAGAGAACTCGGAGGTATCCTATAGCCATGGGGTTTGATTGCTTGCTAAGCAGACATTGTCCATTAACTGACATGTTAGCCAAGTAGCAGGGCTTGGCTTCAATTTGTTGCACGCGGAATCTGTGGACGATTATAATTGTGTTTGCTTCTTTGTGTTTATTTAACCTGGTCACAAAACCAAACATAAATGTTTGCGAATACGTACCTGTTCCAGTTGGCCCTTCAAACCTTCCAACTGTGGGAGAGACAATTCGGTTAGATTCACCGCCATGTTGAACTGACAGTGAAGCAGAAGCCGTCTGACTGAGGAGTGTGAAGCCAGCGACAATAATAAAGTAACTTCCGGTAAGCGCGCAAGCGGGAAATTTCACAATAAAAGTTAATATAGTTAGTACTTGTGCTTTCTCCGAGCGAGAGTATCTGGAGGCAGGGGGTGTCGAAAGCAAAGGGGGCAAAATAAATGTTCTATTGGTCGATAATTCTGTTATAATAATAATAATAATGAATTTAATTTAAAACACACTTTATATTGAGTGAACAATCTCAAAGTGCTACAGTGCATATAAACACAAGAAACTAAAAATAAAGCTAAAACAAAACAAAGGCACACAATTTTAACAAAAGGCCTTTTTAAAAAGATGGGTTTTTAGGCCTCTTTTAAAAGCATCCACAGTCTGTGGTGCCCTGAGATGGTCAGGGAGAGCATTCCACAGACTGGGAGCGGCGGCGCAAAAGGCGCGGTCACCCATAGTTCGTAGCCTGGTCCTCGGGGGCCGGAGGAGGTTGGCCTGTCCAGTGCGGAGGTGGCGTGTGGAGGAATGGGGGGTGAGTAGTTCTTTGAGGTAGAGGGGGGCATTACCATGGAGGCACTGGTGGGACAGCAGGGAGACTTTGTATTCAATCCTGAATGAGACAGGAAGCCAGTGGAGGGATTTAAGGACGGGTGTGATGTGGTCGTACTTTCGCACTCTCATCAGGATCCGAGCAGCACTATTTTGTATGTACTGCAGCTGCTGGATGTTCTTGCTGGGGATCCCGATGAGGAGTGCGTTGCAGTAGTCGAGCCTGGAGGAGACAAAGGCGTGGACAAGCTTTTCGGCATCAGAGAGAGTGAGTGTGGGGCGGAGTTTTGCAATGTTTCTATCGGTAGGCACCTTAAGGCCTTTTCACACTGCATTGTAGTTAGCCCTGGGCTGTCCTTAGCCCCAGGCTGAGTATAACCCAGGGCTAGTTCACCTGTGTTCACAGAAGCATTTATAAATCCTGGGCTAAGCGTTAGCCCTGGGTTAAGGATTCACACTGTACCCCTAAGCCCTGGGTTAACGTCCGTTCCACACTATTGGATTGGACAGTAAAAATGTTATGCATTGCCACAATTGTTGCCACTGACCCTGTTTCATACTGGCTATTTTGGAATCGTGTTTGGGGAGATTTCTGGGGCTAACCCCGAAAAGTCAGTGCTAACCCTGCTCTAGAGCCCACTTTAGAATGTGCAAGTGTGAACATTTGCTTAGCCCTGGGCCAAAATCTCTTAGCCTGGGGCTAAGGACAGTGTGAACAGGCCTTTAGAGCAGCGGTTCTCAAACTGTGGTCCGGTACTGCAGGTGGTCCGTAGAAAAAAGACGAATGAACGTGAATGTGTTTACTCACTATCTTGCAATAGAGGCCTGTCACATAGAACTAGAACTGTTGTTACCAATGGTTACAGGGACGCGCCGCCATTTTGGAGGGCCAACCCTAACAGAGACGCTTAACGTTACCACTGAACTAGTAGTGTTCGCTACTCCATGAAACGAGTTTCATGCTAATGCTACTATGATTGCTGTCCTACAATGACGAACTTCTGCACTGCGTACTGATGTGCGAATAAAACTGGGAAAAGGCGAAAATGTCCTTTTACATGATAATCTGAGTACTCACCATAGTAGCTAAACTACCAGGCAGGGTGAACGAACTAAATTTTACGACCGAAAGAAGAGACTGGTGGTTGAAAGCAGTGAGGAGTGAGCTGGATTTAGACAGCAACCAGGCTCGGATCGTTACAGAATAGGCTCGGATCATTAATGGTAAATTACGTTTTATGAACAAATTATAAAGTTAGCCAGTTAATATATACATAACTAGCTGGCCTAATGTACATTTATGTGCATTATCTTAATGTTAGAAAGTTAAAAGTGAATTAATCGCTTGGTTTAGCTAACGTTAGTAGCTATATCATTTGTGTGATCGACTGCTACGCCTGCGAAACATTAATGTTAACCTAATGCGATACGTCAAGCATATTGTGAACATCAAAACATTGTTCATTTGAACTATTATTACATTGCTAGGGGTGCTACGTTGTACGATGTCTCACAGATTGGATAAACTTGTAAACATTAGCTACCTGTGCTGGCCAGGCAGGGTGCGAGCAATATGAGAATCCAGAAGAGGGTGAAAAGAAAATGTAACGTTACGATATTAAGCACCAAATAACAATGTATTTGAAAGTAATAATGAAAGTAACGGTAAATGTACTTTATGTGTTGAACTGATTTGCCTTTTATGGTGTCTACAACTGAAGTTCCCTATCGGGAAAAAAAGTTATTATATTCTATCCATCGAGCTAAAATGTTTTATTGCTGAAGTAGGCTACCGTTAATACTTTAACATGTAACGTATCACTTTGCTCCAATATTAACTGCACAGGCACTTTACTTACCAAGGTGGTATACTACGAAGCAGGATTACTGAGTTAGTACTAGCTGGATAACTCAATAAAACCCAGAACAGCTCTTTTTACTTCAGTCCATGCATGTTCCAGATTTGTGAGGGTTCCGGGGTTTACTCTGTAATTAATCTGGCTTCGTACGTATACGAAGCAAGATTACCAATACTCCTTATAATATTTGTTTATGTTGGTATTATTAGAATAGAATATAATAACTTTTATTTCCCGCTAGGGAACTTCAGTTGTAGCCCAAGCAACAACAAAAAAGACATAGACAGTGGGACCCACAACACACAAACAAACATATCAAACAAAGACATCCAACAGAATCATTACATCAATCAAGTGAATGAAAGTGCAATACAGCCATGATTAAAAATAGCCCCCGCTGTCCCGAGATGTCCAGTGTCACCAAGCAGTCCAACGTACAAACTCCACATCCACGAATTTCCTCCATACATGCAGTGCCGCGGTCTCTGTACACCGCCAAAATTGTTTTGTTGTGCACTGTATATTTTGTATATACAGTGTTGTGCACTGTATATTTTGTATATTGCTGAGCTACCTGTAAGCATTGCGCAACGCAAATTCCGATGATGGCAATAAAGGGAAATTAAGCAACCTCCCGATTAAATGTGATAGCCTATTTAATTTGGTTTGCATAACGTTATGGAACAATATATGTACTTATTTTTGCGGTTTGCATATGAGGTGGTCCGCGAAAATCCTTGATAATAAAAAGTGGTCCGCATAAACAAAAAGTTTGAGAACCCCTGCTTTAGAGTATATAATATGTAGAGACAGTGATGCCAATATAAACCAATGGGGGAGCACATCCGAACCAGGACGTTTTAATTTTGCACTCATTTCACATGCGCAGTTGTGTCCAGTGTTTTTTTGTTTTTGTTTTGTCAAGTCACATGTACAACGAGGAAGATGCAGAGCAGTAACCCAGAGAAGGCTATGCTAAAGCCCACCCCCCTTCTCCACAAGTTCTCATAACATTACATTACAGTCATTTGGCAGACACAATTAAATACATTTAATGTTAGACTATTCAACACTGGCTTGCCGGATGCGTAACTCCAAGCTTCCATGTCAGGGCTATGTCAAAGGGTAGGCGGAGCAAGAGGTCCGCACTTGGAACTTATTAGACAGACAACAGGCGCTCATTGAATGACTGGCGGTCAATGGAGTTTTTACAAAACAGTTTGCTAAACGGGTCATTATCAGACTGACGAAATCAAAAGTCTCCCTTTTCTTTTTAGATTACACTATATCCTTGGTTGTCAGGACCCAGTACTACTACTTACAATCCGTTATGGTTTTGACTATCTAAAGAAAACCAACTTTAAATCCGGCTAGCACCGGTCAGATGCGCGCCACTCTAACCCTAGCACCCGGAAACCCACCAGACGCGTACGCACACGCGCACTGCTGCGCTTCACTTCCGCTCCCATGTTAACGAATTGCCGTGGTTCTCACTGGCCGCGCGCGCACGGCTGGCGGGCAGACGACTCGCGGATGTGGAGCTAATTTTTCCGCGCTGGGCGGAATTTTCTGGCCGTCCGCATGCGCAATCTCATAGATATACATTGTATATGCGCAATATCTGCATCATATCACCACATATTCATGTTTTTCAACCTACGAATAGTTTTACTATTGTTATTAATTATTTGAATACATATTATATTTTAATATAGGCCCTAATGAAAAAGGAAACAGACAATCACCATTGTGGGATGAATGAAGTTAAATCAAGTCATACATTTAGCATATAACCAGTTATTCCCGTTTTTATAATGCTTTTTCTTTATTATAGTATACATATTTGTTCAATTAATTAAGACTATGCTTACTTCACGAAAGGGAAATAAACGTTATTCTATTCTATATAATATTCTGTTTTTATTATACTGATATCTCTGTATCGATTTAAGGTACTGCAGAATAGCTGCTAATTCTGCTATAATTAAATGTTTAGAACATGTTGATTACTGTCCCAAATAAACTTTATAAAGTAGGCATTGCCTTGTATGCTACATTTAGCTTTAAATTGCTAAATTTAGCTTTTAAGCAGTAAGACATATGTAATAGCAGTATTTACTTAACCATTATTTAGCGAAGCTCACAAATCCGGAATGTAGATAGTTTGTATAGCGTATGGCAAGCCGTTTTAACATTTATTCCTCGAGATTTACTAGTAACTATTCTAAAGTTACTAGTACTTATTTTTTAGTTACTAGTCACTAATCCAATAACGACTAGCATCTATTTCAGTTTTACCAGTAACTATTAATTAGATACTAGTACTTATTCTTTAGTTACTAGTAACTATTCCAATAGTTACTAGTATCTATTTCAGTTTTACTAGTACAAGTTTTTTAGATACTAGTACTTATATTTTTGTTACTAGTAACTATTCAGAAAGATATCCCCAACCCAGTAAGTACTAGTAACATTCACAACGTGATATCTACGTGTCATGCAAATTGGCTGCTAAATATTAATGAGGACCACACCACACTAAAGACGTCAATCGGCAAGCCGTTTTAACATTTATTCCAATTGCCGGACCCTGCTGTGTGCCGAGTCGACCACTGGGTGGCTCCTCGCTTGCAATTCAATAAAATTTTACAGTATGCCTAGCCTATTCCAAAGTCCAAAATCGGCAGAAATCCTAGCAGGGAAATATAGTGATGTTTTCACAACGAAACATAACTTATGTTTGCACAAATATACAGCTTTTCATACCCGAGAAAGAACGGAAGAAATCCGTTATAAAATAGCCTAGGGCCTACAATAGACGAATGCACTGCACTATTATATTACCGACTAAAAGGCCTAAAAACTACATCTTTAGCTTATATTAGGCTAATAAACGCAACATGGTGATAATCAATCATGTTAGTCTGATTACAACATTAAGATAGCCTACTTATAAGGCTATAGGGCAATAACATTAACGAAAAGTAACAAGTACAACTTTATTCAGCCAACGATGGATTCACAGTTAACGTGCAGCATAACACTTGCATTCTTCAAAAATTTGGATAAATAAATGGGCAATAATATTAGTAATATAATAATAATAATAATAATGAAAAAATGGCTACAGATCGTAAATTAGCCTCCGCATGGCAAATTGTAGCCGACAAAATAGCCTGAAATCGAAAACCAATAGGCAAAAAACGAAGCCGATGAAACTAAAACGTTACCTTTGCAATAAAAATATGTTTGTTAATGTGAAAATAATAACAGTGTAATAAGTCAAAAGTATTTAACAGTTGCACATTGTTTTTGTCGAAAATAAACTTCAGCTCGAACCCCCAATCCTCTGTATAGCGATTTTATTGGCGGTTGGCAAACCGGAGAGCATGCTGGATGTCTGCCTCATGTTTATGCATTCAGTCATTTGAATGAAGATATCTCCAAATTAAGATATCTCCAAATCAATTTTAACTAGTTGTTATTCGAGTTGAGGATATCTCCAATTTAATAGATACTAGTTGTTATTCCGATCTAAGATATCAACTATTTGCTTCTGACTAGTAACTATTCCAATAGTGACTAGTATCTACTTCAGTTTTACTAGTAACTATTAATTAGACACTATTACCTATTTATTAGTTAATAGTAACTATTCCAATTGTTACTAGTAACATTTTTATTGCTACTACATTACATTACATTATAGGCATTTAGCAGACGCTCTTATCCAGAGCGACTTACACAGCATTTTTGCATTTATACATACTATCCATTTACAGCTGGATATACTGAAGCAATGCAGGTGAAGTACCTTGCTCAGGGGTACAACGGCAGTGTCCTACCTGGGAATCGAACCTGCAACCTTTCGGTTACAAAGCCAGTTCCTTAACCATTGTACTACACTGCCGCTACTAGTAAGAATGTTAATTGAACTATCAAGTCATTTTGACTAGTTATTGCCAATGACGAGTAAAACAGAAATAGTTACTAGTAAGAATACAAATATTACTAGTCACAATTGGAATAGTTACTAGTAACTAATAAATAGGTACTGGTATCTAATGAATAGTTACTAGTAAAACTGAAATAGTTACTAGTAACTCTTGGAATAGTTACTAGTCACTAAAAAAATAAGAACTAGTATCTAATAAATAGTTACTAGTAAAACTGAAATAGATACTAGTCACTATTGGAATAGTTACTAGTCAGAAGCAAATAGTTGATATCTGAACCGCAGAGCCCCATAGAATTCAATTGCAAAAAAAATCAATTTCTTACTAGTAAAAATGGAATAGTAACTATTGGAATAGTTACTAGTAACTAAAGAATAAGTACTAGTATCTAATGAATAGTTACTAGTAAAACGGAAATAGATACAAGTAACTATTGGAATAGTTACTAATAACTAAAGAATAAGTACTAGTATCTAATGAATAGTTACTAGTAAAACTTAAATAGATACTAGTCACTATTGGATTCGTGACTAGTAACTAAAAAATAAGTACTAGTAACTTTAGAATAGTTACTAGTAAGTCTTGAGGAATAAATGTTAAAACGGCTTGTCATAATAGCGCGTCTCTGTCGTTCATGGAATGCGCTCCGAAAAAGCAATAAGCGTCTGTGCTCTTGCGCATCTGGTGGGTTCAGTTCTATGGGGTGTGATTGCTGACATTATCTCGATTACTAAACTAACTGAGCGGAGAACTGACGTGAATACACTCGTGTGGACGTGTGAAAAAATCCTATTGTGTTGATGGAGAACACGAGCGATGTCACGGCGAGTCAGATGTCACAGGCGTGCGTACAGACGTATCAGAGATGCGCTCAATAATTAGACGTGCGTGCGTACGATATTGCTTATTTTTTATGGGGTGTGATAGCTGACATTTCATTGCTAACTGAGCAGCTAATCGTATAAACGCACGTGTATAAGTACGTGTATAAGCAGACGCACGTGTATACGCCCGTGTAAACGCACGTGTATAACAGACGCACGCCCGTATAAACGCACGTGTATAACAGACGCACGTTTATATGTTTGCATAAGTAGCCTACAGTAGAAAGTGAGCAGACATTTTGGGAGTGGGGGGATTCACTTAATTTATGGTCAATGTTATAGAGTGTAATTACATGCCTTCACCTATAGGGGGACATTAGACTAGGTCAACCCACCCTTACCCTCTCACTCTGATGAAGCCGGCTGCCTTCGGGCCATGTTGTGTGTATCTCGCCTGTTACGTTGAAGGCTGTTAATAAAAGTGAACAAACTACCAGTTGGTGTCTGTTGCCTGAATGGAAATAAGCAACGATACTACAGTCAAATTGATTGTAGTTGCTGTTGTGGTTAATATTTTCTACGAACACTGTAACCTAGTTTAGGTTATGTAGTGTTAACATTATTTCATTTATGGTGTTTTGTAGGGGGGCTTGAGTGTGCTAGAATGGGGTATAACCTTTAACCAGTAGGCTAAACCTGATAGGCATAACGTCGTTCGCTGGCATTGTACTGTATCGGCTGTTAGTGAAATATTCTGATATAGCTAACAATCAATATCCGCTACAGTTGAATTATCATTTTTGCTAGCGTTCTTATTCTAGAAAAGTCAGTGGAAGGCAACGATGGCTAGGAAGACAGCCTATTCATTACATCATTGGATACCTTTAAGTAAATAATCAACCCCATAATAAAATCGTCTTTGCATTGTAAACAATCGTATCTGTGTTTTATTACTTTCGCGCTGTTTACCAGAGCGTGAACAACTGGGCACGCAGTTAGTAGAAATGGAGCCGATAATGTTTGTGGCGATGCTGTTGCTTCTGGGGTGCTTTTCCACTTAAATGGAGAAAAGACGGACTGCTGCCAGTATAAGACAGTGGATCATTATTGAAAACATCCGACGAAGGCAAGCCATCCGGAGAGCTGGGCGAAGAGGAGGGCTTCTCTTCGTATGACAATTGCGCTTGTCACATTTACAAATTAAAAGTTTGGTTTGCGAACTGGCGAATCTGCTTGGATTTACGTACGGAATTTTGAGACAAATATTCCGTTGTTTTTTCCGTGTCGATTCACACCTGCTTAACTAGTGATTTACACAAAAAACTTCTTCTTCTGCGCTACCTAACACGGCGATGTGTTTTCGGATTATACCTATGAACACAAATTGAGAGGTGTGTGTGTGTGGATGGTAAATATAATTGTGGATTATACTTTTGTGTTTGTTTATTTTTTATAGAAATCTACCTCCATAGTTTTGGCCCTAACCACCCCCCATAGCAAGTCCTCTATGATAAGGTCCTTACATTAAAAGTGATAATAAGTGACGCTGATATTGCTAAACTGAGTGGTATTATAGTGTGCTTGGCTCACACCTAGCTAGCTAAGTAACTAGGGGCAACGACTTGGCTCTGCTATTTCGTTAGCTAACGTTAGCTAGCTTGCCCAGACTGGGACAAAAAAAAAATGCAAGCGTGCCTGTGGGCATGACCTGTGAGTTTGGAGACCACATATTCTCTTATGAGTACTTAGCGTGCATGCACGTGTTCTCAAAAAATGTAAATTTCATAGGCTAGGTGTCAATTAAAATAAACTGGGGCATGCTCTCTGCCTCTGCTATTCGTGCAACTACTATACTAGCTAGCCCCATTCTACCTTTCTCCAAAACATTACCAAACTAGCTATATGAATGATGTAATTCAAATGATTTTACCTTTTATGACATTACTTTATGTTCATGTAAACAAGGCAATTGATTTCTGTTTTATCTTTTCACAGACCTTAATTCACCCTGTTTAATTTGTTAAGTGGTACTCTCCAAGTCTTTATAGTGGTGGTGATGATGGCCCAGAAAATCTTGAGGCATTGTGTGGTTAGTGTCCTATTTATAATGTTGAGGGCAGACATTTAAGTTTTGTTTATGTCCTTATTCCTGTGCAAACCCTAAATTATACTAATTTATAAATTTTGATCTGAATGTTTTCTACAGGCAGCGGACCGAGTCCTCATCCAGGCAGCCACCAAGAAGACAATGGTGGGGATCTTAAACAATGTCAGTGATGAACTGGAACACATCAGGATTGTCTTGATGGGCCTGACAGTACAACTGGACCTGGACAGTGTGGCTGCCATGTTGTTTGGATTAGTGTACGCTTTGAACTTGATCTACCCTCCCAAAATGAATTTCACCCTTGAGGTGACATAAGAAGGTTTTCATCAAAAGCTGTACAACACCACCACCTATTTTTTAAATTTTTATTTCTGACACAGTGAAAGCAATAACCGACCCCCAACTCCAAATTTTCACTTGGATTTTTAAATATTTCTGTGATTTTCTTAAATTCTTACATATGGGAAGGGAAAAGTAAAATGTGGACATTTCTACCTGTAGCATCATCTAGCATGTTTACTATGTTCTCTCTTGATAACAATGTGGCTTTGTCCGAGGAAAGTTATTTTTTTCAATTTAAATTTTCTATTTCTTTCACTATCAATGCAGTCAAATGGTGAAACTATGGGAAACAATACAAAACGTATTTGAAATGGACTACTTTGATACTTAATTAGCAACATTCACCATTATTGTTGATTTCCAAAAATTACTGTAGTGGTTCGTGGTTGTTTTCTTTTATTTTATTTTGCAGCTCTCGCCCTGCTTTCCCGATTGTGAATCAATCTGATTTTTTCCACGCTCCGTTTCGTGGTTTGCTTTCCTCATTATTTTTTCACCTGTGCTTCTACCTGCAGGGTATTTAAGTTTCTCACTTCCGCTTCTCCGGTGCTTGTCTTACTACATTGCATTCGAGCCAGGTATAGCCAGGTTACTAGCGACCTCCTGATATTAAACATTGTTTATGTTCAGGGGGGACTTGCTAGTTAGCTACTTAATCGGGTATTGGATTTGTTTTTCCCCCTGGTCGCGTTTTCTATTTAGCACTTTGCTGTTCTTTCGTTTTGGTTTTACACTTCTACGGCTCTGAGCTAAGGCAGCCGAGAGTGTTCTTTTGTTTACTAAGTTTTCCGTTTTTGTGTCATTATTTGTGTTTGGAGGTTTAGTTGTTATTTACTAGTTTTCTAGTTCGCCCGTTTTTATTTTCGTGTTGGCTGCTTAGCCTTAAGGAAGTACGTTCCTGTTTTTTCTTTCTTTATTTATTATTTTCTCTCCCTTAATTATTAGTCCTCACGTCTTGTGAGCTGACTTGTTCAGATTCCTCCCACCTTCGCGTTTGAATATCCGATCAATTAAGAAACCCATTACAATTACATGTTTGCACAAATTCAGATATGTCCATGTGGAACTCCAGTTGTTGTATACATGTTCTTGCTGTGGTGAATTTGTGAAGGTCTCCTGTTTGTCAAAATGTTGTTTTTTTAGTTTTTTTTAATGTGCAATTACAATTTATATTTTGGTAACAGAAATGGCTTCTGCTTTGTCTGTTTATGGGTTTATTGCCATCTACACATTTACATTCAAACACTTAGGGGAAACCGGTAATGTTGTATTTACAAGATTAGATGTAATGTTCTCGTAAGGGTGTGACTACCGCAAATTAAACATCAAGTTAAACTCCACTCAAAATATAGAGTCGTTGTTGTAGTAGTTGAAGAAACGTTTACTGCTAACTCCTTCACCATGACATGGAGTGAAAACTGCAGAAATAAATTACAGAAAACAAATACAATGAGTCTTGTGTCGTTTTTTACCCACCCAGAATTGTAACAAAGCATGAATTACATTGTACATACTTGTAAATAAAATCGTTTTTTTATCTTAACTTATCAACCACATTTTTATCAACTAATCCCTAATATATTATCTTTAACATGTTACTGAAGAAATATTATTACTTACGACAATGATTTATCAGTCCTTTTGGGAGGATTCAAAAAGATCTTTGTTTAGCACATCACATGTGGCTCCATTATATTTAATGCATTTCCTGCTTTCCTAACAGGAAGTGATATGCGACTAACAGGAAGTGATGCGTTCTGACTAACTTTAACTCAACTATTTTAAAGAAACAGTACAATTTAACACAAATGCACTCCAAAGCAGTATTTAACATTAGTAAATAACAAATTATGTCTTGTAGACATCACACTCCCCGCCTGACCTCAATGAGGTCACTAAACCTAATATACAAGGAGTTTGAATCAGGCTTTGTCTTCTGGGAGAAGTAAGACAACTTCTGCAATTGGTCTGAGAAATGTCTTTACTGTATCTTGGTCGGCAGTTCTAACCTCAACCTTTCTCACGTGTCCGTCTTTCCCAGGGAACGTGGTGGTGACCCTAGCCATAGGCCAAGAGTTGCGTACAGCCTGCTTGTCTCTGAGTAGGACCACATCCCCGACTTGTAGGTTTCTTCGAGGCGATGTCCTGGTACTTCACTTTTTCGTGATGATGGCGCATCAGCAGTAGGGATACATGGCTGTCTTTAGGCAAAATGATGGGATGCCTTTCGCTGGTCTCCAAATTGGAATGTCGTAGCCGGCCACCAACGTAGATCACGTTGTTCTCGATGATCGGGCTGAGCTGTTGGAGACAGCTGTTTTTGGGAATTGGTTTTTGTGTTTCCCACTTGTTACGTTTTTCCTCAGGAAGAGGAGTATCCCAATCTGAGAGTTCGGAGCTAAGCTCTCTTAGGAGAGCCCTTCCTTGGATGGTCACGGGTGCCAATAGACCCAGAGGATCGAAGATGCTGTTTACTACAGACAGTACCCCACGGCGAGTGAATGGCTTGGTTACTTTCGATACAACGTAGGTGAAGGTATCCATGGATATCTCCCAGAGGAGACCTAAGCTGCGCTGTGTGAGCGGAATCTCTCCGGTAAGGTCTAGGTCTTTAATGACTATAGCGCAGTCCTCAGGGGGAAAGGCCTTCAAGACGGTTTGGCTGTTCGAGGCAAACTTGTGGAGATGGATGTTTGATTCCCGCAGAGAAGCCTGCGTTCTTCTTATCAAGTCAATTGCTTCAAGTTCGGTTGGTACGGATATCAAGCCGTCGTCGACGTAGAAATGTCTTTCCACGAATTCAACAGTGTCAGCGCCATGCTGTTGTGCTCCTTCTTTGATGGCTCTTCTCAACCCATATATAGCCACAGCTGGCGACGGGCTGTTGCCGAAAACGTGGACTTTCATTCGATAGTCAATTACCTTCTTGGTAACGTCGTTGTCCTGGTGCCACAAGAAACGAAGAAAGTTGCGGTGTTCTTTTTTCACATCAAAACAGTAGAACATCTGTTGGATGTCCGCTAACACTGCTACTTTCTCTTTTCGGAAACGGAGAAGAACACTAATTAAGGTGTTATTCAAATCCGGGCCGGATAGCAACACGTCGTTGAGGGAGACACCACTATGTTGTGCGCTTGAATCGAAAACTACCCTTATCTGGTTGGGCTTCCGAGGATGATATACTCCAAACGTAGGAAGATACCAACATTCTTCCTCGTCCTTCAGCGGTGGTGCCACCTCGGCATGTCCATTTCGGAAGAGCTTATCCATGAACGTGAAGTACTGTTCTTGCATCTCTGGTTTCCTTTTTAGTACTCTCTGCAGAGACATGAACCTGTTGACGGCCTGCTCTCTGTTGTTGGGAAGGCGCCGGCGGGTTTCCCTGAAAGGGAGTGGGGCAACCCAACTATTCTCCCCGTTTCTGCAGATGTTAGCATCCATCATGTCCATAAAAATTGTATCCTCAATTGACGGAGCAGGTCTGTTGTCATGTTCTGTTTTGTTAAACACTGTTTTTCCCAGTGTCTCCTCTGTAGCTTTGGCTGCTCGGATGATGTTATCTTGCATTCCCTTGACATGCATGTAGGCTTTGCAGGGTTGAAAGATCGAAGGACGGCCTCCTTCCAGCACATTGGTCTTGAAGCTGTTAACCGTCGGCTTATGGACGTTTCCAAGGCACACTTCGCCTATTACCACCCAGCCAAGGTCTAGGCGTTGAGCGAATGAAGCGTTGTGCGGCCCCTTGACCTGTTTTCTGACCTTGTGCACCTCCAAGACATCTCTTCCCAGAAGCAGCAGAATTTCTGCTTTCTGATCTAGGTCCGGGAGGTGTTTGGCAATATGCTGGAGATGAGGTTGTCGTAACACAGCACTTGGTGTCGGGATCTCCGAACGATTATTTGGGATCTCACTACACTCGATGAGTGGTGGGAGTGAAATTACCACTTTGCCATCTAGAGATTCAGCTTGGAATCCTTCGGCACGTCTCCCTGACGTTTCAACTAAACCAGAACAGGTTCTCAGCCGATACGGGAATGGTTTGCCTTCTACATCAAAGAGGTTGAAGAATCCTGGTTTGGCCAGTGAGCGATTGCTCTGGTCATCCATTATCACATAGGCATTGATAGCCTTGCGCCTAGCATCCTTAGGATAAACCTTCGTGAGGCAGATTTTTGCGCAAGAACGGTTCCATTGGCCCTCGCCACAAACTTCTGTGCAGCTTGAGGTAACTACAGCTGGGTCAGCATCGGCTTCTCCCTCCCCGCCGTTCTCTGTTGACAGTGAAGGAGCCTTTGGGTTTTGAGGTGGCGGGCCAGGATGCATAACTGTGACATGGTAGGTGCGGTCACATTCCTGACACTTCACTGATGCCTTGCAATCCTTGGCGAGGTGTGAAGTGGACACACAGCATCTGAAACAAATTCCTTTTTCCTTCAGAAAGGCTTTTCTCTCGTCAATTGGTTTGTTTCTGAACGCTCGACAATCCTGGAGTGAGTGTGGCTTGTCGTGCACTGGACAGGTCTTAGTCAGGTCAACATTTGTTTGTTTGTTAATTGTTCTTGTGTAAACATCTGTTTTATGTACTGAGAAAGTTCTGTCATTGTTGAATTTCTTTAAGGCTGGTCTTTCTGGTTTGGTCAAGGTTGCAGCGCTCCCTTGATGCATGAAGCTGGGATCGTTCCTCTTTTTGGCTTCATAGCCCACAAATCTGCAGAAGTATTCAAAGGGAGGGAACCGTCCATTGTTCACTTCTTTGAATCTCGAGCCAGCAGACAGCCATTTCTCCTGAAGTCCAAAAGGCAGTTTTTCTGTGATTGGTGAGATTCCCCGTGAGGTGTCCAAATATGACAAGCCTGTGAGATAGCCATCTTCTTTGGCACCGAGGATCTCAGACAGCAAGTCGCCGAGCTCACGGAGTTTGACGTGATCTTTGTTAGTGAGCTTGAGGAAACTCTCCAGACGCTGAAAAAGTGACTTCTCCATGATCTCTGGGGCGGCGTAACACGGAGACGTTCCCATGGTTTGTTTAGCGCCTCTGTGGGATTGCCCACATACACTGAGCGTATACGTTTCACGTATTCACCTGATTCTTTGCCAAGCCGCTTTGTCATGAGGTCGAGTTGCTGGACTGGACTCAAATTAATATCGCTTATCATATTGGTGAACGAGGCGTACCATACGCGATAGTTTTCTGGCTTGTCATCAAAATGGTACAGGCCGGAGTTTGTCAGATCTCGTCTGGCTAAGTACTGTGCCAAGGGTTCTGCTACAGGTGTCGAGACTGCTGGAGAAGCTTGTTTCGGGATGAAGGGCTGAGCATGAACGTTCACTTGTTCTGGAGTGTATGGTTGAAATTTTTTATCTGCTTGCTGACGTAAGTATGGTTGCATGTTTCCATCGGGATTGGATGCTGGCCATCGATGTTTTGTAGGTATCGGTAAGTATATATCATCGGCTGCTTTAAATTCTACCTTGAGGTTACCTAATGATGATTGAACGATGTCTTCTGCAGGTGACCAATGTGGTATGAAGCTCTCGTCAGGATTCGTATGGGATGGGCCCGCAACATGTGAGTGAGGAAATGCTTTGAAACTCCCATCCAATTCTATATGAGATGGATCCTCAAAAGGTGAGTGACGGGAGTGAGAACCTTGTTTCAGGGCATTTTGTGAACGAACATATTCACTGGTGCGTTCCATTTTATTTCCACACTCTGTTGCTGCAACTTCATCTATCACTTGGGAACCTTCTACCATTTCCAAAACCTGTGCTTCCGCTGTAGCTGCTTCTGCTTCACACTGTAGCTTTAAAACTTCTAGTTCTAATAAGATTCTTGTTTTTTCAAATTGTACCTTTGCATCCCTAGCGCTTGCTTCAAATTGTACCTCAGCATCCCTAGCGCTTGCTTCCAAATCCTTATTAGCTGACTCTAGCTTCAGCTTTAGTTCTTTTGATGCGTATGCTGCTCTTATCTTGGCTGCTTCAGCCTTAGCCCGGGCACGTTGTGCATTGCTAGACGAAGAGGATGAAGATCTTCCTCCTGAGGTTGCTGATTTTCCACTTTTTTTGGAAGACATTTTGATCCTTGCAAATACTGATCTGTATCTGTCTTTTCACTGTAATGTTCTCGTAAGGGTGTGACTACCGCAAACTAAACATCAAGTTAAACTCCACTCAAAATTAAATAAAGAGTCGTTGTTGTAGTAGTTGAAGAAACGTTTACTGCTAACTCCTTCACCATGACATGGAGTGAAAACTGCAGAAATAAATTACAGAAAACAAATACAATGAGTCTTGTGTCGTTTTTTACCCACCCAGAATTGTAACAAAGCATGAATTACATTGTACATACTTGTAAATAAAATCGTTTTTTTATCTTAACTTATCAACCACATTTTTATCAACTAATCCCTAATATATTATCTTTAACATGTTACTGAAGAAATATTATTACTTACGAAAATGATTTATCAGTCCTTTTGGGAGGATTCAAAAAGATCTTTGTTTAGCACATCACATGTGGCTCCATTATATTTAATGCATTTCCTGCTTTCCTAACAGGAAGTGATATGCGACTAACAGGAAGTGATGCGTTCTGACTAACTTTAACTCAACTATTTTAAAGAAACAGTACAATTTAACACAAATGCACTCCAAAGCAGTATTTAACATTAGTAAATAACAAATTATGTCTTGTAGACATCACATTAGATCATGTGGAACTGATGTCCACAATATATTTATGTAATACCAACAATAAAAATCATATTGGAGACATGGTAATGAATCAAGTAGAATGGACATTACAAAATGATGTGGAAGTTATATAACTCTATGGTGTTTAGGTTTGTAACGATGACCCAAGCGCAACAAAACAAAACACGATTGACAGAACAAGTCACTCACGAATGTGAGGACCACTAAAAGAGTCTCAGTAGCCAAATAATAAACAACCCACTAACACAGGTGTGGCTCCCAAACAGAAATAGACGAGCATAAGCTCGAAAAGGAGAAAACACAGAATCACCTTCGGAACGTAGACCATAACACCTAATAAGAGATGAAAAATAAATGAAATAAAAATAAACCTCTCACTCTCAATATAGCAGAGAGTAGATGAGAAAAAAGGAACTATTCCCTAAAGAGCTTCAAGGACAGCTAAAGCCAATCTAATAATGAAAATCTAGAGCAGCTATAACCTGACAAACCCTGACTTCGTAAAGGCACAAAATGACAAAGAAGCGCCAGGAAGCGGAAGTGAGAGGCTTAAATATCTAGCAGGTAATCGGACAGGTGAAACAAATGATAAGTGGGGAGAAGCAAAACCGCGAACCGGAACATGGAAAAAATCAGATAGACTGCTTACCGGAGAGAGAGGATGGTGTGAGATTTACTTGAGCATATTAAGTTGACTCAACAGGAAAACATTGTGTTGAATTTACATGAAGAAATCATGTTGGTTTAACAAATATGAATTGAGTAAATTGAAATGGATCAATTATGTTGAGAGAACGTGATTTAATTATGTGAAATCGATGTCCAAAATTGTTTCATGTAAATTCACTTGGTTGTGGACTCTGAACCGCATGCTGCAGGAGAGCTTTGTTGGCATAGTGGGTAGAACAATTTCAAGTTTTTGAAAATAATTTGTGAAAATATGTGACAGAAGTATTTTGCCGAATTGTGTGTAGTTGAATGTTTATGCACCCTAAATGAAATAATATGGCTTAATAATATGGACACTACTAGTAACCTGTACTCAAGTTAATTGAGTTCAATCTCATGTGTAGGAGTCTAAGTGAGTTAAAGCACAACTGAAGTTTGGTAGAACTTTGGGTTGTAGTTACCTGGCCATGATATGAGTCCAAATAGAGGCGAAATATGTTTGTTAGTTGCTCTGTGCTCCCCTGGGGTGATAATCCAGAATAGGGTATTTATCGCTCTTTATTCACTTCTATGGGGTAGCTAAAACGGTCTCAAAATGACACTTCTAGCACATATACAATCGCAAACAAAGAGGATTCTGTCAATACAAGCAATAAGCATTTCTCTTGCGTATTTGTTTTATTTTTATTAAATGGTCCGACCTGCCGACATTTTGGTAGTTTTTTCTGGTAGCTTGCTAACAACATTGAAGAAAATAGTACTTTATAAATAAATAGAATTATTTGAATTAGCCTACATGAAAAAAATATGTACGAGGACTGGTTATTTTTTCTATTGACAGAATCCGCTTCTTGACTGGTGTCGTGAAAAATAAGTTCCCCCTCAGAAATAAGTTCCACCCTGTCAATATGACGTCACAATTTAAAGGGACGAATGTCCGTTTGTTCAGCGATAGTTTGAGTGACAGTTGTAGCTGAAGTCATTGCTTGGCGTGCTTCTAGCAATTCATGTAGTTCAGTTGTGTGATATCTAAAAATAAATATAAATATTGAAACTAATGTTTCATGACATTTAGTTTATACAAATAGTAGTTAGTTAAATTGTTAATGCACGATTTGGCGCATTTCAAACAATTTAGCCTATGTCACACCTAGCGTTTAAACATTAAGAAATATGAATATTGAAACTAATTTCATGCTCCAACGTGGAAATAAGCTAGATGATTGGTTGTCCCATAACAAAACCATGTACCAACGTTTAATAAGCAACAAGATACAATTAAATAATTAATAAATTAGAAAGCGAATATGTCGATCGGTAGTTAGCTTGCAGATATGGGGCTTCGCTAACTTACAAATCACAGTAAGATGACATTAACGTTAGCTCGCTAACCCGTTCCAAATGTTAAGTGAGTTTGGCTTCGAAAACCTTCACTAAACTTAATAATAGCTGACCCACTGAAAATATACAGCTGAAGTGGGATAACGAGATCCATTTGAACTGAGGCGAGCGAGCTAGTCAGCTAATTAACAAATTGAAAACAGTTGTTTAACTTCTGCAATAGGGACGCTCCTTAGGTGAATAGTGATTTGATGCTCGTTACAGTCAGCAAGCTAATTATTAAATTATAGCACTGTACTTCCTTACGAAAAAATACTTTCTATCATACTCTATAGTGAATCTTATAGTCACGTATTGTATGTTATATACTCTATAGTTCGCCTAATGTATTTTTTAATAGATCATATAATAGTAGCCTTGTTTGTCCTATAGGGATTGCTATGGGAAATCTTATAGGAATTTGTAGGAATTGTCCCAAAATATCATAAGATTTCTATAGGAATCCTATAGTACTTTTTCGTAAGGGTTACAGATAAATTATAATGCACAGCCATTTAATGATTTGCCAGTTCAGTTTTTAGATTTCAAAGTCAAAGTCAAAGTGTTTTTATTTATCAAGTGCACAGTATAACACAAGGTCATTCTGAACAATGAAATTCTTAGGACATGGCAAGCAACAACTATGTAGTAGGCATTAAAAACAAACAAAAACAAAAACATATATCAAATAAGGGCAAGAATAACAAATATAAGTATACATAGCGGTAAAACACTAGCAGCAGTTCCAGATATGGACAGTAGGAGTATTAAATATAAAGTGTGGAGGTGCCGATAGACATGTGCAATAGATTAAATTAAGGTGATGTACATTGAATGTACATAAGAAGTGCCTAGAGCATACAATGAGGTGCGATGAATGCGATTAATGCTGCTGGTTGAGAAGCCTGATGGCCTGGGGGAAAAAACTGTTTGTGAGTCTGGTAGTCCGTGCCCGAATGCTCCGGTAACGTCTACCAGACGGCAGCAGCGAGAACAGTCCATAGCCTGGGTGGCTGTAGTCTTTTATGATTTTCTGTGCTTTCTTAAGGCATCGCGTGTGGTAGATGCCTTGCACAGAGGGGAGGTGGCAGCCAATGATGCGCTCCGCTGTCTTCACCACCCTCTGGAGGGCCTTGCGATCAGCAGCGGAGCAGCTGCCATACCAGGTAGTAATGCAGCCAGTGAGAATGCTCTCAATGGTGCACCTGTAAAAGTTGGTGAGAGTTTTGGCAGACATGCCAAACTTCTTGAGTCTCCTCAGGAAGTATAGGCGCTTTTGGGCAGTTTTTACTGCCGCGACCGATTGCCTGGACCAGGATAGGTCATCGCTGATGAACACACCGAGGAACTTGAAGCAGGAGACTCTCTCCACTTCAGCTCCATCGATGTGAATGGGGGCGTGACCCCCCCCCTGTCGCTTCCTGAAGTCCACGATCATCTCCTTAGTCTTGCAGACGTTGAGAGAGAGGTTGTTGTCCTGGCACCATGTTGCTAAGATGCTGACCTCCTCTCTGTAGGCGGTCTCATCGTTGTTGGAGATGAGACCCAGGATGGTGGTGTCGTCTGCAAACTTAAGGATGGCGTTGGAGCTGCGCGTGGCCACACAGTCGTGTGTGAACAGGGCGTACAGGAGGGGACTGAGTACGCAGCCCTGAGGGGCTCCGGTGCTCAGGGTCAGTGCAGAGGAGAAGCGGTTACCCATTCTCACCACCTGGGGTCTGCCCGTCAGGAAGTCCAGGATCCAGTTGCAAAGGGAGGTGTTAAGACCCAGGATCCTGAGCTTGGGAATGAGCTTAGCGGGCACAATTGTGTTGAATGCTGAGCTGTAGTCTATAAACAGCATCCTCACGTATGTGTTACCCTTATCCAGGTGGGAGAGGGCGGTGTGCACTGTCAGGGTGATGGCGTCGTCCGTAGATCTGTTGGGACGGTATGCAAATTGAAGGGGGTCCAAGGTGTCAGGAAGGGAGGAGCAAATGTGGGTTCTGACTAACCGCTCGAAGCACTTCATGATGATGGAGGTCAGTGCTACAGGGCGGTAGTCATTCAGGCAGGTGATGGAAGGTTTCTTTGGTACGGGGACAATGGTTGTCTGTTTGAAGCAGGTGGGGACTGCAGACTGTTTCAGGGAGAGGTTGAATATAGAGGTAAATACCTCCGCTAGCTGGTCAGCGCACGCTCTGAGGACACGGCCTGGAATGCCATCTGGCCCTGGTGACTTCCGAGGGTTTACTCTTTTAAAAGCTCTCCTCACGTCAGCCATAGATAGGTACAGAGTGCAGTCATCCTGGTCCTCAGCTAGTTTTTCCGAAGGGATGGTGTTGCTCACCTCAAACCGTGCGTAAAAGGTGTTGAGCTCATCGGGAAGAGAGGCGGCGGGCTGGGCATCACTGCTATTTCTCCCTTTGTAGTCTGTGATGGAGCGCAGTCCACGCCACATGCGTCTGGGGTCGGAACTGTGGTAGTTGGACTCCAACTTGTCCCTGTAGGCTCTTTTTGCATCTCTGATGGTTTTCCGTAGGTCATATCTGGACTTCCTCAAGGCCTCCAGGTCCCCAGATCTATAGGCAGAAGACCGTGCTCTGAGTTTAGCACGGACATCACCATTAATCCAGGGCTTTTGGCTGGGGAAAGTCCTAACATTGACTCTCGGGACAACGTCATCTATGCACTTGGAGATGTAGGCTGAGACAGAGTCTGTGTATTCATCAATGTCCCCATCAGCTGCAACACAGAACATCTGCCAGTCTGTGGTTTCAAAACAGTCCTGCAGAGTGGCAATGGATTTCTCACTCCAGCGTTGAACTGCTCGAAAAACCGGTTTTTCCTGTTTTAGACGTTGTCTGTAGGTTGGGAGGAGAAGAATGGAGGTGTGATCCGCCTTACCAAAGGCAGGGCGGGGGAGGGGTTTATAGCTGTCCCGTAGTTGAGAATAACAATGGTCAAGAGTCTGATCACCACGGGTAGGAAAGTTAATATGCTGGTGATATTTAGGCAATACTTTCCTCATATTAGCCCTGTTGAAGTCGCCAACAACAATAGAAGCTGCCTCAGGGTGAGCGTTCTCTAGTCCATTAATTACTCCGTAAATGTCCTCTAGTGCGCGTGTTTTATCTGCCTGCGGGGGAATGTAAACTACTGTGATTATGGCGGAGCTGAATTCCCGAGGGAGGTAGAAGGGACGGACTTTTACAGTTAAGAGCTCCAGGTCTGGTGAGCAGTGTTTTGTAAGCACTGCTACATCCGAACCCCAGCGAGAGTTAACCATAATGCAGACCCCACCGCCTCTGCGTTTACCTGACTCCGTAGTTCTGTCCTGCCGGTAGATGGAAAATCCAGCCGGGGTAGCGGCCGAGTCAGGTACCGTCGGGTCAAGCCAGGTCTCAGTAAACGCCAGCACGCAGCAGTTCGCAATGTCCCGCTGGAAGTTAATCCGTGCGTGTAGTTCGTCCATTTTATTGTCCAGGGATTGAACATTTGCCAGTAAAATGCTCGGTAACGGCGGTTTGCAGTATCTCGTCCGTGATCTGCATAGGATACCGGCACGTTTGCCTCTTTTCTTTCTCCTCCGTCGGCGTATTGGTAAACACAACGGCGGCAGGACAAAGGAATCACAGCACGTACTCCGGTAAATTGAGAAAAAGTCCGTGTCCAGTGACGAACGAACTTCCAAAAGTGCTTGTCGATCATACTGTATGAGCGACAGTGCAGTACGTACAAAAATAAAAACAATACAAATAATAATAGACAAAAAGCTACTAGTTGAATGCGGAGCCATTGTCAGTGCGACCTTCCACCGGCGCACCAGGACACAGGTCAATGTTCCTTACTAGATCAGAGCTTGCAGTTAATACTCTTATAAAAACAATAATGCTGATCTGCAGAATGTACACTATCAAAGTAAGGCCCCTCAGTCTAATATAAAAATTAAAGCAAAGATGACACTATGAAAATATTACCTGAAATACAACAATGGCATGTGTTCAGACATAAAGCAAAGGTCTCAGTCTAAAAGACAAAAAAAATCTTTTTTTTTTGAAGTTCAAAATGAAATGGAAATTCACATTTATCTGTGGTAAATTGAAGATCATCAAAATGTTTACATGTAAAAGGAAAAACACATTACATTGTCTATGTTACTGCTACTTAAACCTTCTGAAGTTATTTCCATTTAAAACAGTGTAGAAACTGGTGGACAGTTCACAAAAAGCTAATTGTTTCCAGAATATTTCTGGTTACATGTTATTGTGATTTTGTTTTTTTAAATAAAACATCAAGACTTGTGTTTAATTCAGAAATTTATAAAATTATTTAATTGTACAAATACATTAATTTATCAGGACATTAATCATAAAAGTTATTTCACTATGTGGACATACTAGGCTATTGCATTTCTATGAAATAGAAAAATGTGGACATCTGTTTTGGCCTCGTCTCTACATATTACACTGCTCAAAGAAATTAAGGGAACACTTAATCAACACAGTATAACACCAAGTCAATTAAACTACCGTAGAAGGGCAACAACCCAGCGGCAGGACCGGTATCTGCTCCTTTGTGCGAGGAGGAACAGGAACAGGAGGAGCACTGCCAGAGCCCTACAAAATGACCTCCAGCGGGCTACTCGCGTGCATGTTTCTGACCAAACTGTCAGAAACAGACTCCATGAGGGTGGCATGAGGGCCTGACATCCTGTAGTGGGATCTGTGCTCACAGCCCAGCACTGTGCAGCTCAATTGGCATTTGCCAGAGAACACCAGAATTGGCAGGTTCGCTATTGGCGCCCGTTCTCTTCACAGATGACAGCAGGTTCACACTGAGCACATGTGACAGACGTTAAAGAGTGGAGAAGCCATGGCGAATGTTATGCTGCCTGCAACATCATTACATTACATTACAGGCATTACTTACGCAGCATTTTTGCATTTATACATAGTATCCATTGATACAGCTGGATATACAGGTACAGCTCAAAAAATTTGAATATCGTGAAAAAGTTCAATATTTTTTGTCACTCATTTCAGAAAGTGAAACTCATATATTATATAGATTCATTACACATAGAGTGAAGTATTTCAAGCCTTTATTTCTTGTCATTTTGATTATTATGGCTTACAGCTAATGAAAACCCAAATTCAGTGTCTCAGAAAATTAGAATATTGTGAAGAAAGTTCAATATTGGAAACTCATGGTGTCACACTCTAATCAGCTAATTAACTCAAAACACCTGCAAAGGTTTCCTGACCACCTGCAAATGGTCTCTCAGTCTGGTTCAGTAGGCTACACAATCATGGGGAAAACTGCTGAATTGACAGATGTCCAGAAGACAGTCATTGACACCCTCCACAAGGAGGGTAAGCCACAAAAGGTCATTGCTAAAGAAGCTGGTTGTTCACAGAGTGCTGTATCCAAGCATATTCATAGAAAGTTGAGTGGAAGGAAAAAGTGTGGTAGGAAAAGGTGAAGCAACAGGCATAATCGCAGCCTTGAGAGAATTGTCAAGCAAAATCCATTCAAGAATTTGGGGGAGCTTCACAAGGCGTGGACTGAGGCTGGAGTCAGTGCATCAAGAGCCACCACACACAGACAAATCCAGGACATGGGCTACAAATGTCGCATTCCTCGTGTCAAGCCACTCCTAGCTGGGCTAAGGAGAAAAAGAACTGGACTGTTGCTCAGTGGTCCAAAGTCCTCTTTTCAGATGAAAGTAAATTTTGCATTTCATTTGGAAATCAAGGTCCCAGAGTCTGGAGGAAGAGTGGAGAGGCACAGAATCCACGTTGCTTGAAGTCCAGTGTGAAGTTTCCACAGTCAGTGATGATTTGGGGTGCCATGTCCACTGTGTTTTCTGAAGTCCACAGTCAACGCAGCCATCTACCAGGAAATTTTAGAGCACTTCATGCTTCCTTCTGCTGACAAGCTTTATGGAGATGCTGATTTCATTTTCCAGCAGGACTTGGCACCTGCCCACACTGCCAAAAGTACCAAAAGCTGATTCAATGACCATGGTATTACTGTGCTTGATTGGCTAGCAAACTTGCCTGACCTAAACCCTATAGAAAATCTATGGGGTATTGTCAAGAGGAAGATGAGAGACAACAGACCCAACAATGCAGACGACCTGAAGGCCGCTATCAAAGCAACCTGGGCTTCCATTACACCTCAGCAGTGCCACAGGCTGATCGCCTCCATGCCACGCCGCATTGATGCAGTAATTCATGCAAAAGCAGCCCCAACCAAGTATTGAGTGCATATAAATGAACAGAAGGCTGACATTTCTGTTTAAAATATCCTTTTTTATTGATCTTATGTAATATTCTAATTTTCTGAGACAATGAATTTGGGTTTTCATTAGCTGTAAGCCATAATCATCAAAATTACAAAAAATAAAGGCTTGAAATATTTCACTCTATGTGTAATGAATCTATATAATATATGAGTTTCACTTTCTGACATGAGTGACAAAAAATATTGAAATTTTTCACGATATTCAAATTTTTTGAGCTGCACCTGTATACTGAAGCAATGCAGGTGAAGTACCTTGCTCAAGGGTACAACGGCAGTGTCTGACCCGGGAATCGAACCTGCAACCTTTCGGTTACAAAACCAGTTCCTTAACCATTATACTACACTGCCAGCCTAACATCATACAGCATGACCGGTTTGGTTTAATTTCCACAGTTTATATACTCAAAGGGAAAAACTGGAAAATTATTTCTTTACCACAGAGAGGTGGCCGAGAAACTCCTGGAAAATGGCAAATGCCAGTCTGGCACCCAAATTGGACATGCTACTGATGAAACAGAGAACTGATGTTATATACCATTTTGTTGTGGTGGAAGAGGGGTGGGGTTTGGGGGTGTCCGTGGGTGGATTGGATTCCAAATTTTTTTGGATTCCTTGCGTATGCCTACCTACATACATTAGAAGACTTTGAAAAAACTTTGAAAGACTTCTAAAATACTAAAGTCTGACACCCTCTCACATCTAAAGACATTTTTAAGTCACAGACTATAAGATTTTGCAAAGCCTGGGGATCTTGCAAGACTACAACTAGATTCCTTTTGAAATTATTTTCCATTCTGCTCCTATTGAAAATTTACAAGAAGAAAAACTGCTGAACAATGGAGCAGAAACAGAAGCAGCTTTTGGCCACAGCTGCCCTTGTGTGTGCCCGCCATGCTTACTATTTATCTGGTTTGCAGCTTCCTGTTTTGGTGCTGGAGAGAGTGCAACTATTGGTGGTTGACAATGTTCACGGCATTGAACTCCACTATTTGCATGAGCCAAGACTAAAGACTTCCAATAATATTAAACATATCTGATTTTATCGGAACATCAAGATGAGAAAAAGACTGACTTAAGACAGCTCGGACTGAGTTTTATGACCACTTTACATCAAACGATCGAGATGACAGGAGTGCGCCACAACTCAAAAACTCTCATGATTTTATTCCGACATTGGACATTTGTCTGCGACTGAAATCGCTTGAGAAGTTGTTTGGTGTAAGGCCGCCATTAATCGTTAGCAGAAAGCAGTTTGGTACAAAATAGAATGTTGGTTACTTTACAGAATATTATGTGAACCGTACCAAAATAAAACATTCAATTTGGGAGCCTCAATTAGCTTGATTTCTCGCAGATCAAATTATATTTCTACAAAATAATGCTACATGAATGTTTATCTCAAACAGGACATGGGGGTCTGGATACAGGGTTGGCAATAACCAGGGGCAGATTATGATCAGGGAAAACAGGAGAAGACCTGGGCGAATGACAGATAACAGTGGAAGCAGGGTTGGCGAGGGCAATGGCAGAGCAGGGAAAGCAGGCTGGCGGGTAAACTGGAAAGGGCAGACTGACACATTAGCAAAACACAACAGACAATGGCTGAGTAACAAGAGCAACAAACATGACTAGACATAACGAACTGGCAAAAAACTAATAGAGAAGGGAACATAAATAGGGAGACTTGATGAGCAAAGCGTGCGGAATGTATGCGAGAATGAATGAGCTAACGAGAGCGTGTGGAATGTGAACAGGGAAGGCGAGTGATTGGCTGGAAGATTAAGAGAGGGGAATGAGGAAACGAGGAGGGAAACCATGCCCAGCCTGCACAACATGAAAGACAGACAGGGTAAAAGTAAAAACATGACACGAAACGAGAGGAATGGGGAACACAGGGAGAACAATAGGAAATTGACTGGAAGGAAGCGGCGGACATAACACATGCATTAATAAACAAACATATTAATAAACATTTTGGGTCAATTGCAGCGTACCTTCAAGTTGGAGACTAGTGCAGGATTTTCTCAAGATTTTCCATATTACCCAGATGTACTGTAGATCAAGATCAAGACCAAAGTGCTTTATTCCCAATTGTAATGTGCTCTCTAAATTTGTTGTATAGTCCCATGATAATCCTGATTGCAGCGTGCTTTAAATGGCACCTATAGGATACAAAAATTGTACTTTGTAAGCCTGCTGCTGACCAGGTTTTACAAGAGACTAAGAAAAATAATCACAAAAAAGTCCACAAATCTTTACAGCCGACTTCATCCACATCTTTCAGCACGCATCTGATACTGTCTAGCACTTTTACACAAATGTATTCACATAAACATTTTTTTTTTTTTGCATTTAAAACAAATAATAAATACACTCTGTATTGTGTTATTGTCTGTGTCTCCAAAATGGCTGTCCTTTGTTAAATTCAAAACTGTTCTTCCATTAAATAAGACAATCAAAAGCCTAGAATGAATACTAGATACTAAAGGTCTCTTATACCTGCACTAAGAAAGAAATTGAACACACCTGACTAATCAGAAACACATGCGAAGCCATTTGTCCCAAACATGATGGTGCACTGAAATGGGGGGAAGGAGAAAGCGGCGGCATGTATAAAAAAATGCTGTAATGGTGAAAACAATATTTATAAAAAAATACCCTTTATTACATGTGATTTGTTTGATTACAAATTGTGGAGCATAGCACCAAATAAAGAAAAATGTGTCTTTGTCCGAAAACATTATGGACGAAGACATTATATATATCATGTGAAAAAGTAAGTACACCCTCAAACGGTAGTCAGTTTTTTTTACATATCTGAAGTTTATTTTATTTTAATTTCAACCATGTTGATTGATTAAGGTAAACAAATTCAACAAATGATACAAAAACAGTAGACTTTAGAATCACTTAAGCAATTGAAATTAACATGAATGCAAATTTCTCATGAGGAAAAACTACACCCCTACCTTTACTATCAAATATATTGATTAAAATTGATGTCTGGTGCACAAAACAGGTGTAAATGATTGTCCAATTATTAGAAAATAAGTTGGAAGTTCTATGCTTATATAAAAAAAGACAATTAGTCTGGTTTTGACCTAACCATCGAGGTGTGTGCAAACATATCATGCCTAGGTCAAAAGAGCTAGCCAGAGCCCTGAGAAAAAAGATTATTGATTCAGAGACTGGGAGGGGTTACAAAGCCATTTCAAAGCAGTTTGAAGTACAAACCCCAATTCGAAAAAGGTTGGCACACTATGTAAAATGCACTTAAAAGCAGAAAGCAGTGATTCGTAAATTCTGTTTTACATATATTTAATATAAAACAGTACAAAGTAAAGATATTCAATGTTTTACCTTATCAACTTTTTGTAAATATACGCTAATTCCGAATTTGATGCCTGCAACACAAGGTTTGTTTCTCCTGACTTATCTGGCAGCAGAGTGATAGTTTGAGGCTCGTTTGATACCTCAGACCCGTTTGGATACTATTCCCATGTAATTTACAGCTTAATCTAGTCCCACCTTTTATACCCAGTCATGATAGCATCACCTGTTTACCTGTGGAATGTTCCGAACAGGTGTTTTTTGAACTTCCGTCTTTTTTTTGCCCCTGTCCCAACTTTTTTGGAATGTGTTGTAGGCATCATATTTGGAATTAGCGTGTATTAACAAAAATCAATAAAGTTGATAAGGCAAAACATTAAATATATTTTTCTACAGTTTTCAATTAAATATATCTCAAAGAAAATTAAAAAATACTGCTTTTCTTTATTTTACATGCCGTCCTAATTTTTTTGGAACTCGGGTTTGTTCATCATTCAACTGTTCGATGCATCATATCCAAATGGAGAAATTTTCACATCACCGGAAATCTACGCAGGACAGGCCGTCCCACCAAATCCACCCCAAGAGCTGACTGAAAGATGCTCCTAGAAGTCTCCAAGAACCCAAGGATAACATCTAAGGACCTACAGACTTCACTTGCCACAGTTAATGTGAAAGTGCATGATTCAACAATCAGAAATAGATTGCACAAACTTGGCCTACATGGAAGGCTAAGAAGGAAGAAGCCCCTGCTCTCCAAAAAGAATATAAAAGCACAACTGAAATTTGCCAAACAACATCTGGATAAAGTTCAAAACTACTGGAAAAATGTACCTCTGGACTGGTGAGTCAAAATTGGAGTTGTTTGGGCGCAATGCAAAACGTCATGTTTGGCAAAGATGCAACACTGCCTTTGAGCAGAAGCACCTTATTCCAACAGTGAAATGGAGGGGGCGTTATGGTTTGGGGCTGCTTTGCTGCCTCAGGGCCTGATAAACTTACCATAATAGATTCAACCATGAATTCAAGTTTATACCAGACGATTATTGAGAAGAATGTGTATGGAAGCATATCCGCGCCAAAATTCAAATGAAAATGCAAATCGGCGATTGCATTTTGTTTGCATTTGATGTGCGCAAAAACCATGACATAATTCAAATGAAAATGCAAAAGGCCATTTTGCGTTTTCATTTTCATGTTAATGTACGCACTTTATCTGACAATTTGAAAATGTTAATGCAAATCCATTTAATTTATTTATTCTCGCCCTCTACGACACAACCCTGCCATAATTTAAATGAAAATTAACCTTTTGATGCACAAGCTATGCAAACCCCCTCTAATGCACAACATGGGTCAAAAATGACCCATATTCATTTTCTATGTTATTTCATGCATGGCTTCTTTGCTATATCTTTTTAAATATTTCCATACCGGATCGGTCGAGGCCCGGGTTACCAACGGACACCGCCGGTACAGCAGGGCGCCTGTGGAAACTATGCTACTGTTGGGTGAAGGAGAAGAAGAGGAAGGAGGCATGTCTGGAGGCAGCGGGAGAGGAGGAAGGGTAGGTGCGTGGAGGTGAGAGTCGGAACATTAAATGTTGGCACTATGACTGGTAAAGGGAGAGAGTTAGCTGATATGATGGAGAGAAGGAAGGCAGATATACTGTGTGCAAGAGACCAGGTGGAAAGGGAGTAAGGCCAGGAGCATAAGAGGTGGGTTCAAACTGTTCTACCATGGTGTGGATGGGAGGAGAAATGGGGTAGGGATAATCCTGAAGGAAGAGTATGTCAAGAGTGTTTTGGAGGTGAAGAGAGTGTTGGACAGAGTGATGAGTATGAAGCTGGAAATTGAAGGTGTGATGATGAATGTTGCTAGCGCATATGCCCCACAAGTTGGGTGTGTGATGGAAGAGAAAACTTTGGACTTTTTTTGGAGTTGAATGAAGTGGTGGAGAGTGTACCCAAGTGGGAGAAAGTGATGATTGGAACGGACTTAAATGGGCATGTTGGTGAAGGGAACGGATGAGATGATGGGTAGGTATGGCTTCAAAAAGAGGAATGTGGAAGTGGTGTATTTTGCGAATCATAGGGTGACGTATAAGAGCGGAGGAAGGTGTACACAGGTGGACTATATCTTATGCAGCATATCTTACTGCAAGGTGGTGACAGGGGAGAACGTAGCTAGGCAGCATCGGATGGTGGTCTGTAGGATTACTTTGGAGATCAAGAAGAGGAAGAGAGTGAAGGCAGAGTCAAGGATCAAATGGTGGAAGTTGAAACATGAAGACTGTTGTGTGGAGTTTAGGGAGAAGTTAAGACAGGCACCGGGTGGTAGTGAAGAGTTGCCGGATGGCTGGGCAACTATTCAATTCAATTCAATTTTATTTGTATAGCGCTTTTTACAGAGAACTGCAGAAGTGGTGAGGGAAACAGGTAGGAAGGTACTTGGTGTGTCATCTGGACAGAGAATAGAAGAAAAGCAGACTTGGTGGTGGAATGAGGAAGTACAGGAAAGTATATGGAGGAAGAGTTTGGCGAAGAAGAAGTGGGATAGACAGAGAGATGAAGAAAGTAGACCTGTACCGATTGGCTAGACAGAGGGACCGAGCTGGGAAGGATGTGCAGCAGGTTAGGGTGATAAAGGATAGAGATGGAAATGTACTGACAAGCGTGGAGAGTGTGTTAAGAAGATGGAAGAAGTACTATGAGGGGCTGATGAATGAAGGAAATGAGAGAGAAGGTTGGATGGTGTGGGGATAGTGAATCAGGAAGTGCAGTGGATTAGCAAGGACGAAGTGAGGGAAACTATGAAAAGTTGTGTTTCTTCCTCACCCCCCCCCCCCCCCGATTTCTCACTACTATTGTAATTTCTTCCTCTCTTACTCCCTTGTTTACCCCGTTCCTCATTAATGGTTATCAACCCTGATGACGTCTCAAACGAAGGCCTGTTGAAGCAGTACCCCACTGTTTCACTTGTGATATTTTCAGTTAACGTTAACTTAACTACCGAGTGATGTATTCGCTTTAACATGCTCAAGAGGCTAGCTCATTAAGTTAGTTAATGATCGTAACGTTGATACCGATCAATTTAGCTAACCTACGTACGTTTGCGTGCAAACTGGGTGTGCTAATTCATTACCTGTGGATTTAAAACAGCTAGCTACCTACTTCTGATTATTGAACACGTCCAGTGTAATCCTACGAGAAATCCACTCCACACCACTGTGGTAGGGGGGCGTGGTTTTAGGCGCAGCTAGCAAGAGAGAGAGTGAACGCGGGTGGTTTAGGGAGCCGGCACAGCTGTCGGCAATCAGGCAATTGGGGACGATTGATTATTAGGATTATTGTTATCAATTAACCAATTGCCTTGATTGTTCAACAGTGAGCCTGAGAGCCTTGAAAAGGAGCCCTCGGGGAGTGGAAAAAAGAGAGGACGGGACACAGAGTATGTGCCGTGTCTGTGTGTGTAAAAACCAAGAACCAATTAAAGAAACGTTCTCTGTAACCGGACTGCCGTGTCTTGTTTCCCGAGCGGTACGAGCTCACTTCCCCACAACCGCTTTCTGTGGGGTTTTGTTGTCATTTCAGCCTCCGTTCACGCAGCACCGATTTTTCTGCCATATCGGACAGTTTGCGATGCAATCCGATGCAGTCCGACGCAGATATGACGTAAATCGGCTCTAGCCGAACACGCCCACTAGTTCACTGTTCAGCTGTAGCCTACATAGGCCTCAGAAGTCGTGTCGTCATTTCCTCCAGATTTTTTAGCATCTTTGAGACTTCCGAATCAAAAAATAGACGGCCTATGGGAGAAATTAATGGGGTTTCCCTAATTACTTCAAAATAATATATTTTGTTTGTTTGTATATGAAAAAAAAATGTTTTTCAGTCATTTTTTATAATCAAATTTTTTTTAAAATAATCTAACCACATAATCGAATGTGGTTAGCACACTCGTGATGATCCCTGACCCATACGTCGCACAGTTTCAACACAGGGCTGTTTCAAGCTACTCTTTTGCTTTGACCAGTAATTAATTAATAATTTTTTTTACTTCGTATATAAAGGTGGATTAAACTGATAAGGTATGTTAGGCCCACTGTCATCCTAAATGAGCAAAAACGACAAAAAACCAATTCAATCTGCGCAGTAAACCTAACGTTAACCACTCCGGCTAACGTAAACACCCAACCTGTCATATAGCAGTAGCAGTATCTAACGGTAGCCCAATGTTCTGCTATAGGCTACGTTAGCTAACTTAGAAAACGTAGGCTACGTTATAAAAAGCAGTCTGTAAACAGGTTTAACGTTACCGGTGGTGTAATTTTTTTTTAGTAAGCAAGACTGGGGCTGTGACCGAATACGACCCCTGATCCCTGTCCACTCAGACCCCTGCAACTATGTGCCCTGTCCCTTTACTTTGCAAGCAGTGTGCGAAAGAAATCCCACAAAACTCTTTCCAAACTAGTGAGGAAGTAGTTTTTAATATTTATTTATTTGTAAAAAAAAATTTACATTTTTTATTGAGAATATCAATCAGTTAACATATGACGATTTTTACAAAGTGTAGATTATGAATGAAGATATTAAGAATTAACAAAAATAAAAAAGAGTATTTTATACAGAAGCCAATGGTTATAAAACACAACTACATTTCGGAAAACACACCAACAATTTATAAAATACAACGACATTTCAAAAAACAACTGCAAGTCAGAAAACACAACGACATTTCAGAGAACAACTGCAAGTCAGAAAACACAACGACATTTCAGAGAACAACTGCAAGTCAGAAAACGACAAAACCCAAAACACATTTACAAATCACATTACAGAAAAGGTAGGTACTAGGCCTACATGACGAGAGATTGTAGTCTCCTTCTGATTGGACATGCAGTATGTCAAATCAGAGTCTGACAGCACGAGTGACCAAGCAACAACAGTTTCCATTATCTAACGTGACATTCAAGACAAGCCTATGAAGTTTATTTAGTTCCATAAATGGAAGTGGACTCAAATATGCGCCCCCATAAGGGTGTAGGGGTCATATTCGGACCCAGCCAAGGGCTGCGTCCCAACGTGGAGAAGGTGAAAGTAGTATGCAGACTTTCCGGCTTGAGTGTAAAGGTACGAAAAGTACCTAAAAGGTACAAATGCTTGTGTGGTAGGAGGGCGTGGTTTTAGGCGCAGCCGGGAAGAGAGAGAGTGAACTCGGGTGGTTCATGGAACCGGCACAGCTGTTGGCAATCAGACTGTAGACTGGAGGCCTGTCTGTATGTGTTTTGTGTTGTGTGAAACGGTAACGGAACCTGTTCTCCTGAAAACCTTGGACTCTGGTTATTCCCACGAGCGGTGTAGCTCACTTCGCCACAGCTTGTCACTGGGGTGGTATAGAAATCGTACCTCTTGGCAGCAATACCTAACTAATTTGTACCTTCCCATACAGAAAATCTTTAAAAAAAAAAAAAAGTTTTTTCATTGGCCAAAATGTATGCCAAATGTATGTCAGATACATGTCTAAAATACATTTCAGAAATGTATTCCCTCCTTGATTAAATGCATTTTAACCTTTGAAATGCATTTCAGGAATACATTTCAAAACCCAGAAAAGGATTTGGACTGTTAAAACACATTTCAACCAAGGCAGGATATTATCTTTTTATCTATATTATGGTGTTTTACCATTACTATAGAAATACTATAGTATGTTTGTATAGTTAAATTATCCATATAGTAGGCTCTGTAGTACGTCTATAGTGTCATTTATTTTATAATTATTTTTGTTTCATTCACATTTCTGACAGCCTGAAAATACATTTCATGTATGTCAAATACATTTCATAAATACATTTGTAGCTATATTTTCACAATGCATTTTAAATACACGAGTCATGGTATCTTTATAATTACTATAAAAATACTATAGTTTGTATAGTTATATTATTAATTGTTTACGTATAATAATCCCATAATAGGGTATTTTAGGTTGTATAGGCAATATCAGTAGGCTATATAATGTTACTATACTTCCGTATGTTTGTATAATTACATTGTTTACGATATAATACTAGTTTAAAACAATTGGCTATATACAGGTGCAGCTCAAAAAATTTGAATATCATTAAAAAGTTCAATATTTTTTGTCTCATTTCAGAAAGTGAAACTCATATATTATAGATTCATTACACATAGATTGAAATATTTCAAGCCTTTATTTCTTGTAATTTTTATGATTATGGCTTACAGCTAATGAAAACCCAAATTCAGTGTCTCAGAAAATTAGAATATTGTGAAAAAGTTCAATATTGGAAACTCATGGTGTCACACTCTAATCCGCTAATTAACTCAAAACACCTGCAAAGGTTTCCTGAGCCTTTAAATGGTCTCTCAGTCTGGTTCAGTAGGCTACACAATCATGGGGAAGACTGCCGACTTGACAGATGTCCAGAAGACAGTCATTGACACCTTCCACAAGGAGGGTAAGTGCTGTATCCAAGCATATTCATAGAAAGTTGAGTGGAAGGAAAAAGTGTGGTAGGAAAAGGTGCACAAGCAACAGGGATAACCGCAGCCTTGAGAGGATTGTCAAGCAAAATCCATTCAAGAATTTGGGGGAGCTTCACAAGGAGTGGACTGAGGCTGGAGTCAGTGCATCAAGAGCCACCACGCACAGACGAATCCAGGACATGGGCTACAAATGTCGCATTCCTCGTGTCAAGCCACTCCTGAAACAGAGACAGAAGTGTCTTACCTGGGCTAAGGAGAAAAAGAACTGGACTGTTGCTCAGTGGTCCAAAGTCCTCTTTTCAGATGAAATAAAATTTTGCATTTAATTTGGAAATCAAGGTCCCAGAGTCTGGAGAAAGAGTGGAGAGGCACAGAATTCACATTGCTTGAAGTCCAATGTGAAGTTTCCACAGTCAGTGATGATTTGGGGTGCCATGTCATCTGCTGGTGTTGGTCCACTGTGTTTTCTGAAGTCCACAGTCAATGCAGCCATCTACCAGGAAATATTAGAGCACTTCATGCTTCCTTCTCCTGACAAGCTTTATGGAGATGCTGATTTCATTTTCCAGCAAGACTTGGCACCTGCCCACACTGCCAAAAGTACAAAAAGCTGGTTCAATGAGAATGCCACGCCGCATTGATGCAGTAATTCATGCAAAAGGAGCCCCAACCAAGTATTGAGTGCATAGAAATGAACATACTTTTCAGAAGGCTGACATTTCTGTTTAAAATATCCTTTTTTATTGATCTTACAATGGGGGAAATAAGTATTGGACACGTCAACAATTTTATTATCAAACATATTTCAAATGTAGCTATTCACATGAGATTTTGACCAGACATTGGTATTAACTCAATAAAACTACACAACTAAAGAAATTGTAACGTTCCAATTCTTTAAAAAAGTTATGTGCAATAAAGTGAAATGACACAGGAAAAAAGTATTGAACACGCTAAATTAAATGTGGTAGAAAAGCCATATTTTTTATATTTGGTTACATATCCTTTGCATGCCATGACTTTATGATGTCTGTGACCCAACAACATCAAAAGGCTCTTGATATCCTATTTGCTGGTACTCTTACAAGCGATACTATAACAGCTCTGCATTTGAATGGATCTCTATGGGAATTGGGGGGTGAGACAAGATTTAGCTGTAAATTACACTGGAACAGTATAGAACACATGACTGGCGAAATGGCTGTACGTCATCAAGGGTCTAAGGTATCAAACGAGCCCCAAACCATCACTCTGCGGCCAGATATGGAGTAGATGTGGATGGATCCCTTTAAGGGTTGTTTCTCCTGACTTTTTTTCCCATAGAGTTCTATAGGAAAATGAGTCAGGAGAAATAACCCTTGCAGTGATCCATCCACATCTACTCCATATATACGGTTGGCTAAGTGGCTCTAAGTCATCAAGGGTCTGATGTATTAAACAAGCCTTTAACCATCACTCTGCTGCCAGAAATACAGTAGATATGGATGGATAACTTGAAGGGTTTCTTCTCCTGACTTATTTTTCCATAGAGTTCAATAGGAAAATCTGTCAGGAGAAACAACCCTTAAAGTGATCCTTCCATATCTACTGTATTTCTGGCAGCAGAGTGATGGTTAAAGGCTTGTTTAATACATCAGACCCTTGATGGCTTAGAGCCACTTAGGAACAGCAGAATAGGCTGTTTGGCATTGGCAGAGAAGATTTGGCAAGTTTTTCATGGGCGCAACCCACATACTCAGCTGTGCTGCTCATCCCACAAATGCATGTTCCTTACAAATGGGGCACCATTTAAAAGGGCAATAAATAGGCTTTCCAACGGTATAAAATGTATTGCCAAGAAGCATTGTTACAACAGAGAAATAATCTACCAAACACAAATTTCCGAACTTTTTGTTCGATGTTTAGTTGATATCTGAACCGCAGAGCCCCATAGAATTAAATTGCAAAAAATCTAAATTTCTTACTTGTAAAAATGAAATAGTTACTAGTAACTATTGGAATAGTTACTAGTAACTAAAGAATAAGTACTAGTATGTAATGAAAAGTTACTAGTAAAACTGAAATAGATACTAGTAACTATTGGAATCGTTACTAGTAACTAAAGAATAAGTACTAGTATCTAATGAATAGTTACTAGTAAGTCTCGAGGAATAAATGTTAAAACGGCTTGCCATAACAAAGCGCTATTGCCTAGTTGAACGCGGGAGGACGGCAAGCTCGAAAATATGGGGGGCCAACAGTGCCAAAATTCTGTCGAGTGCGAACGCGACTGCGAATGCGAATGCAATTGCCTTATACCCCAGATAGCATGCTGATATCGGGCCACTAGTCAATTAAAGTCGGACTACGCTGGTCGTTTTTCGTCCAGCAATGCGCCAGCAATGTTAGTAAATAAGCTGGAGGATTGCATCTGGTGAGTTGGAGTGAAGCTGGCGCCCAGCACACTAATGGCTCTTGCAGCTGGTCATTATGATGCCTGCAGAGCTGCATCGGGGGGCCGGTGTACTAACAATCCTGCCTCTATTCGATTTGATGCCAATGGAGCTTGATCGGGGCACCAGCATAGCGCCGTGCTCATCCAACGACATTTAGTCCCTGCAGCCATTCCTGGATTTGCCTTCTCCGTGTTAGCAACCCCATGGTAAGTAATGTTACATAACTTTATTTTTAGTTTAATCTGTAATTATATATAATTATAGGCCCTATGTTCAAAGTGTATTTGAAATGACATGACTGTCAGTTCACAGACAAATGCTCTGATCCGTGCTATAAGTTAGAATATAACGTTATAAAAGCTAGATAACGTTAGCTGTCATTGCTATCTCCCTCTCTCAACCTCCTGTAATGTTGACCTAGCCTAATAGAATACGACCTTGTGAAATACCATGTTGAGCAAAATATAGCTAAACGAATTATCATGTGGCCAAACGCATTTAATCAACCCCGCTATCCGATCAGTATTGCTTCAGCCCTTCCACTATGGAAGCATATTCGTGCCTAAATTCTAATTAAAATACAAAAGGTGTGCAAAAACCTGACATAATTCAAATTAAAATGCAAAAGGCCCCTTTGCATTTTCATTTTCAAGTTAATGTACGTATCCTACTTTATCTGACAATTTAAAAATGTTAGCAAATCCATTTCACATTGAATTTTTTCTCGCCCTCTACGAAGAATCCTGCCAATAGTGGTGTGTCTTTCGTGAACCATTCAAATCTGTTTGGTGAACAAAAGGAACTGCCATGTATGGATTCCCGTATTTACAGATGCCTGAATTAATTACCCCCAAAAAATATTCTGAAAACCCCCCATGTTCAATTGACTACCATCAGTGTAGGAAATAAAAAGGGGGCAATTTATGCCCTCACTGACAGGCATTTTATAATGGGGCAGTTTGTGAAATACATAAAAAAGAACTGTACTTTATTAGTTAACCTTACTGTATTCGTACATAGCAAGTTATTTAGTGCCAATCTTAACTGACTAAATGTCTGTAAGTCATCAAGGGTCTGAGCTATCGAACAAGCCCCAAACCATCACTCTGTTGCCAGATATGGAGTAGATGTGGATGGATCACTGCAAGGGTTATTTCTCCTGACTCATTTTCCTATAGAACTCTATGGGAAAAAAAGTCAGGAGAAACAACCCGTAAAGGGATCCATCTACATCTACTCCATATCTGGCCGCAGAGTGATGGTTTGGGGCTCGTTTGATACCTTAGACCCTTGATGATGTACAGCCATTTCGCCAGTCATGTGTTCTATACTGTACCAGCGTAATTTACAGCTGAATCTAGTCTCACCCCCCAATTCTCATAGAGATCAGTTCAAATGCAGAGAGGTTATAGTATCGCTTGTTACAGTACCTGAAAATAAGATATCGAGAGTCTTTTGATGTTGATGGGTCACAGACTTCAGGAAGTAACAGCATGCAAAGGATATGCGACTAAATATTAAATATGATACTTTAAAAATATGTTAAAGCAAAGGGTATGAATACTTATGTAAATGAGAAATTTCAGTTTTCGATTTTTAATACATTTGCAAAAATTTCTAAAAACATGTTTTCACGTAGTCATTATGGGCTATTTTGTGTAGAATTTTGAGACAAAAAATTTACTCAATCTATTGTAGAATATGTCTGTAATATAATAAAACATGGAGAAGGTGAAAGTTCTTCTTTTTAGCTCAATAATTATTTGTTTTGTCACAGTTTCACTACTGATATATGTCTGGTTAATTATTACCTTGCACCTTGTTTTTCATATTTTTTAGTTAATTATACAGATAATCATCCAAAAAAATTGTTTTGTTTCAGGTGGCAAGTTTTCTTCAAAAATACCATACATAATTGTTTCTATACATACATTAATTTCCATACCAATTTGTAACATGTTCTTCCATATTTCTTTTGTTCTATGGCAGTCCAACAACAAGTGTTCAATTGTTTTTTCCTCCACACAGTTTAAAATTTGGCATATTTTAGTTGTGACGAAACAGCTCCATTTAACTATGACACGGACTGGTAGTCTGCCAACCGATATCTGCCAAGCTGTATCCCTTAAGTTTTCTGATAATAGTTTGGAATTAACATTCTTAATGCATTATTTACTTTCTGTGATGGTCAGGCTTTTAAAATTTACTATTCCACCATGAATATGGTCGTTCACAATTTTATAAATCATTTTATTTGGAAAACCAGACCAATCTATATTTAAATCTTTGAATCTAAAAAGGAAATATCCATAAATTAATTTAAAATATGGTACTACAACTCGGGCTCTACCTCTCTATTTAACCCAAGTAGAAACATCCCCTACCCAACTTGCTCCCCTTCGTAAACTACATGCAATTTTTTACATTTTTTCTTCGTTGAATGAGTGGACTAATTGCGATGACACCCCTGTTTCAAGGGACACCCCTGTTTCACACCTCTCTGAATCTCAAAGCAGTCAGTAAGTACTCCATTTATATTCACTTGTACATTGGATTTTACATATAAAAGCTTGACTATATCTATAGTCTTCAGAAAACCCATATGCACTCATTGTACTCCACAAATATTCCCTTAATATAAAATCAAATGCCTTCTTCTGATCTAACCCCAAAATAAAAAGGTCTCTGTCTTCTGAACATGTAAGTATGTCCCTTAATGTGCTTAAATTATCCCACATATATCTCCCTTTAATTGCACAAGTCCGTTCTTTATCAATTAATGATTCCAAAGATTCATTCATTCTGTTCATGATTATTTTTGCCAATATCTTATAATCCATCTAAAAAGTTAGATGCTGCCAATTATCTAAATCGGTTTCATCTCCTTTTTTATACAGTAATGACATTACACCATGATAAAATGAGTCATGTAATATGCCTTTTCTCAAACCCTCGTTATATACAGAAGTTAATAATCTGGAAATGTCCTTGAGGCATGCCTGATAAACTTCAGTTGGGAGTCCATCAGGACCTGGTGCTCTACCTTTATTTAATTGCGTTATTGCTCCCGTTACTTCCTCTTTTGTGATATCCCTTCCTAGTGTGCTCGGGCTTGCCTCTTGGCATCTCCAAATTGTTTTTTTAAAAACATTGATGTTTTCTGTATTTGATTCTATCCTCTTGTATGACTTCTCACACATTGTTCTTACCAAATCTCTCTTTTTTATTTAATCATAAATTACGTCACCATTGTCATTTTTGATGCCCTTCATGCTCTTATTTTCCCTACGTTTCTTATATTGGCAAATTGCACTTGCAATACTCACTGAACCAAAAAGATTTGCATCATAACCAGACTGAACATGGATATTCAAAAATACTTCATTTAATTTTGATAATTTCAATTTTAGTTCACTTACATCATTTTCCTCATCTATCGATTTATTCACTTTAGATTGTAAGGCAGTAAATTCAACCATTAAAGTGCGGTAACATTCGTTTCTTTCTCTATTAAGCATTTTACATTTATATTTTAAAAACCGTCTGATTCTATTCTTTAGTAGGTCCCAAAGTTCTATATCAGAATTTGTAAGAACCTTTAATTCCTTGATTTTACCAATTTCGATTTTCAATTTTGTTATTAGTTCACTACTTTTAAGACATTGTGTATTTAATTTCCAATAACCTCGTTTCTCGTTTCTGCCGACACGGAAATAAAGACGTTACAGTCAAATGATCAGAGTTGACTAGGTATACGTTTTCATATTCACCTATCATAAATTTTTTAGAAACATATATACGATCTATTCTAGTTTTAGTGCCGGATTCAATCCTCGTATAGCCAACCTTGTCGGGATAAAGTACACGAAATACGTCTCGCAATTCGCATGTTTCACACACTCTTTTTAGCGCTTTGCCTTCTCGAGACATTTTAAAAGCAGTTTGTACTGTTACGTTTCTGTCATGTTTACGCCATGTTTCATGTTTAGTGTTTGTCACAGTTTATTTTCTGTTTATGTTATGATGCAGTTCATTGTTTGCATACATATTTCCATGTTTTTCCGCAGCCTTGCGTTCATGCTGTTTCTTCTCTCTTCTCGCTTCCCTAATTGTTTCATTCTCCCTTGTCTAGTTACTAATATACTCACATTAGATCAGGATTGGGTAATACTAACTATCTAACCATGTGTTCATGTTTACCTTACGTTTCTCGTACATGTTAATTACTCATTTACTAACGCTAGGTCAGGATAGGTTAACTACTAACGATTTACTAATTGCCTCGTTACGTGTCTCATTTTCTCAAGCTGTTGTGAATTTCCTGCTGCTCTCAAGCTAATGTCATGTCTTTGTGAAATTGTTGCCTTAGTTTAGTATTGTCACTTTTGAGCGGTTTCCATTGTTTTGACTACCGTTATTGATCTAGCCTGTTTATTGACCATCGTTACTGCCTGCCTATTGTTTCCACTGCCTATTTTTGACCACGAGTTTTGCCTGCTGTCTGTTTGTACCTCTGCCCCGCGGATAGGACTTCGGTCTGACTCCTGCTACGCCCCACAACTACGAACTTTGCTTTTTCCCTGTTTTGTACTTCTGCTCCGCTGACAGCTACTCTGGTTAACGAACTCTTGCATGGATACCGATTTCGAGACTGCCTTCTCCCTCGGTACTGTATCTTTGGTCTGGCTGGATTTATTGGTTTTTGGACTTTACTTGTGTGACTACGATTTTGGATTTCCTCATAATAAAGCCCTTGCGGGTATTTATTATCAAGTTGGTGTTCTGAGTCGTGCATTACGGGTCCAACCCGCACACATCCGTCTCATGTACCTCTCTATCATTAGCATCGGTCACAGTGTTGAAATCCACACAGAGTATGACACAAAAGCCAATACACAATAATTCATACAATTTGTTAAAAACGCGCATTTTCTCCGCTCTATCGGGTGGGGTGTATACATTAACAATTCTTAATGTCTGATTGTTACAAAAGCAGTCTACAAGTAGTACCCGACCAGGAATAATTTCGCGCACCTTTATAATTTCAGTTTTGTTTTTAAAAAGAATCCCATCCCCATCTGCTTTATCATATCCTATTGAAAGTACAGCAGTCCCCATAGACCACATGGCGGTAGTGTTACTTATATCATCTCCGTCAGTTAGTGTCAACTCTTGCATGCATATGATATCATATTGTGTTCGATTAAGAGCATTTAATTTCTCATGCCTATAAGACAGAGACTTCATACCACGGACATTACATGAGACAACAGAGATGTGCGCCATAACAAAATGTATTAGGCCCATCCATTACAGGAACTAATTTGGACTTGGCCTATCATTCCGTCTTTTTATGTCTTTACTATTACCGAAAACTAAACGTCTCTTCCCTCTGCCTAAAGTTTCTTTCACAGAGGATACTGGAAGCTTCGAACTTACGTGTCAGCTCCATGTTGATCCGTAGTGGCAGCTGATGAGATGTAAAGTTCAGCTGAAGATGGTGGAACTGTGTTAGCTCCATGGCTTGCGTGTTTATCCGCCACATTAGTGTTGTCCGTCTTCATCAGGGGAGATAATGAATCCTTGCTTATCTCCGATTCATTGGCGCTCTCAACAGTGGCGACTTTTTCATTGGGGTGGCCAGATGGGGCCACTGAAAATCTTGGGGGTGGCACACCAAAACCAAAAGCCATAACTGAATTTCAGGAATTCTATTTCAGGAATTTGGTTTCTTGTTTTACAGTTAATGTTCCTAATTATCTGATGTGCACAGACTAATACCGGTGTTGTGTCGAATTCTGTTCCCCCACTAAATTATGTTCCCCCTAGCGTTACTGCGCAATTATTTCAGGAAATAGCGTAATGGGCGCGCGACCTGAAATCAGCTCGCTCCCAAGGAGGAATGCTCGTGCCACTTACATGAATCTCAGTTTGTATAGGCTACGTTTTAAGTGATTTGTTCTTTTGCGACAAGGAAATCTTAAGATCAGAAGCCGCGATATGCAGGTCAGCCTATACGTAAAACAGTGAAATACGTTCAGAAAAGCAGCAAGTGTTCTGGTGGCTTTGTCGTCAGTTTGTATGGTGTCAGTGACTTGGTTAGTTAAAACATTCATTCACTTTGTCTTGTAACGTGTACGTTACATAACCGACTGTATACAATATATATGAAGCCATGAACATGATCAGACTGTTTATGAGTAAGATATACAATAAATGTCATACGACAGTTAGTTTGACCTTGCCTGAGTATATTATTATTAGTAGCCTACGATCATTATTATTCCTACGAGTAGAAGAGGACGTGGTGGGGTATTAATGATGGTGGTATTACGAATAGTGGTAACGTTAGTGGTAGCTACAAGATACGTGATGCTACGGTTATTTTTTTTATCTGGCATGAGTATATTTTAGCATTTTATATGTGTGTGTATATATATGTATATGGATACATGTATATATGCAGTATATATATATATATTTATATATATATATACATACACACACAGTATATATACGAATGTGTGTGTGTGTGTGTGTGTGTGAAAAACGCTATATATAAAGTGAATGAATTATTAATAATTAACATTATTGTTATTAGTAGTAGTACATTACATTACATTACAGTTATTTGGCAGATGCTTTTATCCAAAGTGATGTACAATAAAGGTTCTGTCACCTTCCCACTCCCTATTTTCCAAAGAAAATACATTCAACAAACTAATACTGGTAATGCATCACCCAAAATAGTAAATTCACCAAGTTTCACCATCTTACCACCTAATCTGTCAGTTTCCATAGCGGGAAACATTATCTGACAGCTGAATTTAGGCCTGTCAGATACCGTGCCCCCTATGATTCTGCAGAAAGGAGGGGCTAACATTCACCAAACTAATACTGGTAACTCATCTCCCCATATCAAGATAATTCACCAAGTTTCATTATCTTACCACCAAATCTGTCCGTTTCCATAGGGGGAACAATATCTGACAGCTGAATTTAGGCCTGTCAGATACCGTGCCCCCTATGATTCTGCAGAAAGGAAGGGCTCACATACACCAAACTAATACTAGTAACCCATCTAACCATACAGAGATAATTCACAGAGTTTCACCATCTTACCACCTTATCTGTCCGTTTCCATAGGGGCAACAGTATTTGACGGCTGAATTTAGCCCCATCAGATACCGTGCCCCCTATGATTCTGCAGAAAGGAACGGCTCACATACACCAAACTAATACTAGTAACTCATCTAACCATATAGAGATCATTCACAGAGTTTCACCATCTTACCACCTTATCTGTCCGTTTCCATAGGGGCAACAGTATCTGACGGCTGAATTTAGCCCCATCAGATACCGTGCCCCCTATGATTCTGCAGAAAGGAAGGGCTCACATACACCAAACTAATACTAGTAATTCATCTAACCATATAGAGATAATTCACCTAGTTTCATTATCTTACCACCAGATCTGTCCGTTTCCATAGGGGCAACAGTATCTGACAGTATTGCCTAGCCTATTCCAAAGTCCAAAATCTGAAGAAATCCTAGCAGGGAAATATAGTGATATATATATATATATATATATTGCACAAGTTAAACATAAGTTATGTTTGCACAAATATACAGCTTTTCATACCCGAGAAAGAACGGAAGAAATCCGTTATAAAATAGCCTAGGGCCTACAATAGACACTGCATTATTATATTACCGACTAAAAGGCCTAAAAACTACATCTTTAGCTTATATTAGACTAATAAACGCAACACGGTGATATTCAATCATGTTAATCTGATTACAACATGCCTACGTATAAGGCTATAGGGCAATAACATTAACGAAAAGCAACAAGTACAACTTTATTCAGCCAACGATGGATCCACAGTTAACGTGTAACATAACGCTTGCATTCTTCAAAAATTTGGATAAATAAATAAATGGGCAATAATATTAGTAATATAATAATAATAATAACGAAGAATAAATGGGCTACAGATCGTAAATTAGCCTACGCATGGCAAATTGTAGCCGACAAAATAGTCTGAAATCGAACACCAATAGGCTAAAAACTAAGCCGATGAAACTAAAACCATGAGCCTTTATTTAAAAGTGTTTGCCGTAAACTACACTAGAGGCATGTTCGGAGGCTATTGTAATTTTTTTAAGTGACTAACCATGACACTGTTATGTTTAGGTAATTAAAGGTTTATAAATCTTAAAGGTTTAGTCTTCAGCTAAAGCAGCTATCATTCATTTTTTATGTATTATTGTAAATTCTTAATTGTCCTAGTAGTTAATTTTATGGTGACATTATGTTATGTGTGAAAAGGATAAACTGAACAGAGCTGACGAGAAGAAATTAATGAAGACATAATAAAGAAATGTTGGCCGGCGAGTGTTGAGGGTTCGGTTTCCATAGTGAGTCATGACCGCAAGAGCAAAGCAGACAAATGAGATTAACACATGTAGCCAATGGCACAGTTATTTATATAATTTTTTTTACATTAATGCAACAACGCGATGTTAACCAGATGATATTCTGCGTTAAAACTTTTTTCTTTGCTTGACAAATGGCCATCGTAGCTAGCCTGCATTCTGCCGTGGTGTCCAGTGACTGAATTGTTTCACGTGATGTCAGTGTCCGTCTGACGTTCAGCATTTCGCTGTAGTACAAGTGAAACATTGAACAGTTAATATTTGAAACGTTGCCTTTGCAATAAACATACGTTTGTTAATGTGAAAATAATAACAGTGTAATAAATCAAAAGTATTTAACAGTTGCACATTGTTTTGGTCAAAAATAAACTTGTGCCCTGATCAGCTCGAACCCCCAATCATAGCGATTTTATTGGCGTTTGGCAAACTGGAGAGCATGCTGGATGTCTGCCTCATGTTTATGCATTCAGTCATTTGAATGAAGATGTCTCCAAAAGAAGATATCTCCAAATAGATTTTTACTAGTTCTTATTCGAGTTGAGGATATCTCCAATTTAATAGATACTAGTAGTTATTCCGATCTAAGATATCAACTATTTGCTGCTTTTTTTTAGTGACTAGTAACTATTCCAAGAGTTACTAGTATCTATTTCAGTTTTACTAGTAACTATTAATTAGACACGAGTACTTATTCTTTAGTTACTAGTAACTATTCCAATTGTTACTAGTAACATTTTTATTGTTACTTGTGTGGTGATCAACATAATTCACCTACAGAACTATGGGTGGGGGGTGTGGTTCCACACGGACAGTTTAGGGTACCGGAACAACCGGTCTGGTTAAGTGGTTCCTGCTTCACTAGTGTTGCTATTGCTATGCTGTCTTCGCGAGTTTTATATTATTAAAACGTTCAGTTCCATTGTGGATACTCCGCCTCCGACTCCCGTCTCTCGGCACTACACTGGTGACCCCGACGTAAGTCTCGCTGAAGTCTCAGAGACCGAAACGAACATGGCAAATAATGCCGCTTTTATCAAATTGCCGGAGTTTTGGGAGTTTTCTGCGACAGCGTGGTTCGTGCAGACGGAGGCCCAGTTCGCTGTCCGCGATATTACCGATGACACCATGCGCTATTTCCACATCGTCTCGGCGCTGGGGAGATCCACTGCAACCCGGGCGGTGAGTTTTATCACAGCCCCCCCTGCCCAGGGTAAATATGAAGCACTCAAGGCTTTCCTGCTAAAGACCTACGAACTGTCTCAGTCAGAGCGGGCCCGACGTCTGTTCGCTATTCGCGGCCTCGGGGACAGCAAGCCTTCCGAGCATATGGAGATGATGCTCAACCTGCTAGGTACGGAAGAACCTAATTTCCTGTTCATTGAAATGTTTCTCCGACACATGCCGCCACATGTCCGGACGGCGCTCGCTAATACAAGTATTACCGAACCCCGCGCTTTAGCGGAGGAGGCTGACCGTTTCTTCCTGGCTACACAGAGTTTCGCCCCCGAGGTGCTAGCCCCGACACGCAGTTTCACCCCCCCGGACAGTGACAGGCTAATTAGCAGAGCCTCTGTAGCTACCGACGGCCGTGCTAACACAGGCATGGGCTACTTCCACGCGCGGTTTGGCACGAAGGCAAAGAGGTGCCGCTCTCCTTGCAATTATAAACCAGCGGGAAACGCCAAAGCTTGCGCTCAGTAGTGGCCGTGAGCGTAGGCACAACGAACCGGCTACTTTTCATCAGAGACACTCTCTCCGGGCGCGAGTTCCTCTGCGACACCGGCGCTCAGAGGAGCGTCCTGCCGGCTACAATAGGCGACACCGCTGCCGGAGACCACGGCCCACATTTGAAGTCCGCTAACGACACCCCTATCCGCACGTATAGCACGAGGACTGTAGACCTGTGCTTCGGGGGTCAACGATTTACTTGGGACTTCATCACGGCCGACATCTCCTTTCCCCTCCTCGGTGCAGATTTCCTATGCGCGCATGGATTACTTGTGGACGTCAAGAACAGCCGCCTGGTGGATGCACTGACATTTTCCTCGTTCGCATGCGTCCGTGGCGAGGCGGCATACGGCGGGCTCTCCAGCTCACTCTCAGAGGGTGACAGATACCAACGCCTTCTCGGTGAGTTTCCCAGGTTAACGCAACCCACCTTTTCCGCTGCCACTACCAAGCATGGGGTCGAGCACCACATAGACACTAAGGGCCCACCCGTCTATGCTCGGGCCCGACGACTTAACCCCGACAGGCTGGCGGTCGCTAAGTCGGAGTTCGCCAATATGGAACGCCTGGGCATCATCCGCCGCTCGGACAGCCTTTGGGCCTCACCGCTCCATATCGTCCCTAAGCCAGACGGCGGGTGGCGGCCGTGTGGAGACTACCGCCCCTTAACGACGCTACCACACCCGACCGCTACCCAATCCCGCACATCCAGGACTTCTCTGCACACCTGGCGGGCAAGCGGATCTTTTCCAAGGTGGACCTGGTGCGTGGCTACCACCAGGTTCCAGTGCACCCCTCAGACATTCCCAAGACAGCAGTGGTCACGCCCTTCGGGCTGTTTGAGTTCCTGCGCATGCCGTTTGGACTAAAAAATTCTGCTCAGTCCTTCCAGCGGCTAATGGATTCGGCGCTCAGAGAGATGCCTTTCATTTTTGTGTATTTGGACGACATCCTCGTCGCCAGCTCCTCGGAAGAGGATCACCAAGCGCATCTCCGGGACCTTTTCACAAGGCTCGACCAACACGGCCTGATTATCAACCCGGCGAAGTGCCTGTTCGGGTTGTCCTCCATCCACTTCCTTGGACATCTCATCAACAAAGATGGGGCCGCCCCCCTCACGTCGAAGGTGGAGGCCATTTCCGCTTTCCCTCGCCCACACACAGCTCGGGCGCTCCGAGAATTCCTTGGGATGGTGACTTTTTATCACCGGTTCATCCGCCGGGCAGCCCACACCATGCACCCGCTGTATGAGGCTCTGAAAGACAAATCCCCCAGCCAGACTATCGACTGGACGACCGAGAGGGAGAACGCGTTCGATGCCATCAAGACCGCCCTGAGCCAAGCCGCCATGTTAGCTCACCCGTCGCTCGAGGCCCCTATCGCCATCACCACCGACGCGTCTGACTACGCCGTCGGCGCGGTACACGAACAGTGGGTTGACGGCACCTGGCAGCCGCTCGCCTTTTTCAGTCGCCAGTTGACCCCCAGGGAGCGCAAGTACAGCGCGTTTGACAGAGAACTACTTGGCCTCTGGTTGGCGATCCGCCACTTCCGGTTCCTGCTGGAAGGCCGGGAGTTCACGGCTTTCGTAGACCACAAACCACTCACATTCTGCATGTCCAAGGTGGCTGAACCGTGGTCCGCCCGACAGCAGCGACAGCTCTCGTACATTTCTGAGTACACCACAGACATCCGGCACATCGCCGGTAAGTCCAACGCGGTCGCAGACTGCCTTTCCAGAGCAGTCATCGGAGCCGTCCAGCTGGGCCTTGATTACCTCCGCATGAGTGCGGACCAGGCCTCCGACCACGGGGTCCAGACTCTCAAGGTTTCAGATACCGGATTGCGCCTGGAGGAGGTTGCGGTCGGCGACTCAGGCGGCAAGTTATGGTGCGATTTCTCTACGGGCCAACCTCGACCACTAGTCCCTGCAAACTGGCACCGGCCCGTTTTTGAGGCATTGCACGACCTCTCCCACCCCGGCAGGAAACCGTCAGTGAAGTTGGTGTCGCAGAAGTTTGTGTGGCAAGGACTTAAGAGGGACGTGAAAGCCTGGGTCGACTCGTGCGTGGCCTGTCAGCGGTCTAAGGTGCACCACCATACTAGAGCCCCTTTTGAACTGTTTGCCGTTCCCGAGAGGAGGTTCGACCATGTCAACGTCGACCTAGTAGGTCCTCTTCCCTCCTCTCACGGTTTTACCTACCTCTTCACGATGGTGGACAGGACGACCCGCTGGCCCGAGGCCGTTCCCCTCTCCTCGACAGCGGCTTCCGACGTGGCCCGCGCATTCATCAGCACGTGGGTCGCGCGCTTTGGGACCCCGTCCGACCTCTCCTCCGACCGAGGCTCTCAGTTTACCTCGGAGCTCTGGAATGCGGTTGCCGAAGGTTTGGGGGTCAAGCTGCACCGCACTACCGCTTATCATCCCCAGGCTAACGGCTTATGTGAACGCTTCCACCGGTCCATGAAGGCGGCCCTGCGTGCCAGCTTGACGGATGGAAACTGGGTGGATAAGCTCCCGTGGGTAATGCTCGGCCTCAGGTGCGCCCCCAAAGAAGACCTGCAGTCCTCATCGGCAGAGCTGGTCTACGGCCAAGCTCTACGAGTTCCCGGGGATTTCATTCCGGACGCCACGGTTCCCTGGTCTGCGGCTAAACAACGTTCCTCCCTGCTGGAAGCCGCCGAGATGTTCGCACCCGTTCCCACGTCGCAGCACGGCGCCCCCGCTTTCCGAGTGTCCCCCGATCTACGCTCAGTGGATTTCGTTTTCATTCGCCACGACGCCCACCGCGGCCCCCTGCGCCCACCTTATGACGGCCCGTTCAGGGTCATACAACACGGGGACAAGAACCTGTTGGTGGACGTTGGGGGTAGGCGTGAGACTGTTTCCGTGGATAGGATTAAACCTGCTCATGTGGACGTTTCCAGAACGTTGGAGTTGGCTCAGCCCCCGCGTCGGGGCCGTCCCCCTACGTCCCGCCCCCCACCACCTGTCGGGGTGCCCTCGACCTCGTTGATGCCCTTGCCCTCAGAGTTTATGGACAGCACGGCCACACCTGCTGCCTCCCCCTCCTCGGCCCCTGTCGTCCGCACTCGCCGGGGTCGAGTCGTCATCCCTCCACGACGCAGGGATTTTGACTATGGGTGAATTCTGGGGGGGCTTGTGTGGTGATCAACATAATTCACCTACAGAACTATGGGTGGGGGGTGTGGTTCCACACGGACAGTTTAGGGTACCGGAACAACCGGTCTGGTTAAGTGGTTCCTGCTTCACTAGTGTTGCTATTGCTATGCTGTCTTCGCGAGTTTTATATTATTAAAACGTTCAGTTCCATTGTGGATACTCCGCCTCCGACTCCCGTCTCTCGGCACTACACTAGTAAGAATGTTAATTGAACTATCAAATAGTCATTTTGACGAGTCATTACCGATGACGAGTAAAACAGAACTAGTTACTAGTAAGAATAAAAATATTTCTAGTAACAATTGGAATAGTTACTAGTCACTAAAGAATAAGTACTAGTATCTAATGAATAGTTACTATCAAAACTGAAATAGATACTAGTAACTATTGGAATAGTTACTAGTAACTAAAGAATAAGTACTAGTATCTAATGAATAGTTACTAGTAAGTCTCGAGGAATAAATGTTAAAACAGCTTGCCATACCGCGCTATGATGCAGCTTTGGCAAAAACTGATATGCAGTAACAGCATAGCCTTTTTCTTTTATTTATTTATTTTTTCAAGGAGGGCATTTCCCGATATAATTGCTGACTTGTGGCGAGTGGTGATAGATTTACTTTAACATCTGTCCGAGAATATAAACAAGTCCATATTCACTGTAAGACATTTTTTTATGAGAACGTCACCTCTATTTCGCTAGCTTAGCCTACTTGAACAGTTACAACCTGCATGAGAAGAGTAGCCTACCCATTGAAAGCCGATTGCTTTTTCTTTGTCTCACCGTTTGTTTGGAATCTACACGCATACAACGATGAAAAATGATCGTTCTTTGGATGATACTATTTTGCATAACTACTGCATATCTGGCAGCAGATGGTTTGAGGCTTGTTTGATATGTCAGACTCTTGATGACTTAGGGCCTCTCAATTAAAATGCAGAGAGGTTATAGCCCATTATCGCTTGTAGGAGTGCCATAAAATAAGATATAAAGAGTCTTTTGATATTGTTGGGTCACAGACATCAGGAAGTCATGGCATGCAAAGGATATGTGACCAAATATAAAAAATGATGACCTTATTCTACGTTATGTTAAACTGTCCAATATTTTTTGATGCCCGAAAATGGGGGGGGGGGGAATCAAAAAATATAATTTCTAAACGGTTGATCCGATATGGATGAAAATACCTTCAAATTAAAGCTGACAGTCTGCACTTCAACCTCATTGTCATTGTATCCTTTCAAACTCAAAGTGCTAGAGTACAGAACCAAAAGAACAAAAAATTTGTCACTGTCCAATGAATTAGTATGGTGCTCACTGTATGAACAAAACATTTTGAGGGTGAGGCTACAGTAGAGGACCAGATGTGCTGTGGCATAATGCTGTCCTGGACATTATGTCTACATTGAACTTAATGAACAATCGTATTCCCAGGGTTTGTAGCCTAGCTGTCAAACTGCAATTATTTTATGTTCCACGCGCCTACGTTAACGCCGTTTAAAAAAAATCACATGGATTTTATCCGCTTTTAACGTAGGCTAGGCTACTGATTCTTGCAAAGTAGCTATGCTGCTTAAATTATGTCAGAACTCCACGAAAATCGAGCATTTCAAATGAGAAAAAGAGTAGGCTTTCTGTACGGACAGTGACACAGAATAGCCTGATCATGTACCGAAAGAAGGAAGATATTAGTCGGAAATCGCGAAAGGAGAAGGAACAGACTCGCAAAGAAAGTAATAATGCAGGGGTTCACGCAGAGTATTTGTCAAATTCTGACAGGCAGTCAGATTTCGGCATGGGAGGCATAAAAGCATTAACCGAAGTGTCTTCCAGTAGCTAAATGGTGAACTAATGCAAGCTTTTCATTGACCACATCAAATTCTTCGAATGTGACATTGTTGGCACACTACAAGGAAATCCACAAGACGTTCAACCTGACAGGAACAAAATCGTCGTCTTTTAATACAAATGTATATACAGGTGCAGCTGTAATTTTGATGATTATGGCTTACAGCTAATGAAACCCAAAATTCAGTGTCTCAGAAAATTAGAATATTTCGCTTTAACATATTTTTAAAGTATCATATTTAATATTTGGTCGCATATCCTTTGCATGCTGTTACTTCCTGAAGTCTGTGACCAATCAACATCAAAAGACTCTCGATATCTTATTTTCAGGTACTGTTACAAGCGATACTATAACCTCTCTGCATTTGAACTGATCTCTTTTTTTTTTATTTTTTACTTTGTTTATTGGATTTTCACAGAATCATATACAAGCAGAGGAAGTTCTGTAGTTGCATCATTTGAACTGATCTCTATGGGAATTAGGGGGTGAGACTAGATTCAGCTGTAAATTACACTGGTACAGTATGGAACACATGACTGGCGAAATGGCTGTACGTCATCAAGGGTCTAAGGTATCAAACGAGCCCCAAACCATCACTCTGTGGCCAGATATGGAGTAGATGTGGATGGATACCTTTAAGGGTTGTTTCTCCTGACTTTTTTCCTCATAGAGTTCTATAGGAAAATGAGTCAGGAGTAATAACCCTTGCAGTGATCCATCCACATCTACTCCATATCTGGCAACAGAGTGATGGTTTGGGGCTCGTTCGATAGCTCAGACCCTTGATGACTTACAGCCATTTAGCCAGCCATGTGTTCCATACTGTACTGTAATTTACAGCTGAATCTAGTCTCACCCCCCAATTCCCATAGAGATCAGTTCAAATGCAGAGAGGTTATAGTATCGCTTGTAACAGTATCTGAAAATAAGATATTGAGAGTCTTTTGATGTTGATTGGTCACAGACTTCAGGAAGTAACAGCATGCAAAGGATATGCGACCAAATATTAAATATGATACTTTAAAAATATGTTAAAGCAAAATATTCTAATTTTCTGAGACACTGAATTTTGGGTTTCATTAGCTGTAAGCCATAATCATCAAAATTACAAGAAATAAAGGCTTGAAATATTTCACTCTATGTGTAATGAATCTATATAATATATGAGTTTCACTTTCTGAAATGAGTGACAAAAAATATTGAACTTTTTCACGATATTCTAATTTTTTGAGCTGCACCTGTATTAGCCTAATTTAGCTGATCAGATAGCTAGATAGGCTATAGTAGGCTACCCGAGCTGATCAAAGGTCACGCAAACTTGTAGACTATTTTGCTAAGGTTAGTGAACTGATACAGTAGCCTATCCATATATATAGCAGTGTTGTAGTCGAGACCGCCATGCCCGAGACCAAGACCAAGACCAAGACCGAGACTCATGGTCCGAGACCAAGACCGAGACCAAGACCCATGGTCCGAGACCAAGACCGAGACCTGAATGGTCCGAGACCAAGACGAGACCTTGAGACTGTGTGCACTTACATTTAATATACGTCTAATATGGCACAAATAAACAAAAGTGACCAATATCGAAATGCAATGGTAATAAACATTTATTGGCTTATTGCACACTGCTTCATAATATATTATCCAACCTTAAGTTTCACTCCATAAAATAAATCCAATTTCAAATGAGGAAAAATAAGTTCATGATGAATATTCAACACTATTTAGTATGAACTGATAGCAACATTACTCAAACGGCACACTGCACCAAAGTAAATGTAATGTGTATGCATATGCAACATATCTTTCTTTTGTAGCAACGTGTACTATGCAACTGTAAAACAACCATGCATTCAATTACTTTTGAAGACAGATGAAATATGCTCAACAGAAATTAAGAATTATTCTGGGGGAAATAAATATTTTAAAAGGTATTATGCCCGCTTTCATAAATATCTTATTACAAATCAAGATGCCTGATGTCACAAGTACAACAAAGGGTATCCAGTGTCTTATCCACAAAATTACCACTCCTATGTATGTAATGTAAGAACATTTATAAGTACATTATTTAAGTGAAAATGCAAAGGATCTTATTTTAAGCCTAAAGATAAAGGCACATTGTTCAGTTATTTGAAGAAAAAAAAAAAAAATGTTAACTTGTCATACTCCTAAGACTTTTGCAGATTTCATTTTGTATAGCCCATGTGGACAATGTTTTATTTTAATGAAACAGCCAGTTAAACAGAACAATAAAAAAGTTTCCTTTGGTGTGTTATTAATATTCAGTTTAGGACATGTTCATTACATTTCAAAAACATAAGCATTGACAACATCTCAGCTGAAAGCCGGGCACGGTGCGGTCTCATGATAATCCCACCCCTGCTGAAAATTCTTTCTACTGGTGCCGAAGATGCTGGCACAGAAAGTACCCTGTATGCAAGTTTTTGGAGTGTTGGCAGTTTTTTTGACATGTCCTTCCAAAATTTCAGGGCTTCCACTGTCCCTGGCAACTCAGGAGAGCTATTTTTAATGGTATTTTAAATGACAAACGTCAGCACATTTTGTCTCAATTTACACCAAGATATCGTATATATTTTTTATTCGAGACCGCAAACCTCCGAGACCGAGACAAGACCGAGACCAAGACCGAGACCTGGAAAAAGTGGTCTCGAGACCTACAACACTGATATATAGGCTACTGTATTTTATTCAGCAAAGTAGCCTATACTGATCTTCTTAACGTTACCTAACCGTCTGGCATGCTAGCTAGATCAGCAAGCTAACAATTAGTAGGCTACGAACTACACAGTGTTCAGTGGTGGGGAGTGACATTTATGGAATGCGACCGATTGCTGTTGTAATGTAGTTCACTTTAGCATAACGTGATATTTAATTTATATTAATTGTGTGTGTGGTTCGCCAAGAGTGCATTTATTTGTGGAGATTATCTTTATTAACAAAACGTAAAAACTCTCTTAGGCGTATATTAACCACAACCTTATATTCGGCACGAATCCGAACCCATGGGGGAACCCATGCCCGGAAGAAACCTCTGAATTGACCTACAAAAATACGTCATGACTGTAGCACTCTTTTGGGTTACTTGATTACAAGCGAGCCTTGTACGCTGAAACCCACACGTCAACTAGTCGAAAACGGGCAAACTCTCGGTGCTGTATAGTCATGGGGCATGCCCCGCCAAGCCGTAATTTGTTAATAATGTATTCTACATGGTTAATTCTGGCTGACAATGTGCTCACCTGTCTTCCCCAAATTGGTATTGGAATAAAAACTACAACAACCAAGTAACTTGTCCTCTTTCCTAACGTCATGACGACATTGATGCCGCATACAACGATTGGCTACACGTTAATTTTAAACAAGGTGCGCGGTCAGGCGGCCTTGTTTGGCTTGATGGTTTTCATTTGAATTGCAGTGAATTCGTTCATAGCAAGGTTTTAACTGAGGGAAAGTACAATGTCAGAACCTAGATCGCTATTTTCTCGTGTTTATTGAGGGTTTTTAATAGTGTACATATATATTTTAAAAGGCACAAAATAGCAGCGCGTTTGATGTCCCGACGAGCAAAGGTAAGTTACCTAAGTTTCCAAGCTAAGCATGAAGCTCTAGCACTAACTTACCTTGCTAGCTTGTAAAGTTGGTTAACGTATGCTGTATGCAGATCTAACTAGCTAGTTCCCTTCCTCAAATTAACAACGACTACTAACGTTATAACTAAGGGCAAGCATTTGTAGTTGGATAAAATAACTCGATATTTTGTTTTTGAGTGTTGGCTGTGGTGTATAACGTTACCAGTAGGCTAGCTAGCATCGTGATATAACGTTAACTTAGCACTAACGTTATTTGTTGTGTCAATAACATTCGAGTAGCAAGCGAAATGACTGTCGTTACTTAATAGTAGTAGTTGATTCCACAGCTCTGAAAAAAAAAAAAAAAGCCGAGAATGAAGTGTCTGAAAGTGGAAGATTATGTCAAGCGCACAGCTTGTCCGAATGAAACTCGTATTGTCTGCGGCGAACTTGAGGTAAGTTAAGAATTGTGCATCCGACAGGTACAATTATTTTGCAACTAAGTTAGCGTGCTAACCTTAAAAACCAGGATTGCTTAAGTTAAGATTCAACAAGTTTTACACCTTTTCTTGCGTTTGAGTTGAATTAATGTAGATCTTGGTAGCTAGCTTACATGAGCAATACGAGTAACCAAAGTAAAAATAAATAAAATAAAACCCGCTTAACAATGTTTTCAATGTTCACAATCAGTCACTGCAGAGCGCATTGTGTTTCTTGTAGGCAAAATATTTTTTTACAGTACTTTCACATTGTCCACCTTGCTAAAGTTGTCCTAAGGCCAAATTAATCCTTAAATTGAATATCAAATATAATTGTGTGTGCATATAGAAAATATAAAGCTCATTTGAGAGGGGCCCCTGTACTAAACATGATTGTTAAAAATGGACTTTGAAAAGTTGCCAATAACTGCATTGCCTTCTTGACAGAGCTATGTGAGAAATGGCCCTGGAGCAGAGGGCAGGATGCTGTGTGACAGAGTGATCAGGGCCTGCAACCAGCAGCTGGGTGCCGCTTCATTGAGTACGGAGCACCTGGACTGCCTAATGGGTCTAGTGGAGATTGCAATCCATGGCTATGAGAGTAGCAGGGTGTCCGGGCTGCGTAGCGACACCCTCTACATGGAGAAGATCCTTTTCCACATATTAAAGAAAGTGGCTGCTCTTGGCTCCCAAACCTGGTGCCAGTTCCTGGGGGACATGCTTTATGAAAAGCTGACCTTGGCTATAGTGGTAAGTGAGGAAGAGCGAGATTAGTGGTGGCCCCTTGTTGTTTATTTACTTGTATCTTAAAATTATCGCCATTGCGTCTCACACCAATTCAAATAATCATATACAGTGAGCAGACTGAGCACCATAATTCATTGGACAGTGACACATTGTTAATTTGGTTCTGTACTCTAGCACTTTGAAAGGATACAATGAGGTTTAGGTGCAGACTGTCAGCTTTAATTTGAGGGTATTTTTCAGATGAACGGTTTAGAAATTATAGAACCTTTTTACATGGTACAAGTATGTGAACAACCTAGCTGACATTAGCTTGTGGTTCACAAATGGATGACAGAACCCCAGAGTTTACAGTGGGCAAATGACTGCAGGATGGAACACGTCAACATAAAAACTTTTAGGCTACAAAAACAACACAGAGCTAGACACATCATTTAGCCTAGCTAAATCACCTTAGTTCCATTTAACATTGGCTGAAGTACACTAATGTTATAGGCTACTATACAATGCAAAGAAATGTTCAAAATTCAGTGGCAGCAAACAGTTGGGCAAAGCTAAAGGATAGCATATGCATTGTCACTTGTAGCTACCGTATTGATTCACTGTACCGAGCAAACGCCAGCCTGATAGCTAAGCTACTTAACAGCTCACGTTTTCATATAAAAACACATAATTGTTATAGACACAAACTTTCCTTATTAACCCAAATGCTCATCAAAAACCAATCAATCGATAATTATCTTGCTTATTTTGCTTGCTGGTTTATTTAGTTGCAAATAGGCTACATTTACCATTGACATCTATGTTAGCTAGCATCGTTTGTCATTTCCTGTCTGGTGTCGGAGTAAATTCTGTGTCCGTAGCCTCGCTCGGACAGAAAATGCCCGCAGCGCAGTCCACCAGAGCTCGCATCCGATACATGACTGACTATAGAAAATTAATGACTTCCGGTACATTCTTGTACATATGTTGTGTTCAGTGGAAAGGTGGCTTAATGGATGGTAATGGACTAATGAGGGATCTAATCAAGCTAGCTGGTAAGTAGAAATTCCAATGAAAAAGATGTAAGAATGATTTTTTTTTTGGGTTCTGTACTCCAAATATTGCGACCAAATATTAAAAATGATTACTTTATTCTACATTGTTAAACTCCAATATTTTTGATGTCATGAAAATTGGTGGGGGGGACTATGTACAAAAGGTTCTATAATTTCTAAATGGTTCATCCGATATGGATGAAAATACCCTCAAATTGAAGCTGACAGTCTGCACTTCCTCATTGTCATTGTATCCTTTCAAGTGCTAGAGTACAAAACCAAAATAACAAAAAATGTGTCACTGTCCAATGAATTCTGGTGCTCACTGTAGCTGATTGTGCCAGACCTGGATCTCGTGGAAATGCATGTTCTACTGCTGTTTGTTCTCTCCTTTAAGTCAGCAACTACTTTACACCCATAATTAATTATGTAAACAACTGCTTTAATTGATCCATTGAGTGCTGAGTATCAATGAAAACCAGCAAATACCCTGGCTCTCCTGGACCAGGTTTGGGGAACGCCATTGTTTGTGGCTGTATCAGAACTCCAGTTCACTTCATTCCTTCCTGTGGAGTATAGACTGGTGAAGGATATGTGGCATAAACTTGGCATAGTTAAAGGAACATGGCAACATTTTGGGAAATTGGCTTATTTGCCATCATCCTCAGTCAGACAAGAAGATGAACACCCTTTTTTTCTGTGTGGCTTAGCTAGGCTGACAGTGCGGATTTCGATGCTTCTTACTGCAGGCACACAGAAAAAAAGGGTATTCATCTTCTTGTCTGACTCCGTGAAAGATTGCAAATAAGCCAATCTCCCAAAATGTTGGTCTGTTCTTTTAAAGGGGCAGTTCACCCAAAAATGAAATGGAGAGATGTCTATATCTATATATCTGTATACACTGCTCAAAAAGTGCATGCGTCCACTGCAGCTCAGTGATTTCGCCCTGATAGAATGGACCTCAACATGTCCAAAGTTTGTGGTGCTCAAAGCATCAAAAATGTACATTAAAAAAAAATCTATTGTACCCTATGTCATTCTATAGGGTATTTTTCCCGCCGAGTCCCACCACTCCACCCCGGAAGTGGCCGTCAACTGCCACTTCCTCAAGGCAACGGCCATACTCGGATCAGGCAGGACTGGGGGCGCAAACCCCCCGTTCTCGGTGTGCCAGTGCACCGACAGTCGGCGCTAATATGTCTTCTTGCTTGTTCCCAGACGGATGACTACCACTTGCTGGCACGCAGCTGTTTCGCAGTGCTGTGGAGTGCACTGACAGGGGCACGAGGCGGTGACTCTCAGCCGTCCCCTGACTGCAAACTTGCCGACCAGCTGAAGACCTTGCGCTTCCTGCTCCTGCTGGACCCCCAAGGGCACTCCAAGGTTGCCATGCACGCAGAGGACGCTATGATAAAATATGTGAAGGCCTGTGGGGTGCTCCGGGAGGATGGCGCCCGTCACCTGCTGGAGCAGATCCGGCAGCACCTCTTTGGGCCTGGGCAGCGGGGGGCGGACCGGCCTGGCCGGCAGAGCTGGGCCACGCTCTGTGAGGTGTCCCTACAGGTCTGCAGGCACCTGTGCAAGGCAGATTTGTGGCATCTAGCTGCACAGCACTTGGAACGGGATACCAGCTGGATGAGGGGTTCCCCCTGTCTGGTGCTGGCCCTTGACCTAGCATGCTGTGCTATGGGCATCCACAGCGCCTCTAGGGGGCAGTGTGGAGTGGTCCTGGCCAAGTGTGCCCGTGGCCTCCGGGTCCTGCCAGGTGAGCTGGGGCACCAGGAGCGACACGCCGTCCTGCAGGGCTGCCAGCTGCTGGCCTGGGTGCTTGAGGGGGGCCAGCTTGGGGCAATGGCAGGGCCGACTCTCCTGGCCTGGTTTTCTTTCCTGGAGGAATACCAGAAGCTCTTGGAAAAGCACATGCAGATGGTGAGTATAGCGCACCTGTTTTATATCAAGTCAAATTAGTTTCACATTGCTTTTTACAGAGAACGGTCACAAAGACACTACAGAGAAACAAAAAAACAGAAGGACGTGGACTCGGAAAGGCTATAGGGATGGCTAACACTGCTGGCTTGTAATTGGCTAACCAACTAGCCGAGTGCTTTAACAGAGGATAAAGTATAAAATTCCCCATCTGTCTCAAACAAATCCGACACAGCACACTGTACAGAGAATAAAAGGAAAATTGGACAAGAACCAGGCCTGAAACGGCAAATAAATTTTTGGGCACTTTGAAAGGGCTTTGAAAGGGCTATGGATTTCTTAAAGGGGAATTCTACCGAAAAGGTATGTTTGACTTGATGTTTGAAAAGTAGCTGCTGCTCCTGATTAAAATGAGCTCTCAGCCAACTTCCAGTGAGAGCTGAGATATAGCCCCAAACTACTGCGCATGTACCAGGTACAGTGCCGTGAGTTTTTTCCCCCTTCCTATAATATGGATTTTAGGGTACCTGAGGGAACAAATGGCACATTTGTTTTTTACTTATTTCATTTATTTAATGAACAAAAAATCCCAACACCCATTTTTGTTGTGTGAAAAAGTAATTGCCCCCCCTTACACTTAACTGCAGCCAATGTAGAATAAAGTAATCGTTTTTAATATTTGGTCGCATATCCTTTGCATGCCTTGACTTCCTGATGTCTGTGACCCAACAATATCAAAAGACTTGATATCTTATTTTCCGGTACTCCTACAAGCGATACTATAACCTCTGCATTTGAATGGATCTCTATGGGAATTGGGCGGTTGGCACTAGATTTAGCCGTAAATTACACAAACGGTATGGAACACATGGTTGGCTAAATGGCTAAGTCATCATGGGTTTGATGTATTAAACAAGCCTTAAACCATCACTCTTCATTCATTAGTGTTCAGCTTGAATGAATGAAAATTTGTTCCACGTATAAGCTGCTGAAACGGTAATTTTTACCCAATTCAGTCGTAAAGTTTTCTAAATGAATAAAATACCATGTCGTTTCCTCCTTAGGTCGAGAGAACCAACCCACTGAGCAGTACAGGTCACAATGAGGCGTTCTGAACCAATCACCTGTCCTAAACCGTGGCACGCTATGATAGATGGCATCAAGAGATTTGAAAACAGACATGGGAGCAGTGTAGGAAATATATATTTTTTTAAGGGGGCAATTTTTGCCCTCACTGACTGAAATCCAGGGGCATTTCATAAATTAATGGGGTAATTTGTGAAATATACAAAATAACTACTTTATTAGTTAACCTTACTGTATGGCAAGTTGTTTAGTGTCAAATTTGATGCACCTAATATATTCACACCAAATGCGATGCGGTTTTGGAATTTATTATGTAGGTTCTTTAAAGAATTTGCACCACGAATGAGTGAGCCGATCTTCAAGTCACCATGATGTAATGATGACCTGGTCCTGCTTTTGCTCAGTAAAAACCTGCCTGGCCACTTCTCACCTACTTCTTTTCTTTTTTTTTTCTAACATATGGGAATTAATGGGAATAAACTGGAAATGTTGTTATTTGGACTAGCCTCATTTGTATTTACCTCATCATACGCATAATAGAATTTTTTTTGTCATAAGCAGACATCCAAACATTTGTGAGTAGAACTTTAAAGGATTCTGTAATTGAACAAAAAACATGAATGTTGAATAAAATAAATGTATTCCCTAACCCCCCCCCCAAAAAAAAAAAAAACATTCAAGATGGATGTAGTCCTTGGGCTCAAATGCAGTAGTGTGGCCTCAATAGAGTACTCAAGTGACTACGTCACACTGGTTTCGGAAGTGACTTTCCCATTCAGTTCAATATAACGGTCGTTCGCAAAATGTCTTTTAAAAAAATGGTTTTAATCAGATTTCAAGAAATTATCGATGGTCTCCAAAGCCCGTTCTATCTGTCATAGGGAATTTACTTCCGAAAACCAAACTCCGCCCACGTCTGCCGTACTCACTTAAGTACTCTATAGCCTTGCTGTAGTGTGCAGGATGCTGGAAATTATTTCTGCATGTGATTGAAGTATGCACAGTGCATGCAGAGGGCTCTGTAGTAGTGTGCAGGATGCTAGGAATTATCTGTGCATGTGATAAAAGAATGCGCTGCACATGTAACGGAAGAATGCACAGTGCAGTGTTGAAATTCATATGAATTCGCATTAAGTTGGGTTGTTTTAACCAAAGAATGCTGCAAGATCTAGAATAGCATTTTATGTGTATTTTACAACTAAATTTAAGTTCCATGTTATAAGCTAACTTTTGCTATTCAAATTGGTCAAAATTTCCAAACTTCCTGAGCTTAAAGGGCTATGAAACCCTCGGTTACATTCTCTCTCCGCCCACACCACAAATTCGAAAAATGCAATTAAATTGGCGTGGAAAGCCGCAGCAGAAGGGGAGGGACGAGGGCAGGGGCGAGAGCGAGGAGAGAGGCTATCGCCACCTGAAGACATGCCCACAAGGGAAAAGATGCAGAGTGAAATTGAGTCTGTATCAATCACTGACTAATTCTGCGGTATCAGTCAATGGCTCTTTCGAGGTGGATGACTTCTCTCCTCCGTAATCCTCTGGGCTTTCCACCGACCAGGAGTATGAAGGAAGAAATGGTCCGGAGCCCTACTGTTTGAGCCGTTGGGAGAAGTTTCTGAGTGGTAGTCTCGCTAATTATCTTTTATCCCACTTGTGAACTCGGCTATCTCCTTCTGCTTAAATCGATGTTATGCCCAGTATTGTCAGCACATATTAAGTATAACCTACAGTAGTAGTACACAAACTACTTAATGAATAAAATAAATAAATGAACAATGAATAACTAAAATATGTAATTAATACCAAGTGATAATAAACGGCTGTTAAGTTACTCTGTAAATACGAAGCATGTCACACCATCACTCCGTTCTCAAACTAACGCGCTTTTTTTAGACATCTATAACGTTACATCTAACATATGCTACACGAACATGACAATAAAATATGTAAACGAATGCCAAGTGAAACTAAACGGCTGTTAGCTGAAGGCTATAGGCTACGCTCCGGGAGACTTCACAATCTGCTCAAATCGATGTTCTGCCCAGTAAGTTAATGTTTGTCAGCAAATATTCAGTCTGACCTAACGTTACCTGCAGACTAGCTATACAAACATAGATACAACACGTAGGCTAATGAATGTCAAGTGCAACTGAACGGCTTTTGGCTTTAAAAAAATAAATAAAAATTAACATTATTTTTTTTAACCTATTCTGGCTATCTACAAATGTACGTTTATTAGTTATCCAAATAACTTAACTAAAACAAGTTAACAATCACAGCATGGGCCTTGTATCACTTTGTACCTTATACCATTTTTATTTCAGTAAATACATGTTCCAGACTTGGGGGGTTCAAGGTTCAAGGTTCAATTTTATTGTCAACTCTACTATATATACAAGACATACAGAGGATTGAAATTTTGTTCCTCATCATCCACGGTGCAATAAAAGAAAAAGATAAACATAAAATACAACACATACACAATATAAAAAGATATAAATCTAAAAGTGCGTGAAAATATAAAATACAAGTAAAACTAAGATACATATAGTGCAAATGGACGCAGTGCAAGTATGGGTGTAATGTTACAGTGCAAATAGCAGCAATTTTATCAAAATAAATAAAATAAAAGTGGCTGGTGCCAATAGTCTGTCAAAAGTGTCATAATCCAGAGTCAGTGGGGGCCAGCGATTTATGGGGGGGGGTTAAAGGTGTCGTAGTCCAGAGTCTGTGGGGGCAGGGGGCAGAGAAGGGAGGGGGGGAGAGCTGAAAGAGAGTTCAGCTTCCTGACCGCCTGGTGGATAAAGCTGTCCCTCAGTCTGCTGGTCCTTGCCCGAAGGCTCCTCATTCTCCTCCCAGACGGCAGGAGACTGAAGAAGCGGTGTGAGGGGTGAGTGGGGTCGCCTGCAGTGCAGAGTGCTTTGCGGACCAGGCGTGTGTCATAAATGTCCTGGTGAGAAGGGAGGGGGGCACCAATGACCTTCTCAGCTGCTCTCACTATACGCTGCAGGGTCTTTCGGCAGGATGCAGTACAGGCCCCGTACCACACAATTATGCAGCTGGTGAGGATGCTCTCAGTGGTGCCACGGTAGAATGATCGCATGATGGGGACTGGGGCTTTGGCTCTTTTCAGTTTGCGGAGGAAATAGAGCCGCTGCTGAGCTTTCTTGGCCAGTGATGTGATGTTAGTGTTCCAGGAAAGGTCCTCTGTGATGTGCACACCCAGAAACTTGGTGCTGCTCACTCTCTCCACAGCCATGTTGTTGACGGTCAGTGGAGGGTGCTGGGTGTGTTTCAGATAGTGCAGTTTACTGTTATCCAACAAATGTTTTCCTGCTTTCTGATGCAGACCCCAGGCCAGTAAGATTGACAACGCAGTATCAAAGCTAGCTTTATAGCTTATACGCAAAAGGCAGTGAAATATCACCGGCCAGTTAACTATGGTTAACGATACGAAAACAACTGAAGTAAATATATTTGAGGCTACAGGATAACCATCACAGCAAGCCAACAAGATGCCGTAGGCTACACTTAATTTAACTTTACCGCATTTGGAGGGACAGAAATATCAGTAGCGCTTGGTCACGTTACCGCATTCCTTTGGCTGGTATACCCCTAATTCTCATAACAGTCCCACAGGAAATGCTTGTTGCACACAAACTTGCCAGCAGTGCTGATCATTGGCGCCAGACCCAAAATGCCCAGTTAGAGTAGCCTACAGCTCTCTCCGGATCGCTCGGGAAATTATGTAACTGTTAATGTTAATCTAACTAAGAGAAAATTATTTTCTATAAACCTGCCATATTTCTATATAAACCAACACAACCCACATTATAGCAATGACGTGCTTTTAAATACAAAGTTATAAAAGCAACCAAAGAGCGGACTTCAAATGCAAATACTGTGACAAAACGGCGGCTATAGCCAACAAGAGCGGACAAATATGTTGAGCGGATAGGCTACAACGGTAGGCTATCAAGGGCAAAATATGAAATTAATATATTTTCAGTAACGACAAGAAATATCCAGAAGGCCGCCTTTTTGTAAGAACGGTAACACAGATGGACAAGGCATTTTTGTACCTAGTTTTGTCGCACCTTTTCAAAGTGAAAGATCTCAGATTGATGTTTACTGAGAATTAGAAGCTCCGACTCGAGCTGATTACGCGGATGCTACACGGTTTTCAATGTCAAGTGTTTATATCTTACATGATTTTGCATTGTTACAGACTGCTGTTGGAATATGTTAGTTCATGGTCGTAAAGGTAACATTTGACTTATTTTATGAAATGTCCTCACACTTTACATGCACACTTATGCCTAGTTTATACTGTGTAAGACACAGCTATGAGACTGGCTCATAGCTCTGGGCATTTATACTGAAAACATTGGCTCACTGAAAGGTGTCCTGTGTCCATGGCAACGTAACATACAAATTTACGTTGCACTGGGGTCTGCGTGAGTAGTCTCTTAAAGTGATGGACAAAGGATTCTAAAAATGTCTAATATCCACAACCTATCAAAGAGGGGTGTATCCACTACACACCCACCAAATATCTTCAAGAAAATGTCAATAGGTATGTTAATATACATCTCAGTCAACTAATAAACTGTCTTGAAAGGACTCTGGGTGAAGGTGTGGATTTAGACCACACCCCTACAATCCTGAGTGCCATCGACGTCATCCAGCCATACATGTTTGAACCACAGAACTGTTCTGATTTGAACCGAGCAAGGAATTAATGCAATCAATAGACCGTTCACTAAGCTCCGCCCCAAGTAGCTATTGACCAATGATAGTCTAGCAACCATTTTGCCGGACAAACGCTTGCTATAAATTAACATTGGAGTAACGTTATCTAGCGTTTATTATTTAAAGAGTAATTCCATCCAAAAATGATGTTTGGTTTGTCAAAGTACCTCTCCTCCTGATTTAAAATGAGCTCTCAACCAACTTTCTACCTGTAGTAAGAGCAGAGATATAGCCCCAAACTACTGCGCATGTACCAGGTACTTGCCTTGGAATGAACTACAACAGACATAAAGCTTACAGTTAAGACCACACGTTGCCTTATATATATTCCGGATTTTTCTTGTACGTTACTTTAAATTAGCCAGGCTGAAACGAATACAAAATATGAAGCCATCGTTCATTTATACATACAAATATACACTCCATAGCAACGCAGAACGCTCTGTATCCCCAGGCCAGTCAACTAATCAAAGATGTGAGACATTAATGACGTGGTGTGAGCCGCTAGAAATTCGGGAGGTATGAGACGTGGCTCACAGCCTGAGACATTCCAAATTACGCCAATGGGTACGTTTACATCCACACTAATACTCCCATTTGAACCCGGTTATGGCAATACTCTGGTAACTGAAATGGTCACGTAAACACCTTTACGTGACCTTGTATATTTGGGGCGGCTGTGGCTCAGGAGGTAGAGCGGGTCGTCCGCTGATCGCAGGGTTGGCGGTTCGATCCCCGGCTCCTTCTGTCCACATGTCGAGGTGTCCTTGGGCAAGACACTGAACCCCAAATTGCTCCCAATGAGCAGGCTAGCACCTTGCATGGCAGCTGCCGCCATTGGTGTGTGAATGTGTGTGTGAACGGGTGAGTGAGAGGCCATTGTAAAGCGCTTTGGATAAAGGCGCTATATAAGTGCAGTCCATTCCATTTTACCTTTATCTGATAATGTAATTGTCATAATCCGTGTTTTCGGAACCTGATTTACACCCCTGGTTTTTTGCCCTAACTTGTTTTTTTGTGCATGTAAACACATTTCTCCGGTTTCTTAAGGCTTTTCGAAACTGCATGTCAGACAGAAGGGGCGGTGTAATGCCAAAATTGTTCCATCCGTCAACATTTGCTTGGCCTGGGGTTCCTTCATGATCCCGCTTCCAGAATTTAAACTAAATTAACAATTCCTAAATAAATTGTCGGTGCGGTAGCTTCTTAGTGTTATCAATTGCTGGAAATGGCATAGAAAGATGGTAATATGGTATAGTGTGAGGTGGAAAATAAAAGGTGGAAATGGTATGAACTGGTAATGTGGTATAAAGGGATCTAGTAAGTGTTTATTTGCTGTAGCTGTCATAATCGATTGCATTTAGATTTGCGGACGTAGGCTACTGTCACCTTGGCAATTTGTCTGTGCTAACATTATTAAGACTAAAGGCCGTGACACACCGGGGACGTAACGATTAAGCGATGCGAACATGCGAAAAATTGGTCGGCGAATATTTCGCGTAAAAACCTGACACACCTGCAACGATGCGAAAAAACGAAAAGCTCGCGTTCTTTTTCGCGTTTGAAAATCCGTGCGAATAAAAATTGATCACTCTTCGTCGAGCGATGACGACATGGTTATTCGTTCGGTCCATCACGGAACGTTTTTTTTTCCTCTACCAGAACGTTAAAAACAGAGCATGCTCAAATTGCATTGGCAAAATATTGAACCGGGCTTATTATGTGTCCGTTTTTACTTCGGTAAAGTTTGGTTTGTCTACAACATGCTCTCCTTCTCTTCCCTCCTTTTACGGACATACGTGTCCCTGAGATATTCCACTGCCTCTTGATCTCTTCTACTGATATAAAGGGTTAACCACAACATAACAATACATTACGTCATTTCAGCAAACATCTTTAAAATAAATTTGTCGTAGTTTATAGTGTAGCAACTCATGAAGTCTGAAGAGTTCTCTCCAAAACTTGGCTATCAGTAATCAGGAAATCCACACAGGAGTCGGAATAAGATGTTTGGGGAACTTTATTTGCCACGCACACAGACAACCGTGTGACAGCTAAAACATTTCATATAGGCTACTCTACCCTTCTCCACAATATCACATATAGCGGTTAGCTAGCTTTCATCCTTTGTTTTCACAAAGGCAAACAATCCAGCCGGTGACAGCGTAGCCTACATGAACTCACCTTAAGTAAAAAAATAAAATAGGCCTACGTATCGTGTAGCTATGTTTGTGTGTGATCGCCACCTTCCCTTCATATGAACTGCTATCAACGTTAATGTTAGACCTGGCTAAAATAGCTGGAGACAACTTTTAAGTCAATGCTAATAACCTGTGGGAGCTCATCAGATAGCAAGTTGTGCGTATTGCAACCATTTAGCTATAAACCCACCATCTTCATAGCCTATTTGCTCGGCTATTGTTTTCCACAAATTGTCCTTCAAATCGTTTTCTTTGTAACTTTTATGTCTTATCAAAGAGTACGCTATACTGGGAAACATATAAAATCAGTTGGTCTGCCATCCTGGATGTTGTAGTTTGTTGTGGCAGTGCGGTGACGTCAGTCATGGAAACTTGTTATGATTGGATAGATAAATAGTTTAGCAAACGAAAACTTGCAAAAAACGAACTTGCTGCGAACAAATTAAATGCCGCTTTTTCGCAAAGGACATTTCGCGTTTGATGTGCAAGATTTTATGAACAATTCAGGAGTTCGTTTTTATTTTTCAATGTGCGATTTATTCGTGCGAGTAAATCGCGGGCAGTGTCACGGCCTTAAGGGTCCAACGGATCACAAAACTCACGGTTTGGATCGTATCATGGTTTTTTTGTCACAGATGGGATCGTTTTTTCAGATCAGCAGAAAAAAAAGAAAAAGGGAGGCAATTATACAGTGGTGCTTGAAAGTATTCATACCACTTCACTTTTTGCACACTTTATTGTGTTAGATTTAATTTAAAATTGATAAAATTGCCTTTTTTGCCCATCAATCTACACTCAATAACCCATAACGACAGTGAAAACATGTTTTTAGAAATTTTTGCAAAATCTATAACCGAAATCTCATGTGCATAAGTATTCATACCTTTTGCTTAAATGTATTTTTAAAGTATCATATTTCATATTTGGTCACATATCCTTTGCATGCTGTTTCCTAAAATTTGTGATCCATCATCTTATTTTCAGGTACTGCCACAAGCGATACTATAACCTCTGCCATTGAATTGATCTCTATGGGAATTGGGGGGTGAGACTAGATTCAGCTGTAAATTACGCTGGTACAGTATGGAACACATGACTGGCTAAAAAAAATGCAATGAATTTGCAACCTTTTTTAACGATAAAATTTAAGGCATTAGACGAGCCATTAACTCTTCCATCTCTAGCAATTACATACTGCTCCCTCCTCACCCAAATAGAGATATCATGATAAACATGACTCGGTTTGAGATCATTGATTGTAAAACTCTTGAGCAAACTATTACATCTTAAACCTTCTTCCTGTTGCCTTGATATTCTACCCACATAGAATAAAAAAATGTTTTCAACTGCCTGACGATTGAATTACTTCAAATAGTTCACTCCCTCCAATCGGACATCTTCCCTGAGGCTTTGAAAACCGCGGTAATTAAGCCTCTATTAAAAAAAGAGCAGCCTCGATATGTCTGTTTTAAATAATTACTGACCTAGTCAAGCCGGAAAGTCTGCACACCCCTTTCACCTTCTCCACGTTTTATTACGTTTCAGACTTGTACTACAATAGATTGAGTACATTTTTTGCCTCAAACATCTACACACAATAGCCAATAATGACGAAGTGAAAACAGGTTTTTAGAAAATATGCAATTTTATTTTACTGACAAAAATAGGTTATTTAGGGGTTACATATCTGTACACACCCTTAGCCTAATACTTGGTTGCTGCACCTTTGGCAGCGATTACAGCTTCAAGGCGTTTTGGGAAAGAAGCTACGAGCTTGGCACACTTGTTTCTGGACATTTTTGCCCATTCCTCTTGGCATATCCTTGCAAGCTCCGTCAGGTTGGATGGGAGCGTCGGTACATAGCCATTTTCAGCTCTTTCCACAGATGTTCAATTGGATTCAGGTCTGGCTGGGCCACTCAAGAAAATGCACAGACTTTCTCTGAAGCCACTCCTTTGTTCTCTTGGCTGTGTGCTTCGAGTCGTTGTCATGTTGGAAGGTAAAACCTTCGCCCCAGTCTGAGGTACAGAGCACTCTGGAGCAGGTTTTCTTCAAGGATATTAGTGTACTTAGCTGCATTCATCTTTCCCTCTATCAGGACTAGTCGCCCCGTTTCCGCTGCTGAAAAACATCCCCACATCATGATGCTGCATGCTTCACTGTAGGGATGGTATTAGCCAGGTGATGAGCGGTGCCTGGTTTCCTCCAGACGTGACGCTTGGTATTCAGGCCAAAAAGTTCAATTTTGGTTTCATCAAACCAGAGAATCTTGATTCTCATGGTTTCATAGTCCTCTAGTTGTCTTTTGGCAAACTCCAAGTGGGCTGTGATGTGCCTTTTTACTAAGAAGGGGCTTCCGTCTGGCCACTCTACCATAAAGGCCTGATTGGTGGAGTGCTACCTGGATGGTTGATCTTCTGAAAGGTTCTCCCATCTCCACAATGATACGCTGGAGCTCTGTCAGTGACCCTCGGGTTCCTGCTCACCTATTTGGCCAAGGCCTGTTTTCCCCGATTTCTCAGTTTGGCCGGGTGGCCAGGTCCTTGGTGGTTCAAAACTTCTTCCATTTACGACTTTCCGGCTTGACTGTATATCTAACTTACCTTTTATAGGCAAAGTTATTAATCGGCAACTTAGTAACTTTTTAATTTCTAATGGCTACCTTGACTAATTTCAATCCGGATTTCGCCCCCGTCACAGTACTGAGACTTCCCTTATCAAGGTCCTTTATGACATTAGTTGAAATTAGGGATGCAAATTTTAAGGAATTTCCTTAATCGATAGTTGTTAACCTTAACAAACAATCGTCGATTAATTGATAACATAAAAGCTAAATATAGCTTATGATAGACAGAATACAAAAGGCATGTTATATTCCTCAATAAAATATTTATTGTAACATTTGAGAAACGGGCATTATTGTAGCATAACAAAAATAGAATATGAAGGCATGTATAGGCTTTAACAGAAAATAAATTGCGCTCCGTCATCTGTTGCAAGCAAAATCGTTGCTCCGCTAGGCACTTGCAGCATTAACATAATCGCTCTTGAAATTGAAAGGCGACAGTTAAACTAGTAGACCTAGCCTAGAACAGTCAACTTAAAACATAGGCTATTAAGTTTTGAATAGGCTCCTCATATGCATACTAGATAGACCTACGTATTTTTATTTAAGAACGAGTCGTGTGCGCAGCCTGTTTATTAGCTCTCGAAATCCCTCACCGTCAACGGTGCTTATTGCCATCATGTCCTTTTCAACCATGTTGCATACCCTCCGAGTAATAGCCTCTCCTCCGCTCGTCTATCGTCACACACCCTCTTTGGCAACACTCTCGCGTGGAGACCTTAAATCACGATTACATTTCACACAAAAACTCCCGTTGAAACAAGACCGCCGATTGTTCAGTTAATTGTTTCATTTGAAATCTTATCGATTTAAATTCTTATTAGCAATGAATTGATAGTCGATTAATGCTGATCATGGAATATTTATATTCGGTGACTCGGTGTAGGCCTACTCTAATAATATGCAATTTGATATATTACAGAAGCCACCTTAAAGTTTGCCGAAAGCTTCCCTCATGGCTAACGTTACTGAAAAACTGAATGCTAGGCTACTGCTTAGCAACAAAACTTGCAGTTTCTCTGGATATGTCACCCACACTTCATTTAAGCTAGGCTAATGGCTTAACATGCATCAGTATAGTTGTCATGGAAATGTGGATTATATCTTCTAAACTGCCTAATCAATATGATTGTAATTTTTGGATTTCCAGATGGAATTTAACATGAAAGCCTACATCTCATAATAGTGATATATTCTTTGATGTAGGCTATATTAATCTTTGATGAATAGATGGATATCTGATCAATTATGAACAATCAATATAAAAGGACTAGGGCTAGGCTATAGACCTAGGTATTCGTATTTTCGTAATATTCAAGTTTTGTTCCACAGATTTCATAAAATGACTAATAGCGTTCATTCTTGTCGTTACCATTTTGACACTGATGTTGGGGATGGAGCCGAGATGGTATCTGCCTATTTTCCGATTCGTGTGAAATCGTGAAATCACCTAGCCTATAGCTACCTACTCTTGACGTTGGCTACTGTATCTTGAATGTGCTTGTTATAATCTAACCGTAGCTATGCCTTGTTTATATAGGCTAGGAATAAAGGGGTGTATTGGCATGAAATTGATTTAATTTAACCTTCTGAAATTGGTATGAATTTGAATTCTAATGTAGACCATATTGTCGGATAGTATAGGCTAGTAGCCTATAATGGCCTTAGTGACGCTGCTTAATGAGCGTAAGCGGTAGCCTATCGTCCACAAGAGTGCACATAACCGCAAAAGGACATTGACAATGTTGTTCAAAATAAAATTTAAAAAGCCTCTGGGTGTGGCTGCACTTGCAGCTTTTAATTATCCGAAAGAAAATATAAAGAATACTGCAATTGAATAGGCTAACTCGTTTAATGACAGTCACATAGCCTAGGCTACATATGAACGTTTGTGAGGTTTCAGACTACAATCACAAAATTGATGAGATGGGTCCTGGTATTATGCGCAAAAGCTAACCTGATATTAGGCTAAAGGAAGTCTATTAACTGTCAACAAACAACATAATTGTTCATTAATGTTTAATTCCAGGCTTATTGATTTTTTTACTTAATCATTGTCAGCGCATTGACGTTCTCACCTGATCAATCAATGCTGATTTTCACTTACACTCGTATTGCGCTTAAATGCCGAGCCATGGCGAATGACATCGCGGACAACGTTCTTTATTTGCTGTGTTCATTTCTTGAAACTATTGGTTTCGCTATAATTCAGATACTTGTATGTATTGTATAATTCAGATACTTGTATGAACAGCACATACATAGCCTACTGTTTAGGCTAGACATTCTACTACTGCATTCATGTGTAGGCTAACTAAAAAACATTTTAAACATTGTCAATGTCCTATTGCGTTATACTGCACCCCTGTGGACGATACCGTTTACGCCTATAACAGATTAGAAGGAGCGTCACTTGTTATAGCCGACATATTGCGCCCGACAATAAGCTAATATAGCCTATTATGCAAATGTAATATATTTGATTTCATAACAACTTTAGAAGGTTAAATTCTAATTAAATTTCCCTATTGACCCCTAACATTGTCGAAATGGTAACCTTACATAACCTGTTCCTCATCACTTTTGAAATCTGAACTTGAGTATAGGTTTACGAATATAATTATTTTATATTCATTGATGATAATGGATCACATAGGCCTATATCTAGCTAGCCTATTAAAGCACCTACATCAACGGAAAGGCTACATTAATATTCCCAGATGTCGGCCTATTCAATTCCATCTGGTAGCTACTTCAAAATGACAAGCATTTTAAATGCATTCTGTCTGAGAAATGAGCACTGGAAGATATTAGCTAAATCCACTTTTAGCTAAATCTATAGGCTACTGAAGCACGTCAAGGCATTATATAAAGAAGTTTGGACATATTCAGAATAACTGCAAGTTTTGTGGTTAATAGGCTAAGTAACATTCAGTTTCAGGTTTTTAGTAACGTTAAGTTTAGCCATCTAGGCTAGTTAATGAAAACTTGTGGTGGCTTCGATAACACATCAAATGCTTAGCTATGATGACATTATTAAAGTAGGCCTACACTGACAAAATTTGTATCTTGCATGATAACCATGTTCTTAGTCGCAGTATACCGATCAAATGGCCAATCGCACAAGTCAGTGCGCATCCATGTAATTCCATAGCGAAGTACGGTAGTGCGGAGCATAGAAGTATGCGATTTGGGACACAGCCATATGTCAACCGAGTGCAGGCCGGGCGCTGGAGGTCTTGCCCCGGAGATGGCTTTCAAAGCCTAGCGCAATAAGTATATGGGTAATTAATGCCGCGTCTGTCACCATTACGAATAGGGACACATCGTAGATCAAGCTAACTATTGTTATTTTGTTATAATGTCAGAAAATTACATTGACACTTGTTTCTTAAAGATAATTTGGCAAAATAAACCAAACGTAGGCTACTCGAGTGCTGTGCTTATGCGGTTAATGGAGAAATGATAGGCTCCAACTCGGTTGCCTCCGGTATCATTCCCTGACATCATCTTCTGTCTTATTGAATCGCCCGGTAAGAAACCATGTTAACTACATAATGATCCAGTGGCGTACCGTCGGCTGTAAAATAGACCTTCTGTATCCTTACCTTTCTACGGATATTAATGTAAACCTTCCATTTATAGTTCTTAATTATCAAGCAATTAACTGAATAACAAATATCAATGAATGTTTTTCTGTGCTAGCATTTTTCTTTGTGTCATAAAATGTGTAGCACTGACTTATGTATTGATAGCTGGTGCGCTGGAAAAAGTGGGGTAGGCTATATGGTACAGCATTAGACGTGTTTCTGTTTATTTGGCTTGAGTTTATTGTTATCATATACATTGATTCTAATGATTGTGAGATGTTTATTGCAACTTACCAGCATTCTCACCTCAGCATTCAGCGTCTCTCTCTCTGCGTTCCTCTCTCCCACCAGTGTTGCCAGATGCCTGAATTAATTCCCCCCCCAAAAATTCTGAAAATCCCCCATCTTCAATTGAGCTGCATACAATTCTCATAATTTCCCCCCGTACCTCCTTTTAAAATGCCCCATATGTCATTGACTCACATACCTTTTTTTATTAAAAAATGCCCGTATTCATTTTTTAAATTCCCCAGTCTGGCAACCTTGTCTCCCACGTCTTTCGCAGATATACAGAGTAGAGCGTTGATTGGCTATTTACTCATGACATATAACCAAACCGATAATGCTGCGGGACGAGCCGGCCTAAAAACAGTAACCTTCCAGAGACGGACGACTACATCAGAGCCAGAGGAGCACATTTTTTATTTATTTATTTTATCGGCAATCATATCAGAAAGAATTACGATGCCGATAATCGGTTGACCCCTACTCAATATTATTCTATGTAAATGGGTGAGCCTCTGTGAGATCAATGTTATGTGAAGAAAAAAAATCATATTTTGTTTTACTCTCATTCAAGACTAGTTTGACTGGCCAGTGCCAATTGTTTCTCATTAAAAGCAGCTTGTAAATATGCGAGTGCTTGCTCGCTCGTATACGCTGAGGAATTAAGTATCGTGTCATAAGCACAGACATTAACATTGCAGTTCTCCAGTTTAGTGGCAATATTTAAAAAATAATTTCAATAAGTATTGCTTGAGTTCTATTGGCTAAATAATTCTGAAACCAGTTTCTTGCATTATCAAATATGGACCTGTATGAGAAGCAGATGGGGTCCTTGATTGTATTTGTATCTGATCCAGTCCACAGGTTTGCAGATGGAGCAGAAAAGCTATCTACAGCAGACCTTGTGCTACAGCCTGCAGCAAGGCCTCATGGATGCATACAACAGTCTGGCAGCCTCACAGGTAACCGCACAAAGGAATCTGGTCCTCACCAAGCACCACTTGCTTCTGGTCACCAATATCCCAGGCTGCGGTCCAATCCGATCGATGTTCTGTCCTCCTGCGCTTCCCCTCGCCACTTCCACTTGGGGGAATCTCTTTAGAAACCGGAAGTTGGGCGTTGCCAACGGCGAGTGTGGTTCAAACCAATTTGGCTTGAGGGAACGAGTCCGCAAGACTGCAGATGCCCAGAATGCTTTACTGTAACCCCATCCTGTTTCAGAAATTTAAATTTAACCTCTCTGCGTATCTCCCGGGAAAAATCTGCAAAATGCAGAAAGTGACACTCAAAAATAAGATCCTTTAAAAGTTTTTTTTTTTTTTTTTTTTTTTTGCGCACGACTGAAATGTTGAATAAATTAGGAAATAACATTGATAAAATCGCTTTAAAACACATCTCCAGAAAATGGTTTCATGTCATAGCCTAGGATGCAGTATTAGAATGATTATTTCAGGATAGTTAATGATAACTAGCTACGCAATCGGCTTGTTGCAGTTCAATGAGTATCCAGCAAATGAGTCGGTGCAAGCTTACATGGGCAATTACAAATGGCTACGGTTTGCTTGGATTTCATATTTAATACAGGTTGCTTAACTCTTCTGTTTTATACTTCTGTGCCACCTGCAAATCTATGCATCCACTGTTTTGATGGCAGCGTATTATTTGATTGTGAGGTAGCCTATTTTGTAACAAAGTGGTGGCCTATTATTCCCTATTCTGCTTATGAGGTAGGCTATTTTAATTTTCTAGTTTGCTCTTTTGCCAGAATAAAATTTGAGATGTGAGATTTATTTTTTTCCAAAAATTTCTATTCAAAAATAATTCCGCTCCCTCCTTTGCTCCTTCCCGTCGGTTAGTCTCTACTCCTGTTGTTTTGGTGCTGCACCACATCCTCCCCAGTGGAAGTGGCGAGTGGAAGTGCAGGGGAGCAGAACATTTAACGGATTGGACCGCAGCCCCAGTTTTAGACAGTTTTAGATCAGTGGTGATATAATCCCTTACCAGGTAAACTTGGAAAGTACAGTTTTGAATGTGGGACATGCCAGGTTTCAAGAACCTTCGAATGAATACAGCTACAATGAGCTATCAATCTCTGGCTTGCTTGAACAAATCACAAACATTTTGCACTCCAATCCACGCAAAGTACAGATTGGCATGTCACGGATGGCATGTAGTAGCTCTGGGCATTTTTGATTTAATTAAATCTCTCATTCTTCCAGCACTACTCATTATCTTTGACAAGTCGGGGAAAATTGTCAGAATTTACTGGGTGTGCTTTCTTGGCTTGATGTCACCAACGATGAAGTCTAGGAATATCAGTGTACTGGTGATGCTAACAAATTGGACAGCTTATTGCTTTGTAGATTCATTCAAAACCAAATATTGTTGGTCACTGGAGAGAAGTGTGTGGCTTTGTTCGTATTCAGTTTCTGCAAAATAATGTGCCTCCAAATGTTTGGCCAGCTTGCAGAACAGCCCTTCTATGGCTTGTTAGGACCCAGCTTCTTTCCTTGTAATCCAAGTCGTTACTAGAAAAGGTAAAAGTTTATTGTATGGCACGCTGGCCAGCGCGGAGATCACTGAAACCCAGCACAAGTTTGCGGTACAGCAACCTTCAACGCACTGGTCGCCTGATCAGGCTTAAGTACGCTCGGAGGCCTTGACTTGACGCACATGTCCATATCTGTGAGGGCATATGTCTTTGTTCCATAATGACATATGCTTTTGTTTATCAACAACACACGCCATTAGTCATGGCTGATAAATTCTGGCACCTAAATGTCCGGTCAGGGAGGGCAGAGGCCTGTCCAATCTTGGCCTTTGCTCTCTGGCCATACAATTCACAAAGATCAGCCCTCACCTGCTACACCAAATCATTGATCAATACATACACATGCTTAGTTACTCTTTTAGGACAAAACTCAGAACCCATAAAACCTAAAACTGCACAATAAAAAAGAGAAGGTGTGTTTTGAGTGGAAGCCATCTATGGGTGTTTTTATTGGTCCTCCCTACAGTTGGAGGAAGCACGCACTCTGGAGAGGGTGCTGGTCTACTGCCAGTCCGCAGCTGGCAGGTTAGTGAGTGAACTGCAGAAGCTGGAAGCTGACAGTACATTCGCTAAAGCAGGTAACATACATTAATTTTGCTTCTTTGGTCTTTCGTGGGCTTTAACCTGTTAACCTGTTGAATGCTGAAGTTGTCTACTGTATTCAGACCAACTCTGTTTACAAACGCAAAGCTGTTTTATTGTAAGCACTCTGAAGACTTTATAAGGAAAGTGTGGTGTACTTTATCTGTGTAGTTAATAATAATTAATAATTTATTGTATTTATACAGTGCTTTTCTCACACTGAAAGCACTTTACAGTGATGAGGGGGAAACATCACCACCAATTTGTAGCGCCCATCGAGATGTATAAGAACTGGAGACGGCTTCCGCTTACAGGTTCCATGGATTCCTATGGGAGCTGCTCATAGGCGCATGAAGCCAATTCATGGAGACGCCATGTTAGATTATGAGGCTTTTTGGGAACCAGCATGCGCACTGGGTACTTAACGTGGCTTTGAGCATGCGCACTCGGTACCTAAACATGCAGACCCAATTGGAATTAAATAACTTCTGTGGGGCTCAGAAAAAGAAATCGGTCCATGGAGAGTAAATAGTTTGTTGTGAAGAATTTTTTTTAATTTAAAAGAACTGTCCAAAATAGTATAATTTGGCCTGGGTAATTTCCCCTGATCTCCTGGTAGTACATAGCTGGGTGATGCACAGCTGCCATATTGTGCCAGAACACTCCCCACACATCAGCTGAGGTGGAGAGGGAGAGAACAATATTTTTTGCCAATTAAATCAGGGGATGATTAGGTGGCAGGTTGAGAGAGCTATGTTGGGAATTTAGTCAGTATTAACAATTGTGTTAATGTCTTACTTCCTCTTTGAAACATTAGACTGCTTGAGGTGTTTGGTTGTATGAATCAAACAAATGCAAAAATTTGAGAATGACCATTTATTTGAGTACATCCAATTTTTCTTTAGTCTTGTCTTCTTTGTCTTGTCTTCTTTGGCCATTCATTTGTTTTGAAGACAAGCAGAAGAATGGAGATTTGTATATCAGTCATATAGTAATCAGATGTAGTAATCAGTCTTTGGCCTTCTCTTACAGCCTCTGCCATTAGCAGTCTGGCTTGTGGACTGTATAATCGCAAACTGTATGACCAGGCCTTCTCTCTGGCTGAGATTATTTGCCAGGAACTGCGGAAGAACAGCCATCCATCCCTGCCTGTGGAAAAGGTGAGATGCTGCTTTATTTTTTTATTTTTTTATTATAATTGTAGGGACGTCTTTGATTTGGTGTCATGACTCTGTATTTGTATTGTGGTAGGTGCATTGAAGCTGTTGAACTGACACCCTGAATGCAGCAAAAAAGTCACCTTTTTGGGCCCTCACCAGTTTGCACCCCTGATTAGATGAACAGGAGGCTAAATGCTTTGAATTGCTGTTTGTTTATTCTTCACTGTCGACAAGTCGCATAGCCTATTTGCGGGGACCAAAAAATAATGTGCTTTGAGCTCTGCTCACTGTTTGTTAGTTGTTGCTCCTCTGACATTGAGTTTAAAATGTGGGCAATGTCTTCCTTTGGAAAGTGTAGCTATCTGGCCTGCGTGTAGCCTGAGTTGTGAGTAAAATTTTACTTAGTAATTTTAGTAATTTATTTTATTTTATATGGGGCGGCTGTGGCTCAGGAGGTAGAGCGGGTCGTCCACTGATCGCAGGGTTGGAGGTTTGATCCCCGGCTCCTCCTGTCCGCATGTCGAAGTGTCCTTGGGCAAGACACTGAACCCCAAATTGCTCCCAATGAGCAGGCTAGCACCTTGCATGGCAGCTGCCGCCATTGGTGTGTGAATGTGTGTGTGAACGGGTGAGTGAGAGGCCATTGTAAAGCGCTTTGGATAAAGGCGCTATATAAGTGCAGTCCATTTACCATTTACCATTCGGAGCGTGTAATTTCTGGAATTATTTTGTTCGAAATGGCGAGAACTCGATCCTGAATCCAATATCAAGAGGCCATCAATACTTTATTCTTATTCTTTTTTACTTCAATTATTCATGGTCTCTAATCATATGCTTAGTTTTGTCAGGAAAATTTTATCTGTTACAGTATTGTTCTCCGTGGGCGGACGGCTGGGCACTTGCACAGCATTTTTTTATAGGCTTCCAATAATACAAAACCGCCGGCCATTGTCTCATGTCTACTAGTCTCTTTGGATTCCCGGTCTCTTGTTTCTTGTTTACTTGTACTTCACCAGCACCCTTTTCCCCTTCTTTCACGTTCCTTTATTTTGATTTATTATGTTAATAAACAAATTTTGTAACCGTTCCTTTTGTGTTGAAATCCTTTGTGTTGCGACCCTTCGGGCCGGGGTCGTAGCAGTTTCTAATAGTTTCTACCATCTAATTGTTAAAACCCTGGTGGTGTCGGTACGCAAGCCAAATTCCAACTCAAAATAAATGTTGATTAAATGGCCAAAAAGCAGTCAATTTTCATCCCTAACATGCTATGTGTTTGCAGTTGAATCGGGCCTTCATGCTGGCCGTCCAGAGTTCCCGGAGAGACGGTCAGCTGGAGCGGGCTCTTGACTGGGTGGTGCATTGGCTGCAGGCCCTCGAAGACCAGGTGTTGGATCACATGGCAGAACCGGTCTCTCTGTGGGCCAAAACCAAGGCGGATGCCGCTCGGGCGGGGCAGGAGGACACGCGCCTCAGGTAGGAGGAACAAAGAAAGGTCCTGTCTGATGTTTTTCACCTTAAGAACCAGAACCAATGGGTAGTCTCGGTTATGTAGCCTATAGAGTACCGTCCACATTTTCATTTCACATTTGTCGCATGTCACTCCCTCTCTTCTCTCTCGGTCACACAACCAACATGGCACCAATAAATTGGGGGAAATGATCAAACTAAGAGCTTTAATTGACCGTGTAAGGCTTAAGCACTGTACAAGGGAAGCCAGCTGTCATTAGCTGTCCAGGATCAGGATTGGCCGCTCCAATTTGAATACATTGATCAGTTGTGACCCAATCATGTTGTCCCGTTCTGATTCCCCCACCCACCCAGGACCCTGTGTGATGGCCTGGGGCAGGACGCCCCACGGGAGGAGGTGATGATCTGCCTCCTGCAGGAGGAGCTGCATGCATATCGCGAGGTGGCGGGCAACACGGCGCAGGAGCGCTACAATGTCCTCTGTGACCTGCTGGATATCTGTCATGAAGGCAGCGCTCACACACTCGCACGCGCTGTCTACCTCTGTGAGATGGCCCAGGTGGTCTGTTTCCAGGATTTCAGTGAACAGACAGAGAGGTAGGTCAGCGTTCCTCCCCCAAACGCCCCCCAAGCCAACTTCTATATGGAAGTTTTCATCCTTTAAATGAGTTTTCGTCAGCCGAGCAAGATCAAGGAATTTTGTGTTTACTTTTACAGATAATGAATTGATTGTCATTTATATTAGCTAGCAAAAAAACAAATACAGAGGCTAACCTGACGGTCAAGGAAAATCCATAATATGCTTATAACCACGTTATTTATGGCTATTAAGGTATGTATTGAGTACCAATAAAGCGAGAGGAATACATTCTATTCCAGCTACCAATAGCTTTTGTTTGTTGTTAGATTCATATTTTGTGATTTGTGAGTGTTGTATGACATGTTCGATAATAAAATGTTTTCTTCTATCATAACTGAATCCTCGCATTCGCATTTTAATGGAAAATAACATTAATAACAATTCACAGAACTTCCCATCTCAATTTGCAATGTTTAACATTTAAGGCCGTGACACACTGGCCGCGATTTACTCGCACGAATAAATCGCACGTTGAAAAATAAAAACGAACTCCTGTATTGTTCATAAAATCTTGCACATCAAACGCGAAATGTCCTTTGCGAAAAAGCGGCATTTAATTTATTGGCAGCAAGTTCGTTTTTTGCGAGTTTTCGTTTGCGAAACTATTTATCTATCCAATCATAACAAGTTTCCATGACTGACGTCACCGCACTGTCACAACAAACTACAACATCCAGGATGGCAGACCAACTGATTTTATATGTTTCACAGTATAGCGTCCTCTTTGATAAAAGACATAATAGTTACAAAGACAGCGATTTGAAGGACAATTTGTGGAAAACCATAGCCGAGCAAATAGGCTATGAAGATGGTGGGTTTATAGCTAAATGGTTGCAATACGTACAACTTGCTATCTGATCAGCTCCCATAGGTTATTAGCATTGACTTAAAAGTCGTCTCCAGCTATTTTAGCCAGCTAACGTTAGCTAACCTTTAGGTCTAATGTTAACGTTGATAGCAGTTCATGTAAAGAAGATAACAAGCCAGTGGCGATTACACACAAACATAGCAACACGATACGTAGGCCTATTTTTTTTTTTTTTACTTTAGGCGAGTTCATGTATGCTACGCTGTCACCGGCTGGGTTGTTTGCCTTGGTGAAAACAAAGGATGAAAGCTAGTGAACCGCTATATGTGATATTGTTTCGTTGATATTTGCCGTAGTAATTGTGGGCTATATACTAATCGAAGGAGAAAGACGACACATAGTCTAGCTACAGGGTCTGGCCAGGGGCAGCCACTGTGGTGGAGGGAGAGAAGGGGGGAGGAGGAGAAGGGCAGGGTCGAGTAGCCTATATGAAATGTTTTTGCTGTCACACTGTTGTCTGTGTGCATGGCAAATAAAGTCTATAAAGTTCCCCAAAAATCTTATTCCGACTCCTGTGTGGATTTCCTGATTACTGATAGCGAAGTTATATAAATAACGAGGAAAACAGACGAGGTCTGCCTGTAGCGATCGTTTTGGAGAGAACTCTTCAGACTTCATGAGTTGCTACACTGTATAGACTACGACACATTTATTTTAAAGATGTTTACTGAAATGAAGTAATGTATTGTTATGTTGTGGTTAACCCTTTATTTTAGTGGAAGAGATCAAGAGGCAGTGGGAAAATATCAGGGACACGTATGTCCGTAAAAGGAGGGAAGAGAAGGAGAGCATGTTGTAGACAAAACAAACTTTACATAAGTTAAAACGGACACATAATAAGCCCGGTTCAATATTTTGCCAATGTAATTTAAGCATGCTCTGTTTTTAACGTTCTGGTCGAGGGAAAAAAAATACACTTTCGTTCCGTGATGGACCGAACGGATAACCATGTCGTCATCGCTCGATGAAGAGTAATCCATTTTTATTCGCACGGATTTTCAAACGCGAAAAAGAACGCGACTTTTTTGTTTTTTCGCATCGTTGCAGGTGTGTCAGGTTTTTCCGCGAAATATTCGCCAACAAATTTTTCGCATTTTCGCCTCGCTTATTCGTTACGTCCCCAGTGTGTCACGGCCTTAAGGCTAAATTATTATCGTTACAGTTGCTGTAAAGCCTAGGCATGGCATTAAATGATGATTGCATACCAATCAACCTAGTTATCTTTGTTCAGTAATTGTACAGCAAATTTACTTTTAATATTGCTTATATTTTATAACCCATTCATATCAAGACATAGTTAAGACTAGACTTTTTAATCTCGTTCATATTACCAGTATAGTACATTACTCCAGTAGCCTATAAAAGTTAGTGATGGTCAAAGGGATTCTAAAAACTTCAAATAACCACAACATATCACAGAGGGGTGTATCCACTACACACCCACCAAATATCTTCAAGAAAATGTGAATAGGTATATTAATATACATCTCAGTCAGCTAATAAACTCAGTCTTGAAAGGACTGTAAAGGTGTGGTCTAACCAGAGTGCCATCTCCGTCATCCAGCCCTACATGTTTGAACCACCAAACTGTTTTTTGTTAACTTAAATATCACACGCAAGCTCGCAATAAGTTCCCTCTTGATAGCAGCCAGTATTTTACTTTGAATGATTGCATTAATTCCTCGCCGGTTTCAAACCTATGGTTCAAACCACAGAACTGTATAAGAACAGTTCTGTGGTTCAACTTGTAGGGTTGGATGATGTCAATGGCACTTTGGTTGAGGGCGTGGATTTAGAGATAAGAAAAGATGTTTGGTGGGTGTGTAGTGGATACATCCCTCTGTGATATGTTGTGGTTATTTGAAGTTTTTAGAATCCCTTTACGTCTTTATTAGCCAGCTTTGTTAATGACATTGAATGTATTTTTATAATATTTCACTGTCATTGCCTGAACTACTTTGTAGCTTTTTCCTTTAGAAAATTATTAGTTGGTGGCATTGTGGACCGGGAGGGGTCATAGGTTGATGATGTGTGGCGGGGGCGGGTGGGATTCATATAATTCCAATGAAAACAAAAAAAATCAACTCTCAAAGTAATAACGTTGGCGTCTGCTTGCGTGCGTGGCGAAAATCTAACTGACGTTCCTCTAAATGCTTTGCGAAGAATGGAAGAGAAACGGTGTCATTTTGTCTCAATGTGAGGACATTTCATAAAATAACTTTACGGCCATGAACTAACATACTCCAACTGTCTGTAACGATGCAAAATCATGTAAGATATAAACACTTGACAGTGAAAACAGTGTAGCATCCATGTTATCAGCTCAAGTCGGACTGCATCTAATTCTCAGTACACATCAATCTGAGAGCTTTCACTTTGAAAAGGTGCGACAAAACTGTGTCCATCAGTGTTACTGTTCTTATTAAAGGAAAGCTTTCTGGACTTGTTACTGAAAATATATAAATTTAATATTTTTCCTTTGATAGCCTACCGTTGTAGCCTATCCTCAACATATATGTCCACTCCGTAGGCTATACCTGCCTTTTCGTTATTTGCGGCTCTTCAAGAGATCACAGTATTTGCGTTTGAAGTCCGCTCTGGTTGATTTTACAACTTTGTATTTAAAGGCATTGCTATAATTTGGGTAGCGTCGGTTTAAAGGGGAATTCCACCCAAAAACATTAACCTTATTGAACAGATCAAGTCTTTCTGTGGCTGGCCAAAAAAAATTAATCTGTACTGAGGTATTTGAGTGTAAAGTTGAAAATTCGGTCGAGGTATACGTCAAAATGGCGTATACCTCTACCACTTGCTCTTTTTGAAAGACGACAGTGTTCAAGTGGGCGTGTAAATTACATCGCAAGTAGGCGGAGCCAGTGAGGGAAGATTCTCACTGTTGTGAATAGGGACGGTTCTGTTGTAGGGACACATCGTAGATCTGGCTAGAGATCATTGCTATTTTATTATAATGTCATAAAATGACATTGATAGGCTACGTTACGTAAACCTCCCGCAGCGAGACCAATGAGGGAATTGCTCGGAGCGAAGGTTTAAGCGTGATGTATTCCGCTATTGCTGTGGGAAACGGTAAAGGTTATTGTGAAATATCACTCATTTATTTACACATTTATCTGACTCCATTTAAAACTAGAATTTAGAATTTTGTTTTAATCATGCATGGAGCTCGGAGTGGTTACACTCGACTCTTCCTCGGGTACCACCATTACTCAATATATGCCCCCGGGATGAGCGCTATTGCTGAATCTGAGTTCGTTGGAGAACACAGAGGTTGGGGGTCTAGCCAACACATTACATGCATTATTTTTTACATAGATAGTTGTGAGCCCAGGTCAGCAGGCATTCAGAGGGCTCCTTAAAGCGAATTTGACAAAAACCGACGTAGAACTATGACGACGTATATGCTTATCAGCTCTCAGGTTTCACTTCAGGGCCACTGTTTACAGCCTTCACCTCGCTGCAATAAAATGCATATCACAAACTCTTGGTACAGTTTCTACACGCTAAAAAAATCAAGATCTGATTTAGGAACAATTGTATGTTATTGCAAAGTTGTATAAATAAACGTGTTTTTTTTTCTCCGTGCTCACTTCACTATGCATACAACCGATGTACTTCTGGTTTTGTATAAATATATATTTTTTCCTACAAAATCTCTTGATAAACATGTTTAATCAACCAAATATGATACCTGGTTATGCAGTTATATTCTGAAGAATTCTGAATTTTTTTTTGTTATCTATTGTCCAGCAAAATCTCCATTTCCACAGTGCATACCCATCGCATTTGTACTACTTTACTGCCATTGCGTAAAAACATTACTAGACTGATTCAGGAATGATCTAACGTAAAACACGTGGATTATCTTCTACAGGGTTTCCAGCCCTTTAAAATGAAGTCAAATATGTCATATTCGAGCGACTGGGAACGACGCTGTATCCACGCGTAACGGCGGCCCATAGGGTAATAGTGCTATGCGCATTCAGCCACGTGACTGTGCAGTCGGCATCAAATTGCATATGTGCGCATTTTTACTGAGTTTATCCTGGTAGGGGTGGACTGGATTGCTGTACAAGTACGTTTTTAGCCTATCCAAATGATATTTAGCAATGTGTAACGCTTTTGTTAACTGTATGTACGTCATAGGCTAGCTTTTCTCTCTACGCGTATGCGGTGCTGTATGGTGTAATTACACTGGTCATCTTTGCTGCTTCAACGATTATTTTATACATATATGCATAATTTGGTGGGAGGGGATTAGGAGAGATAGGCAGGAGGAGTGCAAACAGGGAAGTCTTTTTGCCTTGTATATTTTCAAACTTGCCTACTGCAGCTTTAACCTTTTCGCGCAGATGGCAAATTTGGTAAATTCTCGCCTGTTTATGGGGTGCTCTGTTTAAGGCTTTATCACTCCAGGTGTGAGCATCAGTGAAACTTGGCAAATGGCTTGAATGAAACAAGACTAGTTTTACCATTTGCAATATGAACTTTGTATGTATTTGTTTGTAATTTAAGTCAAAATAAAGGCCCACAAATGCAAAGAAACTTGAAATACAGAGCTACATATGTGAAACGGGTAAATCTATACATTTCCTGGATCATAAACTCTGTAACCACAACAGGGTTTCCGTTTTCCCGTAATTGCCGGTTTTTTACTGGCAAAAACTGTCAAAGTCCGACAAATTAATCTTGCCGGTCATAATGTCCGGTAAATCATCCCAAGCACATTTATAATTTTATTGAAATAAATAACATTTCCACACACCCTTCTATTAAAAAATAACATTTATATAATGCATTACATTTCCACATATCCTTTTATAAGAAGAGACAATCCAAAATGTTTTTATGAATGTGTAGGCTAGTGTATGTGCGATGAACGAAACAAACGTTATGTTACGTTTGTTCCACTATGATCAAGTGTGCGCTTTGATTGGATGCTATAGGCCTAGCCAGCATTAGGGATGTGCGGGGTGAGTCGGCTAGCCGAATTAACGGTGCTGCTCCTGCAAGTCGGGAAATACTACTCTATTAAACAATTTAAGGCATTTACTTTTTTTTTTTAACAGTTAGCTAATTTGCACCCCAAGTTACTGTCATGTCTTCTTAATAAAATGTTGCTTTTAAAAAAAAAATTGTTACCATCCTCACGTGGTCACTCAGGCAAGCGCGGAAAAATGTCAGCTGTGTTCCATTACGCATAGGCTATATCCTACAAAACATGACAACCATTCACTAAATACAAGTTAGCCAATAACAGTCGGCATATTTATTGACGACCATTTCATTACTGGCAGCTGGTAGGCAATAGCCTATGTTAAAAAGCAGTAGCTATTCAGACCATACATTTTTGTTGAGCAAAATTAATAACATGCATGATGTGAACATGGTCGGGTCATAGACGGGACCAATAACAGTCATAATATTGAAAATCATTTTCAAATAGACTAATTGTTTTTTTATAATATGCCAATAGGCTTATTACTGATCCTGCCCAAACACTGCTACACTTACTCAGACCATTTTTGTTGAATGACCAGAGATCATTGTGCGAAGCATAGACTGTAGAAAACACGCAACACGTAACAACCGCAGCTCCTATGAGCTCTTCTTGCAAGAGAGGCATTTATTCGCTCAATCAAAATGTGAAGCACCGCGACCCAAATTGCTGCAGCAACTACTGGCTCTGTAGTTAATAAACGGACATTTCTCAGAGGAAACTGTAAGGTCGGCTTGTGACAATAACTGACAGCATGACTTAACCAGTAGCCTATAAATATAATATGTCTGTATTATGTTTAACGCATCTTATCTTACTATTCAGTTTTACTGGTAGCATGAGATGATCTGGCCAGATTCCGCTACTGCTTAGGTCGTGCTGACAGTAACTAAAAGACCTTAAGTAACGATTACCTCCATTGATTGTTTACACACAGTTCTAAATAGCTTGCTTCACCATGGCAGTAATGTCTAAACAATGAAAATGACAATTTGGCAAAATACTATTTATTGTTAATGTCACTGTACTATAACATTTGTAGTTCATTTCAAATACTTAATGTGCATACCTTATAGCTTTTGAGTAATTTGAGGTGATTCTATTGTTTTTTCTGTTGGATGAAAGGTATTCTGACACTCATCAAGTGTGTTCTAAAATTGAAGCGTACTTGTGATCTTGCATAATAGGGGTGTAACGAATAATCAACATAGTCAACTAAAAACGATGACCAAATTAGTTGCCAACGAATTTAATTGTCGATCAGTTGGTGACGTCATTGCATGTGTTTTTCACGCTGTGGAGCTGAATCGTTTTTTCCGGAGCTGATTATGGAAGTAAGGAGTGAGACATCTTGCTTCTTTCATCTTTCTTGAAAGGTGCACATGCGCATTTCACTCTTAACTCGGCCAAAAAGGCTGTGAACTGCAACATTTGCAAAGCTGACCTTGCCTGGGAGCACATCAGTTTTTCTGGAGCATCTGAAGAGGAGGCACGTTCTGGATGAAGGCTCGTCTCGGTAAGCTAGTTAGCTTGTTAGCTAGCTAGCTACAGTAGCTAATGTTAAAAGCCGTGTTACTTCACGTTATGACCTGTAATGTTTTCTTTTTTGAAATACATTTTCTCTTGATCAATGAATTGTTAATGGCGTTGAGCATACAGTAGCAAATAATAACCTATTATTCACAACGATCCCGTTAACTTTACAATCTTAAATCATTGTCATCATGGCGACGTTTACGTAGCATGTGTTGCTGTCGAGTGCACACCGGAGAATTTGATACTTTCTAAATCGCTAAAAATTCTACAACTCCTGTGTGTGTGTGTCCAATGTGCGTTGCATTCAAATAGATTCAAATGATTTATGGGTTTGATCTCGTTCGAACTTGACTTTTGGAAAAAGTGTCAGCCCTAAAAACTCGCATCTCCATTTATTGTGAAACTGCACACATAGAGGGGCCACATTTATTTAGAACGCATTTCAATATCTACATAGGATTCTACAATCAAGAACAAAAAATATGGCTTGAATGTATATTTTGTTTTAATGGAGTAACTGACTGTAACTGGCTTTCTCTTGGCACAATGCCTACATACCATAAAGGTTTTGTCCACCACCCTTCTTCCGTCATCATTATATTTTACAGGGAAGCGAAAATGCTCCCATACATACAACTTAAATGATGCAGGAGGCCTCAAGTTCTTCCGCTCCTCCGCTAGTCATGACTGTCACTGCGCTTTTTTTCTTCTTCGCTTTTTCAATATGCCCCGTTCACGTGAACACACAACTGCGTTTTTTAGATGATCAAATCACCAACTCTGCATCGAAATTTAGGGAATTATTACTTTAGAAATGCAGTAAAACTATTTCGCACTATCATGATGGTTAAAAACGTAATTAATCTGCTGTTCACGTGCGTGCTGAACCGTGCAGGGGGAATCGACTACGGTCGGTTACACCACTACTGTTGGCCTAATATGATGGTCCAGTAAAGTTTTTTGTACTGCAGCCGCACTATAAATTTTAAATGCATGTTGTATTGATGCTATAAATATGCTTTGATTAAGGGAAAACTGCTGTAGTTTTGTTATTTTATTGCTGCTACTTTGCCTGTCCTTGGTTTAAAATTGACGGAAAAGTGAATATTGGAATTTCTATTTATCTTTTGTATCAGCAGAAAAGTTCATGGAGCATCCACTAAGGCTCTGGCGTTTATGAGCAAGGATGGCATGGGTAATAGGGCTGGGATGGTTACCGAAGTACAGCGGTATTGCAGTCACGTCATGCTCACTGAAGAGCTGAGCTGGTCACTGCATGAGCAAGAGTCGCTGACTGACGTCTACCTTGTTGAAAGTCATGCGAGAAGTGGCGTAAATAGGCAGAGTAAATGGTGGTAGTATACTGATCTTGCGGTGTTTGTGTGTATGCACGGTTACCTAACAACCGATGCCACTTCATATCGTACACAGCTGATCGGTAACATCCCAGTAGAGGTGCACACAATGCTGGGGCAGAATATTCAATATTTCAAAAGAAATCAACTTGTAATTGCAGAAGCTGAAATGGATGATGGACACTTGTTTAACTTCAAATATCTTAGTCACATCGACACTGAGATAGCTAAGCAGTTTGGTGTAAATATGTGTAATATTTTTTCAATTTAGCAAGTGTCCAGGAAGTATATATGCTGGCTCCCATCCCATCTTCATATAACTAACTTAAGACTGTAATTCATCATAGGTTTCTATCACAATGACAGTGTAAACATGGCGCCATCTTTAGGACCTATTTCGCGATACAACAGTCCCTCACGCTTAGTCAGCGGGTGGGGGAGAGATGGGAAACATTAGCCATGTATTTTCATCAGCAGTGAGGTGCGGGATTTCTTCAGCTGATGGTAAATTTGGTTTAGCAAATTTTATGTCAACTCCACTAACGTTAAAGCCATTGTTTTCTCTTCTGTTGCTTAACGTTATCTTTTGCCATTTACTAAACGGGCTAGCTAGCAAGCGCAGGTGTGCCAAGGAGCGTGAAAAAAAAGTAAACTATGCAATTCATTGATTGCTTACATGGCAATAAGAAAGAGTGGCTGCTCTCCTGCTACAAACTGTATAATGGAGTCCTATAGACAGGCAATGGTGCTGATTTGATGCAAAGCTAGCTATAACGTTACTTGGCAAATGTCAATATAACCATTTTTGCTAGCTGTCTACGGCGCATAGGATGCGTGTGAAACTGTGGGCTGACCATTCTTTTGAACCTCATTTGAACTACCATTTATGGTCTTAGACTGACAGGAAACGATATTTCTGTATTGAAATACCAAATCAATACTCCCATGACATTACATGAAAACAACAGTCAAAAATCCTAAAAATTTTTGTAATTATAAAGTCTCACCATAGCTAGCTAGCTAACTAGTTTGCAATATCTTGACTTCTGGCTAACGTTGCAGTGCTTCCCCTAACTTGACTCATCTGTGGCACATCTCCACAGCATGGCCACGAAATAGTCGGTATGGTGCTTTCTGTGGTGTCATAAGGTATATTTAACCAGATATACTGTACATAATGAATAGAATACTTTTTACAAGATCCTAGTACTGATTTGTCATAGGCTGCCACAAAAATATACTCTTGATTTGGGTCATAATTAATAATATGGCCATTAAAAATACTTTTTAAAGAATGAAATTCAATATCATTCTTAAAACAATACTAAACTGTACTGTGGACAGAAAATATACTTCATGTACTTTACAGAACTCACATTTCATATCACCAATTGTCCCCATCTTTATAATATAGGTAAAGTTTCATGAGAAGTAAAACTGTTTATTCATGTTTTCTGCTTTGTGGAATAAATCTTATGGAAATTATGTAAATGAGCTTCATCTTTTTCCTCATGTCTGGTCCATTGCTGCGGAGAACTTATTTTTCCTCTATACTCCTTCTCTTTCTGTGCCCTCTCCCTTGGAGTCTCGGCCTCCTTCTCCTTCTGTGCCCTCTCCCTTGCAGCAATATTTATGAAGTTATTTTAGGACTCTAAAAGTGTATCTTTTATCCATCTTAATGGTCTGATTATTCATTTCTTTCTGATGCATTAAACCTGTGCATATGCTGAAAATATGCTGACTACCACTTTTCTGGGGTTGTACAAAAATATTTTTTTGAAAGATGCATAGCCTAGTTTTTATTTGATATGTGGCTCAGTATTACCTTGGTTTTTACACCATTTTTGTAGAACATCTGGTAGATTGACAGTAGAACGAACACGTCTTGACATGACAGCCAATTTTCTGAAAATAAATGAATAATTAAATTAATGAGTTCAGTTTGCCAAAACAAACAAAAAGAGGCACACATTGAAGGCACACAGAGATGATGGGGTGTCCTGTACACCCTTCAAAATTCCTTCAGGAAGGCCTTCCTGTTCACCACACCTGTCAAGTAAAAAGATAATTACGATTATGACAAAGTAAACAAACTTTAATTCAGCTCATCTTGATCAAGTTTTCTGTCGCGCCTTTCTTTATTCTGTGAACTTGGGTGAAGTAACTGACCTAGATTCCAGCCAAACACGTCTCATAATGTAGTAAGGCCCACTGATTTATTTCCGCCCACAAGATTGAGAAACCGACCAATGATATCCCTCAGTGTAAAAACGCCCACCGACGTATTTACGCCCATGATGGAAAAACGCCCACTTTTGGTCTGAAGATAGCCCATACTTTGTAAAAGGGACAAAATAACCACCTTCACATGTCATGTTGACCAATCAGTGAATGATTTGCATAATGTAATGAAACTGGTCTATCTGGCTTTTTACATTTTTATTTACTTCATGGGTTGGGGGGAATGTTTATGGAAATGTCTGCTCAGTATTTTGTTAGACTGCATCTCAGGCCAAAGAGCAAGGTAAAGATAACCGGAATAACCAAAGACATCTCAATATGCACCGCTCAAAGAAATTAAGGGAAAACTTAACCAACACAGTATAACACCAAGTCAATTAAACTTCTGGGATATCGATCTGTCCAGTTAGGAAGCGTAAACGATTGTGAATCAATTTCACCTGCGTTGGTGCAAATGAAAGTGACAACAGATGGACAGGAGAGGCAACAGCAAGACAACCCCCAACAAGGAAATGGTTTTGCAGGTGGTGGCCTTGACCATTTCTCTCTCCTTATCCTTCCTGACTTATTTTTCTCTAGTTTTGCATTTTGCTAGTGCCCTTGTCACTACTGGTAGCATGAGGTGGTACCTGCAGCCCATTCAGGTTGCACAGGTAGTCCAGCTCCTCCAGGATGGCACATCCATACGTGCCGTCGCAAGAAGGTTTGCGGTCTCTCCCAGCACAGTCTCGAGTGTGGAGGCGATACCGGGAGACGGCCATTACACGAGGAAAGCTGGACAGGGCTGTAAAAGGGCAACAACCCAGTGGCAGGACCGGTATCTGCTTCTTTGTGCGAGGAGGAACAGTAGGAGCACTGCCAGAGCCCTACAAAATGACGTCCAGCGGGCTACTCGTGTGCATGTTTCTGACCAAACTGTCAGAAACAAACTCCATGAGGGTGGCATGAGGGCCTGACGTCCTTTAGTGGGACATGTGCTCACAGCCCAGCACCGTGCAGCTCTATTGCCATTTGCCAGAGAACACCAGAATTGGCAGGTTCGCCATTGGCGCCCCGTTCTATTCACAGATGAGAGCAGGTTCACACTGAGCACATGTGACAGACGTGACGTCTGGAGACGCCGTGGCGAATGTTATGCTGCCTGCAACATCATCCAGCATGACCGGTTTGGTTTAATTGACTTGGTGTTATACTGTGATGATTAAGTGTTCCCTTCATTTTTTTGAGCAGTGTAGTACAGTTGGATATAGAAATGTATACACCGCTCACACACGTTTGTTTTGCAGGGTGGCTAGTCCGAAATGTGCCCAGCACCGTTTTCTAGTTGATGATTCATGGCATAAAACGGGCTTCTTTTTTCTTCCGGTTCAGTTCGGCCGTGGATTTCACTCGGGAGGCCCTGCGGCTGCTAGAGGAGGAGCCAGAGACGACGGAGAACTCTGATAAGCTGAAGGATCACAAGGCTCAGGCGCTGCTGTGGTTCTACATCTGCACTCTGGAGAGGAACTTGCAGGAGGTACGATGGAAGCATGGTTCGTTCATGTAAATTTAGAAATGTTTTTTGGGTGCTAGAGTGAGAACAACTTTAGAAAGTAACAAAAGGCCAGCCACCTTAATATGCAGTATCCTGATGAGTGTTCACTGTCTCCTTCTCTCAGGTACTCGAGCACTGAAAATAGTCCAAAATGCCCATCCCAAGTATGAAATGGCCACTTTCAATGGGACCCTATTGCAGTTATTAATAACAAAAGACATGAGAAGTTTGGCTTTGTCAAAAGACAGGAAATTCAAATGAGCACTTGTTATTGTGCTGCCCTTAATGTACGAATGTGCATTATAGATCTATTCAAAAACGAATAACACAGGACATTCGTATTTTCTAAGCTTACATTTGGCCTCTGCATTCACTGATGAGGCCCTCAGCACAGATGTTGGCTTAATATGTTCTGATGGCAGCTCAGGTCTGCACTTTTTATCCTGGTTAGGTTTAGGGTTAGATGTTTTTGGTCAACCTGCCTTCAGAACAACAAGTTGCGTTCAACCTTGTTTTAACACATGATGGTTGAAACCCACATTTATGGAAACCTATTATCAGTGTTGTTTATTAGGAGCAATACATCAGTTAGTAGTAGGGATGATTACGAGTTACAATGATGAGGGCAAAGTCGTTATTACTACAGTGTGTACTATAACAAAAAAAAAAAACATACTTCAGAAAAAAGGTTGGTCTTTGTGGGCCATTGGGCCTTTTTTATTTGTTCCATTTTTTATTCAATGATAAATTTACTTAATTCAGAAAATTAAGAAGTAAAGTATGTAGGCTGGACTACATTAGCTTATTATGGTCTGTGCTGTGCAGTAAAATGTATCTGATAAAAAATAAAAAAAACAATTTTAAAAAGAAGAAAAAAATCTTCGACGTAAAAAAGTTACTCACGCACAGCATACAGAGCGCAGTCTAAGTCTTTAATTCCAACTTGCAAAAACTAGGCCTGCCTTTAAAAGTATTGATCTCAAAATGTGGCCAAGTTACAACTAACAATATTGCCTATCGTAGCTCACAATAAATACACTAGCTCTATTCCAAAGCAATGCTATCCAAACTTTCCTAAATTATTTAATGCAACTTGGCCCTGTGTTTCTTCATCTTAGCATGTGACTAAATCATGTGAAGAGATTGCGTCTCAAGGAACAGCATATCAATGAAAGTTTTTAAAAGTTGATGAATAATTACACTCCAGAAAGGATATGGTTGTACTTTGTTGGTAAGTTTAGTTTATAAAATGTACAGGGTTTTAAAATGTTAACTGCTGCTACTGATTTCTTTACAATTCAGAGAGACATTTATATCAAGAAACATCATGTACAATAGAGAAAGGGGGGATGAATAAATAAATGCAGATAAAAATGAGTAATAATTTTACTTAGAAAATAGCGTACATATAGCATTTTTACAAACGTATCCAGACATGTTTGTGTCAGATGATGGCAAATAAGTAATGGTACCAATTTTCTTAACATAATAGTAATGATATTTTCGAACAAAATTTTGTGAACACAAGGCGATCTATGCTCTGTAGGACCACACTGGTTGAGAGAAATCCAAATATTCCAAATAAATTAATAAATCAATAAATTGACCACATTCTCTTGAGATGGTAAGATGAAGAAACGCAGGGCCAAGTTGCATTAAATAATTTAGGAAAATTTGGATAGCATTGCTTTGGAATAGAGCTAGTTTATTTAGTGTGAGCTACGACGGGCAATATTGTTAGTTGTAACTTGGCCACATTTTGATATCAATCAACTTTTAAAGGCAGGCCTAGTTTTTGCAAGTTGGAATTAAGGACTTGTAGACTGCGCTCTGTTGGCTATGCGTGAGTAACTTGGCTTTTTTTTTTTTTTTTACGTCGAAGACGTTTTTTTCCCTTCAGAGATCACTTATTTTTGGTAGCTAAACTAATGATGAATAATGCATGAAGATAATGATATGGAGAGAGACATGCATACAGAATACATGCATTCCAAAGAAATGCATGCAGACATTCGCGTAACCATAATGCCCTCTACTGACAAGAATGAGAACGGTTATCCTATTACCGATAGCCCACAATTACATTAAAAGAGTTGGTAGATGAGCTATGTATTTAATGTCTAATAAAATACAATGAACAGCACGACCTGAGCTATGGATCATGAAGAAGCATGTAAATTAACGAACCAAGTCTATATAAAGACATGCATGCACAATAGGCTAGACGCAAACACATTCTAGCTGAAAGAAAGACATACAGCCTAAATGTACAGCCTAAATAGTTTGCATAAGTAAAATAAGGAAATAGTTTTAAAATGGGCCTATTAGTATTCTATAAAAATACATTTAACGTTAGGCTTTTCAACATTGGCTTGCCGGATGCATAACTCCAAGCTTCCATGTCTGGGCTATGAGCTGCCGAGTTCATAAGCACAGCAGAATTCCTTCACAGTTTTTTTCCGGTAGTGTAGCCTAACGTTTGCTGCGGGAAATGTTTTGGTACCAGACCATGTAGTTTAGTTTACTGTAGTGAAACAACTCAATGTTAAACCATAACGTTAGCTATTGTATGCCATGGTGTCCAGTGACTGAATTGTTTAACTAACAGGCTACAAGTGAACAGTTAATATTGTGAACATGTCTTTGCCTTTGAAATTAAAAAAACATTCTTGTATGAGAGAGCCAGAACATGTGCACACTGAGTCCAAAATTAAATTACACTTTAGTAGGCTACCAGGCGGGGATCGAACCCCGGTCTCTCAAATACTAAGACTGGACGGTAACCAGTACACCAAATGGCTTTAGTCACGTGATATAGGCTATAGGCCACTTGTCACAGCAAATGGAACATTTTGTTTCCATACTGCGTAACGTTACTTTAAGTGGTGTCGTCTGACTTTCACCATTTTGCTGTAGTAAAGTGAAAGTGAAATACAAGTGAAACATTGAACAGTTCATATTGGAAACGTCTTTTGCCACTGCAATAAAAATGTTTGTTTTTGTGAAAATAAGAACAGTCTAATAAATGGAAAGTAATTAACAGTTGCACATTGTTTTTGTCGAAAATAATATGGGCTCGAACCGCCAATCCTCTGTGTGAGACAGCAACTCTAACCATAAGGCCACAGTAGCTTCTTGGTAAACACCAAGCCATTAGTTATATTAACATTAAAAAAAACATTAGTTTGAAGCATTTTTATTGTGCAATAATTATCCGGTATGCGATGTTGTTTGAGGGTACGGAGGCAGGCAGGTAGTAAGAAGTAAGAAGCAGAAAAACTGCAAAATAACCCAAGTTTGGGGCATTGTGTGGATGTGTAAAATAACCCAAGTTTGGGGCTTTATTGTGTGGATGTGTGAAGTTGTACGTTAATGCTGTGTGGTTACATGAGGTCACAACATACAGAAGTTAATGTTTTTAAGGGCTGCGAGTCTGTGGTCATTGTGGTTACTTCTGTAGGAAACTTTGAAAAGGGCCAAACTCTCTGATGTATAGGTATGGGGCATGCCCCGCCAAGCCGTAATTTGGCGGATGACATGCCTGCCATCCCAATCATAAAGTTCGATAAAATGTAAGATGTAGAGTAAAATGATGTGCAGATTATGACATAAATCTTGTAGATACATACTATAAATATAACCCTAAATGTACCTTATCTCTATCCCAATGCCATCTTAACCAGCACAAAAAGTGAATGTGCCCCCAGAGCAGACCTGAGCTGCCATCAACTTTCAGGACAAAAGCAACGTCTGTGCTGAGGGCCTTATCAGTGAATGCAGATTTGCAGAGGCCAAATTTAAGCTTAGAAAATCTTCAACAAACAGTTTTTTGTTTTAGAATTTCCAACCTTTTGTCACGGTAGAGAAAAAGCATTTACCAGTCATATTATTACAATGGTGCCATTGTATGTAATATACAGTGCAGTCCACAAATATTTGGACTTTTGACACTTTTTTTGTTGTTTTGGCTCTACTCCAGCACATTGGATTCAAAAAGGAACAGTGACTGAAGGTGTCAAGTGCAGACTTTCAGCTTTAATGGGGAATTCCACCCTAAAACAACATTCATCTTATTGAACAGATCAAGGCGCAACTAACTAAGTCTTTCTTTGTGGCTGGCTGAGTTATTTGAATATAAAGTTGAAAATTCGGTAGAGGTATACGTAAAAATGGCGTATACCTCTACCACTTTTTTTGAAAGACTACAGTGTAGTCAATTTACATGCTGTAAATTACATAGCAAGTAGATTGAGCCAGCGAGAGAAGAATCTCACTGTTCTGAATTGGGGGCAGTTTTGTGGTAGGGACACATCGTAGATCAAGCTAGCTATTATTACCATTTTATTATAATGTCAGAAAATTACATTGATAGTCTACGTTATTTCCTAAAGAGGTTTTGGCAAACTAAACCAAACAGGACTCGAGTGCTGTCGGTTACAGAGTGGAGCTCCTCCAGTATTCCCTGATTCTCTACATCTTCCTCTGCCTTATTGAATCACCCGGCAAGGAACCATGTCAACTAACATTACATTATGATCCATGACCATTAAGTAGACTAACATTAGCTAGCTGACCATAATTGAACGGTTTTGCTCTGAGCATTCGATTACAGAAGCAATGTATTTTTTCTGGGCTAGTGCGTTAGCTGTTGTTAGCAATGGGGTTCTTGGCATGATGCAAATTGGTTTTAAAATGTTTGCCATGGAGAAGGCCATAGTAGCCAACCTTGCATTCGTTAATGGAAGGTCGTCGAATATCGGTGTGATAAATGCATCGTTTCCATGTTTTTACCGACATCAGTGCTCTCACTACAGGTAGAAAGTTGGCTGAGCTCATTTTAATCAAGAGGAGAGTTACTTTTCTACAAACCAAACATCATTTTTGGGTGGAATTCCTCTTTAATTTGAGGGTGAACCGTGTAGCAACTGTAACCCTTATTACACAGTCTCCCCCCCTCCCCATTTTAAGGGACCAAAAAGTAATTGGACAAATTAACCCTTTTGCACTGACCCGCTAGTAGCTATGGCGCGGGGACCAAGATTTTGCTCAACTCGGATATTAATTTCTCCTGCAAGCAAACTATCAATGGAAACGACAAACTCAGGGTTTTACAGAGTGTCTAAGTGTCACTATTTTCCAGTCCATTTAACAAGCAACCCCCTACCCAGTCTCGCCTGCAACTATACCTACCCATGCGTGACAGTGGACTATAGCATCTGTGTGAGATCATAAATATATATTTTTTTATCACCGAACATTTGTATTCCGTCACAGCAACAAGACAAACGCAACAATAGCCCGATCATATGACAAAAATGCTGTGAAAAGCCCTGCTCACTCAAATGCTAAATAAACGTGAAATTCTTGTGGTATTATACCACGTCATTCTACTATCAATACTTGCTACTACATATTAAATAAATATCCAATCCTACCATTGGTTTTACACATGGAGATGTCCCTTTCAAAATTCAGTGGTCATTTATTATCTGGGACAATCAGTTTGAGAAATATACAACACTTTAGAACAGTGATTTTCAACCGTGACCGAGAGATCGTCAGGTGTGCCGTGGGAAATTATCTTATCCTATTAACTTCACTTAATTAGTAACACTTTTGGTTGACTCAGGATTTTTTTTTAATGTAAAAAATGTGCCTTGGCTTGCTTTAGAACACTATTACACAATCTGAAACATTGACACATAATATAATTAAAATAATACCCCCCATGCTCTGCAAACATGTTTCATTCATTAGTTAATTATGGTTTAATTGTTGGCTCTTTTATCCAATATAGTATATTATAACCTTAGCAACGGGTGTTTGCGATGTCTTATTGGATACTTTGAACAATAGATTACAGCCCAGCGTAACATCGTTTTTAAGTTTTAGCAGTCTAGTCTAGACCCTTTTTACAAACGTCATAACATGCACGTGCACTGTAACTGGAGGGAAAACAATCTGTCATTCCTCCAAACAGCAGATGAGACCGCACATTTATAGCTAGCTGCTTCTAAATTAAGCAAACCGCTAAAGTAGCATCATCTTCGGGTGCCAAAACAATAAGACGAGGGAGGGAAGCCTTAGATTTTACCGGATACTTTCAACATCTCCGGATTCAATTCACCGGGCAGATACATTCATATTAATAATACCCGGGGTGTGCACATTATATCAGGCAAAATATGTTGTTAAATTGCTACGTTATTGTGGATACTGTTGCTGGTGATCTATCGTAGCTAAAGTTGGATCATGTGCATTGGGTGTTCATTTCCCCATTGTTAACTTAGAGGTTATCTGTGGTGGTGGCATGATATGTTGTATAGCTTATAGGCGTTGGGGATAACGGTAGCCTAATGTTAGCCATTACACTCCGTTGACGGTGTAATTTAAATTTCGATCGTGGACCGAGAAGAGAGGAATTGTGATAGCGGGCAGGGAAGAGGGAGATTGTTTTTTTTTATCACTGGAGGTGAATAAAAAGTTAGCCTACTTTTAGTTTCCTTGTCAATGCGGGCATTTATCTTTGATGACTGTGCCTCTCTAAACACGCATTTCCTATGTAAGGAAATTTTTATAGACAAGGGTGTAGGAGAAATTAGGAGGTCAAGAAAAAGCAGACACCCCCCTGCCAAATGTATCATGTTGAGGTCATCAAAATTAGGGTGAGCGAGGTTATCACACATTACAGCGCCACACTGTAAGATGTCCTGCTCGCCGCATCAACCTGTAAGGGAAGTTTTATAGACATTATGGAGCTTTGAGAGGACTGACTGTGTGCACCCAGTGTTTACCTGGTGCATATGCCTTGGTGCAAAGAAGTATAGCTGTGTCTCAGAGCCTTGGCCCTCCTGCTGACTCCCTCAGGCTCTGGTGTCATAGGTCGGGATACTTGTTTTTAGACGTGCGTGGAACTCAGAGGTTTAAAACTTTTTACATGTCAGATTGCATAGACTGGAAGATCCAGCTCCTAGGTTTTGCATCGGACTCTGTCCACAGCTGTCAAATAACTTTGATCCTACTGCTAGAAACTCAGAGGTCTTGGGACTTCCACTCAGCCCTGAGTGAGACGCAAGGGTTCTGACTCCGAGACTCAAGCATACATACCACAGTGCCCCGAACACTGCACAGCTCAGACCATATACACATCTGAATCATAATGTCAATGTCCAAACATCAAACAGTTTAAAAACAAATACAAACAAATTATTTTTACAAAATACAGAGAGGAGGGGGCTTGAGGGGGGGAATCCGGTTGTTTTCTGGGTGGGGCTCTGCCACATATGTATTGTCAATATCTAGTTTAAATATGGATGTATATGAATATATTATTTCTATATTACTATATAGGACAATACAGAAAATTATATGTATTTATATTATATATGTATAAGTGGGTTTTTTGTTTGCTTGATTGTTTTTAGTTGTTATTAATATCTGAGATATTGCTGATACTGATATGATAATTTGTAAATGGCTATTATTATAACAGTGTATATTGGAATAAGGATGTGTTATATTATTATTATTATTATATTGATATTCATATAAAATAATAATTGCTATTATTTATATAGTGATCATAAGGAATAGAGATTGGGGGTAGGAGTATATAAGTTTTTACTTCTTCCTACTCCTTTTCGAGCATGTTTTATTTTATTTTACTTTTATTTTTATTTTTATTTTGTTTATTAATTAACCTTTTATTTATCATTATTGATATTCTGTTTGTTTTGTTTTGATTTCACTGTTTACATGTTCGAAATAAAGATTTCAATTCAATTCACAATTCATATACCATATACACATCTGAATCACAGTAGATATGGATGGATCACTTTAAGGGTTGTTTTTCCTGACAAATTTTCCTATTGAACTCTATGGAAAAATAAGTCGAAGAAACCCTTCGTTATCCATCCATATCTACTGTATTTCTGGCAGCAGAGTGATGGTTCAAGGCTTGCTTGTTACGTCAGACCCTTGATGACTTGGAGCCATTTAGCCAACCATGTGTTCCATACTGTTCCAGTGTAATTTACAGCTAAATCCAGTCCCACCCCCCAATTTCCATAGAGATCCATTTAAATGCAGAGAGGTTATAGTATCACTTGTAGGAGTACCAGAAAATCAATCAATGATATTTCTAAATCTTTCATAAGGACATTACCCTGGCTGCCAAAATAGCTAGTGATCTGGGTGGCAAGCGGTGTTTAACTTTGAGCTGTCCTGAGTACAGCTGGTATTACAGAACTGTATAAGAACATGGTTCTTACTTAGAATTATTTTAATTGCATTGTAACTTACGGAAAACAACTCTGCACTCATTTATAGCTTTTTAGTTAATAAACCATGCTTCCGTGGTCCTAAAATTTCTTCTTACCGTGAAAAATCCCAGACTTGTTTTCATTCCTGTGCAGATGTTATGTCTGTTACCACAGTGGTGTGTTTGCCACAAGTCAAGAATAGAAAAGGCCGATGATGTTGCTGTTTTTTTTGTCAAATCTACATCCTAGCACGGCGCTTCCAAATCTGTTACAGCATGGCACGCCCTTTTTAAATAAATAAATAATAATAAAATGAAACTGCAGGCTACGCGTAGGGGATTGTAGGGGTGTGGTCTAAATCCACGCCCTCAACCCGAGTGCCATCGACGTCATCCAGCCCTACATGTTGAACCACAGAGCTGTTCTTATACAGTTCTGTGGTTTGAACCATAGGTTTGAACCCGGTGAGGAATTAATGCAATCAATTCAAAGTAAAATACAGTACGGCTGCTATCAAGAGATAAATACAGGGATTAAAGTTCTCCGTCGATGGACATATCGCTGTCTACTTTAGTGATTTGAGTTGTAGAATTTGAGCTAGGTTGAGCTAAGTCTTAATTGTAAAAGTAAAAAGTACTTAACTATATGAAAACAGCTGAACAAATCTTTCCCATATTTGTTTTTGGTAATTGGTGCTAAAATGGCTGAGATTAACGGGCAAATTGTTAAAACCCAATTTCAGTGATTACTGTTCCCCCCTGAAAATTATATACTCTGCTTTAGAGGGTGACAAAGCACAAAAAACACTTATTTTAGATGAGAACTGACACGTTTTATAATTTTTTTTTTTAATAAGGGATACTGATTGATTCTGATCCAAATCTTGACATTTTACTGCAGTCAGCGCAAAACTGCGTAAACCCAAAGGATCTGGCTCAAAGGTGTCTTGTGGTAAAACGTTGGGTACTGCACGTCCATTCTGTTATTGGTCGGAAACTTCATCCCGCTAACGGCAAAATTGAAACCTGTACAGCTACGCCCTGATGTTTTGGTGTAAGGGCGGGCTATGCCCCAGCTATAAAAGCAAATCTCAGCGGTTGATCGAGCGAGGGATATACAGTGCCTTCCACAATTATTGGCACCCCTGGTAAAGATGAGTAAAAAGGGATATAAAAAATTCACCGTTTGGTCAATTGGCTTAATCTCACACTGAAGAAATTAGAAAAATCCAACCTTTAATTGAAGTAAATTTATTCATGGAAAGAAAATCTCTTACGATAATTTTTTAAACCACAATTATTGTTTATTTAAAAATAAATTGTATTAAGCATTGTTGAGCCAGGAGTTACAGGGCTGTATGTTAACTTTTTTTGCACATAGCACCGGTGCTAGAGGTTGATAGTTTTGTAGCACAGGCTAAATACCATCAATATGCAAATGAATTAAATGGAGGTGGCCAGGTATATTGTGAAACAAACATTCAAGAGAAATGGTAATGACTAAGTTAGTTGAAAAAAAAACCGAAAAATACAAACATACTGGTTATGCTAACCAGCTCGTGTTCCCAAATAAACGTTAAGCTTGTTTGATTGCCGTTATTTGAGTGCCAGCTAGCTAGCTAGTTAGCTAACGTTACACAGCTACTGGCTGATCAGAGTCAGAGGTTGATACAAACATCCAAATGTGCCTATAAATCTTCTTTCTTGTTTTGCACTTTTCATTTGGCAGGAATTCCTCGCGGGCTCGTTTGGGGGTTTTGTTTTGCACTTCTCCTACTTTAATTTGATTTAATACTTGAAAATACCTCTTCATTTTGTCGTCATCCCGGCGTCCCAGATAGCGAGCTCGACTCGCTGAGGAAAAGGTGATTGTTGGATGTATGGACTCAACGCATGCGGAGACATGGTTTTTAATCGCACGCTAGACTACCAAAGAGAATATTGAGGCGCATCGATTTACTTCACACGCAAAAGAAAAAAAATATTTTTTTCTCACACACAGGCTATCGCACGGGTGCTACTGCAGTAAATACATTTATCGTACAATTTTTTCGTACCATGTGCGACATATGTCACACTGTACCGCCCTGAGTTATATATGCATGCTCCACGTTTACAATTGCAATGTCCCTTACAACAGACTCTCTTGGAGAGAGTTCAGTGCATTGACCACATGTGCACCCGTTGAAACGGAAACCAATAATGTTTATCTTACCGATAGTGTGATTGCCTACAGCAGGGCTATTCAATTACAAATTCACTTGGGCCAGATTTTAAAACCAGGAAATGTAGACGGGCCAGACATTTTCAGCAGCCTATTTAAAACCTTTTCTAGCTTTTGGTAATGACAAATTTTAAACAAACGCAAATTAATGTAGTGAGAAATAACAATGTTTATTGTTTCACTTTTTTAAAAAACAAATATTTTTGGTCACATATCTGATCCAGGCACATCACAAAGTGTAAATAAAACAGAATAAAAAAGAGCTATCAATCCACAGAACCATAACCAGAAGTGGCAATAACAGTAACCAATAACACACACACACACAAATAACACAACGCCTCCTACTGCACACTGAAGGAACATAACAAATACATTTGTTTTAAATAACCAGGGTAATACGGCTCCGATCGTAAGATGCAATCAAACTGTGCACTTTAGCGTCCCTCTCCTGTGATCCGTCGAGTTTGTCCGGAAAGCCGCAACGCACTCATTGCAAATTAAACACGTTGGTTTGGCATTTGGTCGTTTAATCGACGGTTTTCATTGTCAATTTCACATTTCAGGGTTGACAGAGACATACTTTCAGTAGAGCATTTGCCTGCTTGTGACTGTCAATAGCCAGATGTTTTGAAAAGCTACTAAGCGTGGTCGAAATTGCGTCGCATGAGAAAACGTTGATTTGTGAGAGATACCCTGATTGGCGGAATGTTTGTCACGCTGGTTTTGCTTCGTGAACGCAGGAAAACAAATCTTCCTGCTTACGGATTTTAGACCACGCTCGCAGTGCTGATACTATTTAGGCTATGTGATAACATTGCTATTAACAAATATTTTTTATAAAATAATGTTATATTAAAATTGCCTATTTAATTCAAGCTCGCTGGGCCACTCGGAGGTTGCTTCTGGGCCAATTCTGTGGCCCGCGGGCCGCCAATTGAATAGGCCTGGCCTACAGCCTGTGTAAAATGAGTACCTTACATTCCATGGGTAGCTATTTGTACAGCGTGTGATTTGTTGTTTGCTGGCCGCATCATTATAAGCCCAAACGAGGCTATGCGTGCCGCCCGCCTACCACTCCAAAACTTTGCCCATTCTCTCATTCTCCACCATCGCTTCTGCCTCGGCTACTTGGGGCTCAGCAGCTCGAGCGTGTTTGTTTGTTTGTTTGTGTGTTTGAGTGAGAGGGGTAGCAAGAGAGTGGAACAAAGCAGCCGCAGTGCTGTCCAGAGTAGAATGAGCTACTAGTGAAAAAAATAGCTGGGGCGTGGTTTGATACCTGGAACTCAGCCCCTATTACCTTATCAAGTCCAGATTTTGGCATTTTTGGAATTTCAAAAGGGGGCGGGGTCTAATTAAACCAGTATGCTTTGTTATCCTTTAATTGCACTGTCAGCATCAAGTCATTTGTGGTGCCAAATAAAATTGCTACATTACTTTGACAAGCTAAACAAATGGTGTACGAATATTCAAATCTATGAATGTTTTACCTCATTCCAGCTCAAGAAATTAAATGTTCGGCTATGTATTCCGTAATATATTCCAAATATTGTTTGAAAGTATTGGCTTGTTTTTGGGAATATTCTCTGTGCGCGTGACTGCAGTGAACCCTTCCCCCCCACCCAGGCAATGGAGAGGGAGCAGAGGCTGGCTGCTTCTCGGGAGCAGTCAGGGAGTCTGGAGCCACTGGGGACCAACGATATGGATTACGAGGACAAGCTGAAACAGCAGGACAGCCAGCAGGTGTACGAGAGTCTGCGCTTCAACCTGATGGCCCAGAGCAGTAAGTCCTTCCACAGACTCACTCGTGTATGATGTACAGTGTTAAACATATTTGAGCTTGTGACTGACATTTTCCTAGATTGCAGTGTACTCATTGTGAAAAATTGTATAAACAATGTGTAATAAAAATAAAAGATTATGATCATAATCTTAGTGCCTCTCGGAATGTCGGAAGGCTTGTACTGGGAAGATAGGGGAGAAGGTGCTAAGTGTGCTGCATTTGCATATTTATTTTGCCTAGCGCTGGCCCTGACACAACCTGTACTGATTTGACGTGGTCATGTGATGCGTGTCTGTGCTTCTCAGAGCAGTGCCAGTCTCTGGACCGGGCCTTGGAGCTGTGGAGGGGCCTGCTGGCTGGAGGGTCCGTGCCAGCAGTGAGAAGCACCAAACGGATGCTCTGTTGCTTTGTGCTGATGGGTGCCCTGTACAGGCTCATGGGGAAGGTAAGGGTGCTAAATGGAATCTAATGGATGTTAGCTCCACTTGCGGGGCTTATAACCTGAGGGTATTGTGAGCCTGACCTGGTTGACCTCTCCCTGTCCACCACATTATATTATTCAGTTATTTACGTGCACATACATATGCTATACATTTACTGCTTTGTTTCAGTACAGAATATATTCGCATAACCTGTGGAGACCTTTTATGGCCTGTGAACAGGCCTGGGTTTCCGGTGTCATTAGGAGGAACAAACATCGCAAAACTGCCCCATGTCCTGAAGAAGCTGTTGTTTATGACCTCATGGTTGGCTCAAGGTTGTAGAGTTGGAAGTACAACATTAAGAGGCAAATATGCAATGTTGTGGTTAGAACAGTAAAGTTGCACCTTACACAGGTGTGACATATTCATGGTGTCCGCTGGGAGTCTTCGGGAGATAATATGAAACGCAGCCTATCAAATGTTTTGTATTAAAGTTTTTGTTTTGGCTACCGGGAGCTTGCTGCGTCTCGCTCATGTAGCACGAGCTTGTACGCGTCGTTGATTGGCGCTAACATTACCTGCTAGTGGAGCAACGAATAATCAACGTAGTCGACGAAAATCGATGACCAAATTAGTTGCCAACAAATTTAATTGTCGATTCGTTGGTGATGTCATCGCGTGTGTTTTTCACACAGGAGCTGAATTAAATGCATCGTTTTTTCTGGAGCTGATGATGGAAGTAGCTAAGGAGTGAGTCCTCGGTTTTAAATTGACAGAAAAAATGGATATTGGAATTTTTATTTATCTTTTGTATCAGCAGCAAATTTTTAAATTAATATTCATCTTTATTATCTTTATTGTTAGTTAGCACATGCCTAAAACAACCTCAAGCTAAATTTAAAAGCTGATTGCTAAATAAGCTTGTGCGATTCATAATCAGAATAGTCGATTATTCGTTTCAATAATTGATAGATTAATCGACTATCAAAATAGTTGTTGGTTGCAGCCCTATTACCTGCTGACAAAACTAGTGCTTTTTAAATATCATGCAGTTGGTTGATGGTGATGACGGATTTAATAGATCACAAATATAGCAACATTTATTACATTTATTTAATTAATTACTTGAATTTTAAACATGTTGTAGGCTACTGTTACAGCTTATTGGAGGTAAGCGTGACAAAACCGAGAGATTGTCTTTAAAAAAATTAGCATTGTTTTAGAGCCAAAACATACCTTACGCAGATACGTGAACGATTCCAGCTATGCAAACAGATTTTCTTTTGCCATGACATTTGTGAAAGACAAACCAGAGGAAAGCGCAGATCGAACAAGTTTACTGTTGTCTGCTATAGAGTCCCTCGTAGCAATGCTATAGCAAGAATTTCAGGTGACGCGTTTTAGAACTAAATCGACTTTGCTCAAGGCATCCACTTGTGTAAGGTATGAACCCCCTTGCCATTTACTACGCAGCGCTTTACGGTCAGACAAGGACTTTTTTTTTTGCTTTTGCTAGCTCAAGTGCTACATGGTAAGATTCATTGATACTGGATGTTTGAGCAGTTGTGAATTTCGTGATTCAGTCCCATTGTAGGCTCTCTGAACTTTGTTTTAAGCCTGTGATGACAACTGCCCTTTCACCCGTGTCTTTGTCGCTGAGGTGGCTGGTATTGTCGGTTCAAGTTGTAGCCTATTATTTTATAACAGAAACGACCTGTAAATACAGACATTGTTTATGGCATTGTTGCCATTAAATTCTATGAAGAGAAAGTCGCTTTCCCACTTGTTTTGGAAAACTTGTTTTTTTGTAATCATTTTGCTACTGCATGAATTTAGCTAACTGGAGTTCTGGTGATGATTTGCAGCTGTAGAAGCCCCTCAGTGAGGACCTCCACCTGCTGTAATTTTAATTTATGAATACATTTTTATTTTTTATTTTTTCCCCCATTCGGACTGGGAAGCACTCTGGACTATTTGATAGTGACATCACATTCAGTAGGCTATTTGATTCATAGGATATATTTGATATATTCGATATATTCGGTAATTGCAAGCTGTAACATGGCATCACTGTTTGGCAACTCATTAGATGCAGTATATAGCCTATTACCAGGGTTCTCCCCAGATTCTTTTCACAGGATGATGGATAATAAGGGACTACAAGAAAATGTATTTAGGCTATAGAATTTAAGATGCTCATTTTAAAATGGTTAAACAGTCATTGAGACACCCCACACACTTACAGTGCAGGAGAAATATATAGATAGCCTACTAGGGTTGGCTCGATGGATGATGTCATCGTCCATCGACGATGGTTTAGACATGGTTGAGACATTGTGATGTTTGTTTAAATAACAGTGCACTGTAGTGTACTGCAGTGTACTTTTTAAACATGTAAGCTATCAAAATGAACAGTTGGTATTATATTTGTATGTCAAATTATGTATTTTAAATTCATCAAATTAATTAGTCCCTGTCACGGTTGTTTCCCATAAAATGACTGCCAAAGCAACTGTCCTGAGATCACGTTCATCAAGTACTCAGATGATACAATAATTGTGGACTCATCCAACTCTGATGACAAGCTTTAATCTGCTGTCAGCCATTTCCAACAGTGGTGTGAAGTCAATTTCTTGGACTTGAATGTGGAGAAGACTAAAGAAATCGCCATCGACTTCCGGCGTGAGCCGTCCCCGCTGAGGCCCCTTACCATAGGAGCCAAAACAGTTGAAAGAGTGGATGAGTACAGATATTTGGGTACCATCATTGATAATAAACTGACCTTTGAGGCAAACTGTCATCAAGTGCATGCAAAGAGTCAGTCAAGGCTGTATTTCCTCCAGAAACTCAGGAATTTGGACATGAGCCAGTCAGTACTACAAGCATGGCAAACTGGAGCGAGAAACTGCATGCGCCCTAAAACCGACGTCTATTAGCAATAACAGTTATTGCTTAATTAAACACTCATGTAAATGATTAACACATTTTTAGTCGCTAAGCTATGTGTCATAAAACTACAGATTCAAATTTACCTACAGCTAAGCGAACATTATTTCCTTTGAATGATGTTCAACAGCCCATGCGTAGGCTAGTGCATTCAATATGAGCAGCCATTATTTATGCCTTTTTGATTAGACTTCAACGATTTCATCAAACTTACTGTGATTACTGCAAAATAATTACTCCGCTGTTACAATAATACAGCCAAATTATTAGGTGCTCATTTATTAAATTTGTTTTCATCACAAATACCCCCCTCCAACTTTCCTCCGTGCATTGACGTGTTTTAATTGCCGCATTGAGACAATAAGCCTAATATCGAAAATATTTTCACTGAATAATCTTAGAATTACTTAAAATGCTAACGTCACGGAAACAGAAGCATGTCTCGGGTCTCCTTGTGCATTAGGCCTAAATCTGATGTATTGCCAGATTGGCGAAGTTGTGCCTTTCTTCGTGACCAAGTCTAACTCCAACATTGTGTTGTCTAGTCCACTGCAGTTTTTTCCCCCCAACTTCCGTTTTGATTAATTTTCTGAAACTGCGTTACCATAAAATAATGATTCACATTTAGTTTAGAAGTTTAGAATGGATAAAACACAAGTTAAACTAATAGCCTACCTGATATAAACAATAGGCCTATAAAATAATGAAAATTTATTAATTAAAGCAAACCATAATAAGACTATGCTATCGTCCATCGCAATGTTTGGATGTGCACATCGTGATGTCACATTTGAGTAGACATCGCCCAACCCTATAGCCTACCACATAATTTCCTAAATTATGCATGAGTTGTGTTGCATGAGCTTGTGGCACTTTTAATGCAGTGTTTCTGTCTTATTAGCCTACATAACAGTTTTGATAGCCTAATAAAATGACGCTTGGGCAGCAGCCTACGGCGTCATCATTTAGATGCAGAAGGAGGCCTTTTTGCGTCAGCATGTTGACGCACTCGGTCGTGAATTTACGAATCCTACTAGGCTTTGCTCATGAATATTTATTGCAAGCAAGCCCGCTCAGTCTTCGCCCTGTGCGCGTTGATTTTTGTGAGTTTGTGATTCCCGTACCCCACCCCCAACCCCTAAAGATGGTGGGCGAGCCCGACCACAGGAGTTCACATAAATTTACCGGATGAAGAAGAAAAAAAAAAGAAGCATAATATTGAAGTGCCACAACCAAAAAAAAGTTGTGGCCACAAGCGTCAATATACGACGCGAAAGGCAGAAGCCTTTGATACCACGTTGAAATGAGCTGGAATTCTTAGAGCAAGTTACAAGTATTCCACCTGGCTTTTTACTCGTTTAGATACCTTCGCTTTTCTTACCAACTCGTAGCCTACGTTTAAAAATATGCTATTTTTACTGGGGTTAGCCTCGTAGCTGGGGAAAAAAAGCTTCCTTTTCCAGGAGATCAGCTGGACTGAGAATATATGTGTGATCCACCTTTTATAGAATTAGATGTGCATATGACATAAGTCATATACGTAGCTATTGGACTGCGCCAGGTTGTAGGCTATAATGCAATGAGAATTTTCATTATTATTAAAGTTTGGAGCAATAACTGCTCAGTTATTTATGAAGTACATTTGTATAGGCCATGTAGTCTAACATTATTAACCCTCCACTTAGAGATTGAATGCATTTACCATAGTTTATATCATAATCAGCTCTGACAACATGTTGACTCCTGTAGGCTATAATAGTTAAAAGGGCGATTGACAAATAGCCTAGCTGTTCTGCGAAGTTTGTAAGTAGTGTTATGCAGAAATCTCCCACATTTATAACAAGCCAAATAAAATTAAAATAAAAAACATTAAAATATAAGTTATTTGCTGCTCGAACTGAGAATGTGAGTAGGCTACATTATAAGTAAATTAACTTACTATTATGGCATAAATACAATATCTCCATCAAGACACATCAGCAAATATATAGCCTATGTATACCGTTGTGAAATGAGGGACGTTTCGCCTAATACGACTACGAGTTGGTAAGAAAAGCGAATGAATCTAAACGTGTAAAAATCAATGTGGAATAGGCTACTTGAAACCTGCTCAAATAATTCCAGCTCATTTTGTAATTATAAATGCGCTAAATTTCTGCAGAACGCATTGTCCTGGAATAAGAAAATGGGTCTGGCTCGGTCTAGCTCCATTAAATATGATACGCTAATATCACTATCTGATTAATTACGAATTCAGAGCGACGGCAAAGTTAGATATTAATTTATTTTAAATTAAATTGCGTTCTAAAGCGATTGAGATCTCGCCCCAGTTGTTACCCAGTTGATCGTGTATAATAGGCTATGGATACTTTGAAGTTGTTTCTTGAAACTATTGCCACCCCCTTTGTTCTATGTAAGCAGATGAAGACGCTTTACTGGAAGCAGCAGCTATGTAATGTGAACATATTGCGCATGATAATGGTCGTTCCACATCGTCGAATCCCACCCGTCCCCGATATGGCCCGTTTCTTTTTAAAACGTTGCTTATGGTTATTGTTTGCCTCGGCTATAGGCTACATCCAAGATGATTATCATGCTACTTTTTGTTTTTTCTTTTTTTGCCAAACGCAGTAATATCATTTGCATAGGCTACAAACACAACCTATAATATGATTGTCTTCAGTAAAAAGAAACAGGAAAATTGTCTACGGACGTACAATATTTTAGAGGGAGAAGGCAAGGAGACGAAGAGTCGGGGACGGTTCCATCAATTTGTTTTATGATTTTTCTTCCCGCCTATATTTAATTGATAATCCACTGCACATCGTGCATTTTATCACCACAGATTGACTGTACCTAAACCGCTGTTCCATTATTCATGATATTTTTCCAGTTTTTACTTTGATACTAGCTGGTCGGGTCTCATAATGCGTGTCTCCTTAATACTGAGACGTTTCTGAAGTTACATAACACGCGTCTCCTTAATAGAGAAACGTCTACAAAGTATGGAACGCCGTTTTGGCCAAAACGTGTAGTTCGGCGTCTGCATTAAGACGGCAAATTTGTTCGTCTTAAGGCGTTAGGACCATTAGGGCTTCCACGCTACTGGTTGGCGTCAACATACCCGGCCCTTTTTTACGTAGGGGCTGCGCTGGGCTGTACGTATGCCTACGTTGAGGTCATGTGGGCTCTTGCTAGTGGGTACGTTTGGGCTATGTAACATTTGGGACAGTCCATTTGACAGTTTAGAAAAAGGCAGAGAGCCACTGCTTATATTTAAATGTACAGTAGGCTACTCCAGCCTTTTTGGGTTAGTGCATTATCAACATTGGCCAACTACATGCCCAGATAGAAACTAAGTATTGAATGAACATTGATATTGTGTTATAAGCATCAGTATCGGTCATCAACCAATTTTCAATGGTCAAATCAACATTCACTTTCTGATGGTAATGGTCACCGATGTATTGGGTTGAAATGGAAACATTGTGTCAATGTAACAATAACCAAAGTCGTCATACTGATGAATAACATAGATTTTTGATCAGATTAATCAGATTCAGGTGCGCTTTCATTTTCAAATAATAAAAAAAAAAAAAAACGTTAGAATTATTAATTGCCTGTTTCTGCGGTCGCTGCTGTAGCTACATGCTAGCCTATACGCCTATTTATTTTTTCTTGGTTAAGTTCAAAGTTCTAGTTGCTACGACGAGGGTGACGTAGGAAAATAAACAAAACGAGACTTAACAGCAAAGCGTATTTGTGATTGATGCTAATGCTGCATTCGTTTATTAATTTCCAACTATGAATCCCGATATCCGACTAGGGAAACTATAGGAAACGCCCTTTCAACTATAGGAGTTGCATGTCGGAAATCAGGGTTCTGGAAATCAACCCCGACCTTCCGAATAACTTATTTTCCCGATAGGGAACTTCAGTTGTAGACACCATAAAAGGCAAATCAGTTCAACACATAAAGTACATTTACCGTTACTTTCAAATACATTGTTATTTGGTGCTTAATATCGTAGCGTTACATTTTCTTTTCGCCCTCTTCTGGATTCTCTCATATTGCTCACACCCTGCCTGGCCAGCACAGGTAGCTCATGTTTACCATTTATCCAATCTATTTGTGAGACATCGTACAATGTAGCACCCCTAGCATAGTAATAATAGTTCAAATGAACACTGTTTTGATGTTTACAATATGCTTGACGTATCGCATTAGGTTAACATTAATGTTTCATTAATGTAACATTAATGGTAGTTGTTCACAAATGATATAGCTACTAACGTTTGCTAAACCTAGCGATTAATTCACTTTTAACTTTCTAACATTAAGATAATGTACATACATGTACATTAGGCCAGCTAGATATGTATATATTAACTGGCTAACTTTTACCATTAATGATCCGAGCCTGGTTGCTGTCTAAATCCAGCTCACTGCTTTCAACCAGTTTCTTCTTTCGGTCGTAAAATTTAGTTCGTTCACCCTGCCTGGTGGTTTAGCTACTATGGTGAGTACTCAGATTATCATGTAAAAGGACATTTTCGCCTTTTCCCAGATTTATTTGCACATCAGTACGCAGTGCAGAAGTTCATCATTGTAGGACAGCAATCATAGTCGCGTTATCATGAAACTCGTTTCATGGAGTAGCAAACACTACTAGTTCAGTGGTAATGTTAAGCGTCTCTGTTAGGGTTGGTCCTCCAAAATGGCGGCGCGTCCCTGTAACCATTGGTAACGACAGTTCTAGTTCTATGTGACAGGCCTCTATTGAGTTAGTTGCCTAACGTTCCAGAACCCTGCTATCGGGCAAAAAATATAAGATTTTGTAATCAACATAGGATATAATTCGGGTATTTATTAGATTCACAACCTTTTAAGCTAATAAACATGTAGAAGTGACCGGTAATTTTTTATGTTAGTCTTTTATATGAGACTAGCTATACTGTGTAAAAAGAGGAGCCGATTATCGGACAGCTGTTTCAGTGCATAGGTAAAGAAGCTTACGATTAATAGTTTATTTGATCAAGAAAGATACCTTTTGAATCCCCAATATGTTGGTAAGATGGCTGGCTAACTGGATTGTTTAACGTTACACGGAAGTCCAGTTGTCCATCCCATTAGATTTATTTTTTCACCTAACGTTACCACGCCCTTCGAGTGGACATATAAAAAATGTCACTTCTTGATGTTGGTGCTTGCTACCTTGTTGAGTTGATAACAATGAACTTTTAAACACAAATTTTTCTAAAATTGTGAATGTGCTATAGGACATAGCAAATACTTTTCTTTTTTTTTACCATTGGCAAATCAGCTCTCGAAGTTCAAATACGGTTGAATGGGGGCATGCCCGATAATGAGCGGTATAGTTTATCTGATGGGATTGGAGCCAGCATAAATACTTCATGGACACTTGCTAAATTGAAAAAAATATTAGGCCTACACATATTTACACCAAACTGCTTAGCAAGCTCTGTGTTGATGTAACTAAGATATTCGAAGTTGAACAAGTGTCTCATTCATTTTAGCTTCTGCAATTATAAGTTGATGTTGGATTTTCTTTTTTAAATATTGAATATTCTGCCCCAGCAATGCATGCGCACATCTACTGTGACGTTGCTGAGAAACCGGTCTATTTAACCTACAGATCAGCTGTGCGTTATATGAAAAAAGTGGTGTCGGTTGTTACGTAACCGTGCTTACACACAAACGCCGCAAGACAGTCAGCGACTTTCGCTCTTTTAGGCCGGCCTGGCAAAAACATTGCAATTTTCGAAATGCCAAAAAGCTTGTGTGGCAAACGGACTTAAAAACCAGGATTTGCACATTTCTTAACGCCAAGAAACTCGTGACTAACAGCTAACGGCATTAGCCCAGCAAGTGACATATTAACATTGCTTCGAATGTTCAAAATGAAACCGTACATCAGCTAGCTAATATTAGCTACTTTACATGGTCATTGATCATAACAGTGGCGTAACGGAGGCTGTACAATAGGCCTTCTGTAATCTTACCTTTAACGGATGATCACTCATTCTGTTTCCGTCTACTTTGGCTGATTGTCAATCAATTGACTCGCTTAATAACCAAGACGATAAGTAAATAATTAGGCTACCAATTTATTTTGATAGTTATTGTTCTGTGCATCAAACTCGTTGCATTTTTCTATTTCCACCTTTATGATGACGTGTTATCATGCGAAGATTTTGACTTTCAAATGCTACATTTAAATATTCAATGTTTCGTAGATTGTACGTTTGTTTTTCTAGCCTTAATTCGGCTATGCGTTGTGCTCAACGGTTCGAGACCCTTAAGAGGCTGTCCTCTTTAAATATGCTTTCTCATAAAATTTCTTTGACTAAGTTGAGTGCCGTCTTAAAATTAATTTGCTACATTCCAGAACTGTTCCATTTATCTTCTATTTTCTGATAATGTTTCTGACAGCGGAAATAGGTAGTTTGAAACGTAGATTTTATTTTTTGCCTTCTGGTTGGTGGAAGTGCACTTCATCTTAATTATGACATTCTTGGACTTACTGTTCAGAGGAACCCATGGTTAACACCAGACAGAACAGCCACCGCAGTCAGATGCTTTAGAAGGAGTTACTTCAGAATAAATAGTTAAGCCCTGGAATTATATTCACCTGACCCACTGAAGCCCTAACGAGTCACCTGGGCCTTAGTAATAATCTTTTAAAAAAAGTAACAAAGAAGAATCCAAAAAGGTTCCCAAACCTTTGCACAGGGCCTTTTTCCTTTTTTATTTTTATTTTGAAACTTCGCACCATTTAGAGGTCAGGTTAGCTTCTGTTCACTTGGATATTAATTGTAAAAGGTGCCCACTTTTTTGCACCCCACTGTCAGTTTATTTGCATAATTAACACCAAGCTATTAGTACTTTGACGTCAAATATGGTCTGAAAAATCTACAGAGAAGTCTGGAAACGTGAGTCTGGAAAAGTATGGAATTTTAAAATGTAAAATGTGTAGGAACCCTGATCCTGGACTCTAGTCTCAATTGTGATGCCCACATCAGGAATATAACCAAATCTGCTTATCACTTATCAAAATATTGCCAGAGTACGGCCATTTCTCGGCTTTATTGTAATGCCCTCTTCTCTGGTCTACCCAAAAAATCTATCACTTTCTGAACATAATTCAGCTGCACGAGTATTAACTAGGACCAGAAGGAGAGCACATATTAAAACTGTTTTAAAGTCTCTGCACTGGTTGCATGTCAGTTTTAGAATTGATTTAAAGATTATTTTATTGGTTTATACATTTTTAAATGGTTTTGCACCTGGCTACATGTCTGACATGATTTCAAGATATGTGCCCACTAGATCCCTCAGGTCCTCTGGTAGATGTCTTCTGGTTGTTCCGCGGGTCCGGACTCAGCCTAGCCTTTGGAACAACCTGCCAGAGGCCCTGAGGGTGGCATGGAGCGTGGCTATTTTTAAGAGATATCCACACGCACCTTTTTAATTAGGATTTTAGTTAGGTTGCTTTTAGTTAATCATCTTAATTATTTAAATTATTTTATTTATTTATAAATTTTTTTTATTCTGTTACTCAGCACATTGAATTGCACTTTGTTTGCATGAATTGTGCTATATAAATAAATGTTGATTGATTGATTGACTTGTTGCCTTACTAGCCGGCTAGCAAACTCTAGCCCAGTGATTGATTCTGGAAATCTGTAGCCTACATTAAATAATATACACATAGCCTAGTGTAGCCTAGTCTATATACCTACATCCCAGCCGCCACTCCAAACAATGCATGTTTTCTGTGCTTTTGGTCTGTTTTTGGCAGAGAGAGATGGGCAGGTAAAAATAAGAAACTTCTATCAAAAACATAGTCATCATAGCACAGACTGTTCGAATCGATGGATGAAATTAGAGTAGCAACGCAAGTGTTTTATTACATACTTAACTTTCTATAAAGAAACAAATCCCTTCCGAAACGGAGTCCTATATGTAATGGTCTATTATGATACTATAACAATGATGTAACAACATGTAGACAGCTAAACTTATTACTACTATGTTAACATTAACATTACATTTTTCAATACTAAAATATTTCAAATGTCCTCATGTCATTCTGATTCTACCACTGGGCCTGTAACATTTCTCAGCCGAATTTACATTAAACTAGAAAATGTGCTCAGTAGAGCGCAGACCTCCGCCAAATCTGACAACATCCCACAAGGCTACCAAAGACATTAACAAAACTATAAGCAGACATGGCCTACTAGTTGTTTCTTGTGCAACCTTTTGTTGGAAGTTGTGTGGTGTTTTGCGGTAAGAAGTTGTCTGTTTTTGTGAAGAGCCCACACCCCCGTTTAGCCAATTGGTGTCAGAAGTTCATCAGTTCTTCCTTGGCCCATGGTGCAAATCCGTGCATAACTTTTTGAGATATGAACAGATGGAGACACAGACGAAAACATTACCTCCTTGGCAGAGGTAATAAGTTGCCTTTTCTCATAAAATTAAGTTCTTCCCTCGTTTGTCTCTAATGTAACAGCATTGTAGTGATTCATGTAAAACCCTTTGGGCCCTATCTTATACCCGGCACTAACCCAAACGCCAGTGTCTTTGCTATCTTACACCTGTCGCAGGAGTCATTATAGTTTGTGATCTTGTGCCCATAGCAAGTGAATTGGGTGGGTTGGTCTTAAGATGCGGTGTGGCCAGGATAATTTTTGGCGTATTGCTATCTTGAGCCAGCAGAAAGCGCTTGCGCTAAAACCACCAAAACCTGGTCTAAAGTCATGTCGCAGTTGTTTACATGTTATTTTAACAACGCATATAAGTGTGTACATAGGCGTGTGCACAACACACGTACACCATCCTGTCCGTTACACAGGGGCGCGCACAAGCATGACTAAAAATATCAAGATTACAACGTGAAATATTATTGTGTAGGCTTTATAAAAAAAATGCATAATAATGAAAGGGTCCATAGGTCAAAGACCACATACTTGTCCCTCAGCGAAGGGGAATGCCCCATTAAATTGCCTTCAGCCCACTCCATATAAACATCTAGGCGATGTGCGATGGTAGGCTACGTGTAATGTTACATGTAGACTATTCCAATTCTGTGACTCATCCGACAATTTCAGTAAGTAACCCGGAAGTAAAAGCATAAAAGACAGCGTATATGTACAGTACATCTATGGTATAAGGTAGGTTCATATTACAAAATAGTTTTAAAATTTTTGTTAATTCTATCTTCATAATCTACGCTTTGTAACAATCGTCATATGTTAACTGATTGATATTCTCAATAAAAATATTTTTTTTTAATGAATATTACAAACTACGTCCTCGCTAGTTTGGAAAGAGTTTTCCACGCCTTTGTACCATACATGTACGTTTGCATGTATTCTGTATGCGCGTCCCTCTACATTTAATTCTCATGGTTTAAATGCATTATCTGTTAGCTACTCATCTTTTTTCGTCTAACCATCTGAAGATAATGTGGTCATTCAAACTTTAGATGTCAAATAACTAAAATTGCCTCATGGAAGAACACCTCATTCAATTAATATTTTAAACTCCAGAAAGGATATGTTCATACTTGGTTGTGAAGTTAATTGTACAAAATATACAGGTTTTGAAATGGTCTATGCTGCTAGAAACCTTTATAGCACCACACAGCATTCTAATTTACTGACATTTATACCAAGAAACGATAGAGAAAGGGGGAGGGAATGAATAAATGCATACGAATAAAAATGTGAAATATTTACACCTAGTAAATACCATAAATATTGAATTTTACAAACCTATCCAGACATATGTTTGCCCCATTGATGTAGCCTACTGTATGTTTGTGGGTCACATGAAGGCAAATGAGTAATATAGTACTAATTCTTTGAGCATGTCAAATAATAACAAATGTTATTTCTGAACACAATTTTGTGAATAAAATAATGTCTAGGCTCTGTAGAACCACATAGGTCTTTATTCAAGTACAAATGTGACCTGCTCTACAAAAATGAGTGATGTGGGGGGCAAGAAGAAAAAAAATTCTGAAATGTTATTTTTTCCTGTGGAAAAAAAAAATTGTTTTTTTTATTAATCACTCATTTTTGTAAAGCGTGTCACAAATATTCCAAATACATAAATAAATGCATAATCAGAATAATAAAAATGATAATGCATTTTATTCATACTGTGCTTTTCATAGATTCAAAGCATTTGATGTGAAGAATTATTCAAACATAGCCTGTAGTCTACTAATTTCATTGCATTTCTGACGAATACATCTTAAGTTTATTTTATTTATATAGCACCTTTCATGCAAAAAGTGTTGTACATAAACATATCTAAGCAGATCAATCAGAATATTCAATAAAAACACACAACTTTACACCAAAGATTATAATAAGAATATCATAGAAAAACCAAAACAACAAAGCAAAAATAATCAAAACATGATGATAAAAATAATGTGGGAGCTGGAGTTGAGTAGCGTAGTCTATTTAAAAGCTAGATTAAACATGTTTTTAGATCCTTTCTAAATGTGAAATTACTCTGACATGCGAATAGACAGCGCTATGCTGTTCCATGCTTTAGGGGCGTAAGAGGAGAAGGAGGCTTCACCAACTTTCTTTTGGGTTTTTGGTCCAGTCAAAAGGCTAGCCTCCTATCTTACACCCGGCACCAAGCGGCGCTAACCCAAACACAAGTGTCTTTGCCATCTTACACCCGGCGCATGGTTCATTATAACGCCTTGCGTTCACGTCGTTTAAATACCATGTATTCTTGCACCCATTACAAGTGAATTGGGTGTGTTAATCGTAAAATTAAGAGTGGCCAGGATTATTTTTGGCGTATTGCCATCTTGAGGCAACAGAAAGCGCTTGCGCTTAAACCCCCACAAACCTGGTCTAAAGTCATGTCGCAGTTTACATGTTATTTTAACGGCGCATATAAATGTCTACATAGGCTTGTGCACTCACAAGCATGACTAAAAATATCAAGATTACAATGTGACATTATTATTGTGTAGGCTATATAAAAATGCATAATAATAAAAGGGTCCATAGGTCAAAGACCACATAGCTAATTGTCCCTCAGCGAAGGGGAATGCCGAATGAAATTGCTTTCAGCCCACTCCATCAGCATCCAGGCGATGTGCGATGGTACGTGTAAGGTTACATGTAGGCTATAGACTATTGGCAGTTATCCTGGATCAATATATGACTTAGCCTATATTTGGCAATAATTCCTGTAATCTTCTGGGGGGACAATCTTCTGTTACGGGACAATGGCTATCCATTAGAAATGGCTTTCCATTTGCTGATCACACCTATATCAAGCCTAATGCACGAATTGTCATTTACACCTAATGCGTCAATTGTCATTCAAAGGAAAACTCGCGCACTGCAATGGACGGACATTTGAGTTCTGAAAATGCGCTTCAGATGTCATTACAACACAGCTTTCTAGGCCTGTAAGCCTTACAGCTTGTAAATAAATAGAATGTTTTTGACTGAAAAAAAGTAAAAAACCTTGTCCAGTGAATATTGTTTTTCAAATAGCCTAAGCTACAGTGGATTCGCTGTGCATAAGGTTTTTTTCAATAGCCTATGGTTGAACAACGGAGGTAAATCACCAGGTTAACTGATTTTGAACCTTAGTATTCTTCGGCCTTCATATTTTTTAAATTACAGTGACAAGGTTTCCATACTCTGTTTATTAAAACCCAGCTGATTTCACCTGTTATTCCATAACTGAACAAAACGAGAAGAGAACTAAGCATCTAATTAGAAACAAAAACAAATTTGTAGCATGTTACACAATTAATTCACAATTAATTTTAATGCCATTCTCTGTATGTGCGCTGCATGTTCTCTGTTTCCCCTGCTGTAAGTCGCACGTTTCACGGTCTTAAAGTGGATTGTTTTAAAACATTACGCTCGAGTAGAACAGGTTGGTCACATTTCCATAAGCAGGACATTATAAAACAAGGGGAAATATGTGTGAACATATGAGTTGCCAACCTGACAGCTTTATTGTATTTAGTGTAATCATTAAGGCAAAATAACGGTATTTATATTATTAATCAATATTACTATGCAGGTAGCCTAATAAACTTCAGATGAAGCTTGAACTTCGAGAACTCCTTGAGAACAGCCTCATGGAATTGATGTTTGACACACATTGCATAATCAAATGAAATTCGTTGAACAAGCAGGCTAATTTGACATTTTCTAAGGTGACGCCATGCACTTACACCAAGTGCCAAGATGGAGCCCAAGGTGTTAGTCGGTAATATAAGAGGCCGCGAAGCCATTTAATGATCTGTAGACCAAAGAAAGAATTTTTATTTTTATTCTGAACGGAACCGGGAGCCAATGTAATTTAAAAAGTACAGGAGTAACGTGTTCATTTTTTCTAGTCCTAGTCAAAACCCTGGCAGCAGCATTTTGGATAGTCTGCAGTCTGGCAATAGCTCTTTTAGGAAGGCCTGTGTATAAAGAATTTCAGTTGTCCAGACTGCTTGACACCAGCTTCTTAGCATCCTGAAGAGACAGGAGAGGCCTGACCTTCGCTATGTTTCGTAGATGGAAGTACGCCGTTTTTATTATGTAATTAAAATGAGGTTTGAAGCTAAGGTCGGCATCAATGATAACCCCTAAACTCTTGCCATGTGGTCTTGCATAAGTAGCAAGACCACCCAACCTAGAAAGAACCAAACATCTTTTCTGTTCAGGACCAACTACTAGCAACTCTGTTTTACCTTCATTAAGCTTAAGGAAGTTTGAATTCATCTAGTCATTGATGGCTGCAACATAAGTAGTCAATGTTGAGAGGGTTTCAGAGGTTTTGGGCTTCACAGCTATATACAGCGGAGTGTCTGTATATGAATGGAAACAGACCTTATGTTCACAAGTTATATTTACGAGGGATAACATGTAAAGCCTGAATAGCAGAGGACCCAAAACACTACCTTGTGTGACTTCATAGTCCACGTTTATAGGCTCTGACATAAAATGACTCAACTTCACAATTCAATTTCTTCCTGCGATATACTGTACATAGAGTAACACCACCACGTGGTTTCTCTCTTCCTGCATACTAATTCTTCATTCAACTCGCCACATTACTAACAATATTAATATAGTCGGTATTCAGTTAATAACGAGTTTTTTGGTGCATGTAACGTTATCGGTTAGGAGCTGCAGCTACACGTCCGTCTTCTGCACTGCTTGGAACGAAACTTCATTGTAGCTAGGTTATTCAACCACACCAATACCACTGCTGTAGAGGCCTACACGCGCAGTTTTCTCCCTTTTGTTCAGAGACAAAGGACACGTGCGCAGACGCTTGCATGCGCGCGCACACACACACACACACACCCATAGTTAGCGTAGCATTCCCCTGTTAGATTAGTCTGTGATTGCTCTGTATTTTTATTAAACCCGTGTCTGTTTTGATGTTGCGTAAACGTGAGAATCTGAGCCAAAATGGTCTATTCACTGTACCAGCGTAATTTACAGCTGAATCTAGTCTTACCCCCCAATTCTCATAGAGATCAGTTCAAATGCAGAGAGGTTATAGTATCGCTTGTAACAGTACCTGAAAATAAGATATTGAGTCTTTTGATGTTGATTGGTCACAGACTTCAGGAAGTAACAGCATGCAAAGGATATGCGACCAAATATTAAATATGATACTTTAAAAATATGTTAAAGGAAAATATTCAAATTTTCTGAGAGACTGAATTTTGGGTTTCATTAGCTGTAAGCCATAATCATCAAAATTACAAGAAATAAAGGCTTGAAATATTTCACTGTAATGAATCTATATAATATATGAGTTTCACTTTCTGAAATGAGTGACAAAAAATATTGAACTTTTTCACGATATTCAAATTTTTTAAAAGCCACATTTCAGTTAATAAAATGATATCAAACTCATTTTCAATTATTAGATCATGGACAAAGAAGCTCTTATTGCAAATGGATTGTATATCGAAAAGGGCGTGTTTGAGATGTGAATCTTGATCTTGGTATGTGGGGACAGCATTTCTTGGGTGGCATAGATTTACTTTTGGCAAATTTAGGAATCTATCTGTTATTCAAACAGGAATCTGCATAAAATTAGTGATTACTGGCACTGCAAAGCAAACGTCTTTTGCAGGCACAGCAAAGCAAACGTCTTTTGCAGGCACAGCAAAGCAAACGTCTTTTGCAGGCAGAACAGTATTGCAGGCACAGCAAAGCAAAGGTCTTTTGCAGGCAGAACAGTATTGCAGGCACAGCAAAGCAAAGGTCCTTTGCAGGCAGAACAGTATTGGAGAAAGCAGCATCTGTGGGAGGGCCAGTGGTTAGCAGTTATAGGAGGCCGTGGTAGTCGCAGTAGCAGCAGCAGGCCAGATGGTTGGCAGTTATAGGAGGCAGTGGTAGTAGCAGTAGCAGCAGCAGGCCAGATGGTTAGTAGTTATAGGAGGCAGTGGTAGTAGCAGTAGCAGCAAGCCAGATGGTTGGCAGTTATAGGAGGCAGTGGTAGTAGCAGTAGCAGCAGCAGGCCAGATGGTTAGCAGTTATAGGAGGCAGTGGTGGTAGTAGCAGCAGCAGGCCTGATGGTTAGCAGTGGTAGTAGCAGCAGCAGGCCAGATGGTTGGCAGTTATAGGAGGCAGTGGTAGTAGCAGCAGCAGGCCTGATGGTTAGCAGTGGTAGTAGTAGCAGCAGCAGCAGCAGGCCAGATGGTTGGCAGTTATAGGAGGCAGTGGTAGTAGCAGCAGCAGGCCTGATGGTTAGCAGTTATAGGAGGCAGTGGTAGTAGCAGCAGCAGAAGCAGCAGGCCAGATGGTTGGCAGTTATAGGAGGCAGTGGTAGTAGCAGGTAACTGTAGCAGCAGCAGCAGCAGCAGCAGATCAGGCAAAACCAGACCAGAGGCCAAGAGAATCCAAAAAACAAGTAAACGTCTTTAGTAATCTGTGCTTCAGACAGCACTGCTGCTAGATGGTATTTAGGAACAATTCAGCAAGGCAGGACCCATGAATAAATGGAAGCAGAGAACAATCCAGTCCAACAGGTTTAGATTATATATTTGTTTAAAAACTAAAACACCAACTGGGAGCTAGATGCCTCCAGGGCTGAAGGCCTGTTGTATCCGATCATGGAGGGTCCACAAATTCCATGGTCAATCATGCACAGCACCTTCCTACCCCAGTTTTGAAAAGAGATTTGAATGCAGATTGCTGAGGTTTTCAGTGGATAATGTCCAACACTGCTCTCACACAAAACCAACAGCAGCCATCTTGGATTCCTGGGGTTTGAGGCCTTGTGTACGTGCCTGCATCCGATGGTAGTTTAATGTGAGACGGTCAGAGACTCCTGAATTGCATTATTTCCCCTATGGCACTTCATGTTTCAATGATCACATTCTTTTCAGATGGTAAGATGAAAGCTATATTAAATAATTTAGGAAACATTGTGTAGCATTGCTTTGGAATGGAGCTAGGTTAATTAATGTGAGCTACGATAGGCAATATTGTTTGTTGTAATTAGGCCTCATTCTGATATCAATACTTTTAACGGCTGGCCTAGTTTTAACAAATGACTTACAGACCGTATTTTGTAGGCTATGTGTGAGTAACTTGCCATTTTTGTACATTGAAAACATCTTTTGTTGATGTAATATACTTTATGGGGTGAAGACTAATGCTAGCAAAACTTGAGATGGCTGACCTGAGCATATCCCAAAACTCATCACAACCTTGAGTAATTTCACGCAGACATCTTTGCTTAGCATGATGTCACCCTCCACTACGTCCAGTCTTTATCTAGCCCATCCTAAAAATAAAACGTGCATCCATATTCTGATTGTGTTTGTGTTTGAATTCCCCTGTCTAGCCGCTGCAGGCGCTGGAGAGTTACCAGCTGGCCGTTGGTCTCTCCCGTGCAGCAGGTGACACCCAAAACTGTGCCATTGCCCTGTACCATGCCACTCGGCTGCTTTTGGAGCTGGGCGCACCTGAACTGGCACAGGTGAGTCGTGCACTTAAATCAACTGCTTTCTCACTCAGGCAATGACACAAATAAGGAAACCGTTAACGGTAGAGTTAAGTTTTTTCTACAACCCAAAAAAAACACAAGAGCATGGACATTAAGTATTTATATAGCATCTCAAAATCTCAGGGTTTTTTGGCAATTAAACCGCTGGCCTCATGAATTTGGCCTGGACTCACGTTCCTATGACTCAAAACGCTTTTAGCACATTAGGATTTTCTTGTGCCAGTGGATGTGATAAGACTCCTATTAGAGCAAAAATTCTGCTCAATTATGGAGCTGAGAAACACAAGATGAGAACTAGTAAATCTGCCAAGACATCCTGTTTTATGCACCTGTATTTGCACTGAATCTGTACAGACCCACTAATCATGTGATGTGGATGAGCCCGGTGATTGGAATGCACTGGTCAGGTATGACCCAGATCGCACCTGTTACCTTTAACCCTGTGATGCACAGATGCAGCTGTTACCTTTAACCCTGTGATGCACAGATGCAGCTGTTACCTTTAACCCTGTGATGCACAGATGCAGCTGGTGCAGGCGGAGCAGTTGCTGCAGTCGTGTAGCCCCGGTGCAGATGGGCCGACGCCTCTGGAGGTGCAGGCTGTTCTTTTGCGGACTCACCTGTGCCTCAGCACAGGGCAGGTAAGGGTGAGGTTGGTGTGGCCGTACCACAGTGAGGGTAAGGGCAAGGTGGCCGGGCTGTGCCCCAGGGCAGATGAGGGCGGGGTGGGTGTGGCTGCAGGGCAGGTAAGGGCTATGTGGGTGGGGCTACAGCACAGAGCAGGTAAGGGTGAGGTGGGTGGGGGGGTGGGGGTGGGGGTGGATTTGGGCTGCAAACTCAAAGTAAAATGATTTGCGAGAACCAGTCAATCCAAGAATCCCCAGAAAGTGAAATGTGTTAAGGGTTATTTTGGTGCAGTGGTACCTGAGCTTGGCTGTATCTCTCTTCAGGTGGAGTTGGGCATCTCTCTCCTGAACCAGGTCTTAAAGGAGGTGGGTGGGCAGCGGCAGTCTAAGACGTGGTACCTGCTGCGTGCGCGGGCCCTGCAGGTGGCAAGCTCCTACCTCAGCCTGGACGTGTCTGTACTACCGCACCTCCTTCGCCAGAGGATCACCCATCACGGTGCGCAAATGTCCATCTGTAGGACGTCCAGTCTTATTCTCCCATCGCGGTGTAAAAACATCCGCTTGTAGGGCACCCAGTCTTCTCTTTCTGGAGAGCTTGGTAAAGATGCAAAGCTGGCGGTGTCCACTCCACCCTGGTCCCAGGTGATCAATGCCTGCAGATGCTTGTTGGCACCTTATGTATCCACTGATCCTGCCTATCGTAGTCCCCATCCAGGGGAAAGCACCTCTTTTGGAGTGCCTGACAAGTTTGTGGTATTCACTCTCACTGGCCTTCCCCGAGTCACCCCGAAGCTTGCTGTCTGTCCACCGCTCCAGCCTCCCACTCCACCCCTGAACCGCCACCTTCTGATGCTTCATGCGACCTGTCATAAACGGACTGATTTCATAATTTGTGAACCCACACCCTGAGCCAGCCAGAGGAGGATGAGCGCCCCCAGAGTCTGGTTCCTAACAAGGCTTCTCTGTAGTTTGTGCTAGTCCCAAACGGGGCTAGTCGGACTCAGGCTACACTATGTTTGTCCCACCATCAGATTTGACGAATCAAAGCATCATATGTTTTGCCGCGTCTAGGACGACAGACAGGTCACACTGAGTTTATGTAACGTCAGTCTGAACCCGGCATTAGCTGGATATAGCTAACACCATTGGTGAAACACTTTCTCAACACATCAAGCTATGTGTACTGTTATATGAATGAGATCAATCTACTTGTTGTTTGGTTCAAACTGTAAACTACTTTGTTTTGAAAACAAGAATTTGGGCTGAATCCCTGGTTTTAGAATGCAGAATTTGAGGGTATAAACAGTGTATGGTGCTGGATTTATACCACAGCAATTAATTGCTTGATTGCTACCAACAAAGCATGACTATGCCCCGATATCTATCTTCGAAAAAGTTACCTACTACAGCTTTAAGCTTAATTAACCCAATTATGTATTTAAAAGCAACAACCAGGACATTAAAGGTATAAAACCAGCTGGATAATCTTTCGCATTGCATTCCTTATGAGTTTGGTTTAAAAAGTAAATGAACAAGTAATTTCAGTCACATTTTGGATACTGGTGTGAGAGGGGTTGTTGATTGCAGATCTTGAGTTTGTATGTTTTTGCATTTTAGGGTTAAAGACGGCTGACGCCGCTCTTTATGAAAGCCTGAAGCTGCTGTGCAGTCTGGTGGTGACCCTGGTGGGGAATGGCTTCTATGGAGCCAACAGTGCTGGTGCTGACACATGCTTTGTTGATCAAGGTAAAGTCACGCTGTGTTTAGACCTCAAAGCAAACCAAGCCAACGAGAGATGTCTGACTAATGATACATATTTGGGGAAAACCTTTTGGATTATAGCTGTATTGTGGGGCTCTATACCTGGGGTTCTATAACTGGGGCTCTATATCTCAATAGAATTCATGTTTATTTATCATTATGTATACAAGCATGCATTGCAACAATGAAAAGACAAAAAACTCCAAAAAATGGATAGCACCAACAACATAAACATAAGACATGATGCACATAGGGCATACTGCCACCTGTTGCACTGGAGTGGGTATAGCAGGACTTTACTGACAACATGGCTCTACAGAAGCATGCTGAGCAGGCCGATTCTAATTATTCAACATTCATTTGTGTATGTATATATATATATATGAAAGCAAAATACGGGAGATTCAAGGGAGAAAATACCAACCTGGAGGACAGCGGGAGAGGGAGTTCAAATATGGGAGGGTTGATAGATATGCTTTAGCAGTGAGTAAAAAAATTAAAAAATGTCTGTTGTAGTGCTATTTTTAGGAGTGAGGGAGCGTTTTTGTGTGTTTTCCCTGCGCGGAGCCTAGTCTTTACAACTTGCTGATGATGACACATATAAATCGCTGTTTGTAAGGAGGAACTGAATCGAAAGCACCCATATATAAGCTAGCCTACACATCTGTCTAGCCAAAACAATGCTAAGTACCTAGCTAGCTAACACAACTGATATGTTTGCTAGCTAGATGATTTTCTCTAAAGTTAACATTACATTGAGATCACTTCAGTGGGCTGAGTAACTAACGCTCACGTTATTAGTTATCTTTTGTTTTGTTAAATAAATCGACTGCATTGAAAGATCCAAGACCACAACATCAGTCAACAGTACTGTTTTATTTTCTAACATTGGAGATTACCAACCTTGATGTTGGCTCATTTGTCTGAAGTTATCCTGCCAAGCGTTTTGGAATGTGACGTGTAGGTCAGGAGACCTAAGTTAATTATGGAATGTTTCTATGGCGTCAGATTTATGCCAAAACTCACGCGTAGCTACAAGGCTCGCGAGCAAAAAAGAAAACTTCACGCGCAAAAAAACTAACTGTCGTGAGGAGAAAAAAGGACTAAGTGTGCAAGTGGGCTTTTTCTCACACGCAGGACTCTGGGCGCTCGCGGTGTGTTTTTCTCTGAGCACCTGTTGCTTTACTTTTGGCCCTCCTCCTCGCGTGCGAGTTTTACTTTGGGCCTTCCTCCTCGCGTGCGAGTTTTACTTTGGGCCTTCCTCCTCGCGTGCGAGTTTTACTTTGGGCCTTCCTCCTTGCGTGCGAGTTTTACTTTGGGCCTTCCTCCTCGCGTGCGAGTTTTACTTTGGGCCTTCCTCCTCGCGTGCGAGTTTTACTTTGGGCCTTCCTCCTCGCGTGCAAGTTTTACTTTGGGCCTTCCTCCTCGCGTGCGAGTTTTACTTTGGGCCTTCCTCCTCGCGTGCGAGTTTTACTTTGGGCCTTCCTCTTCGCGTGCGAGTTTTACTTTGGGCCTTCCTCCTCACGTGCGAGTTTTACTTTGGGCCTTCCTCCTCTCGCGCGAGTTTTACTTTGGGCCTTTCTCCTCTCGCGCGAGTTTTACTTTCGGCCTTCCTCCTCTCGCGCGAGTTTTACTTTGTGCCTTCCTCCTCTCGCGCGAGTTTTACTTTCGGCCTTCCTCGCGCGCGAGATGTTTCTGCCTGGGTTTTGACAATCAGGGCGGGCTCAGAGGATTTTGTGTCTATGAATCCTATTGGCTACTGTCCTTGTCTGGAACTATGTTGATTGATTGTTGATCTGGGCTGCAAAAATGATCTGGGTGACGTAGTCACGCTGTGAAACGGCTTACTGAAGCTGCCTGCTAGTTAGGTTCTCTAATCTCTAGAGAGAAAGATTCTAAGACGACCTAGCTAACGTCAACCATTCCTCTGGTTTTATGGGTCATTTTCACGGCTAAAACGGGATCGTTTAAGTAAATAACGGCCACACATTTCGACGATATCCATGACAGAATAGTTATGTCATGAATATGAATGGAATGTTTTTAACCAAGATAAATATCCGAGTTTATCCACAGAAATATAGAAAAAGGGCGAGATAAATGTAATTGACAACAAAAAGAGGGCCATCTCTGCAGTGTTTTGGGCAGGAAACTAGCTTAAAAAGTGGAATATTCACTCCGAAGTGAAGCACAACGCTACATAACTTACTGATTATAGATACGATGCTTTCCACACAGGATTTGAGCTGCATGCTCCGAGGCTCGGCTGGCAAAGTGCTTACCGTATGTAGCTCGTAGCGTAGCATCACACACATGGATTATGAGTAGTTTACGCAGAGGTGGCCAGAGTACTTGGAAACTTTACTCTAGTATTAAAAATATATACTCATGTAGAAGTAAAAGTAGCCCTCCTAAAAATGTAAGAACAAATATGTATCTGGTCAGAAAACTACTCAAGTGCAAGTTTCTTATGTGTTAGACACATTTGTATTTGGAATAATTTATCTGGCAAATTAAACATGTGTGTTCCATTGAAAAACGACAGTGGACTATGGCAGTGTTCAAAGGGGCTGCCTAAAACCTTTTTTTAACTGCCGGAGAGCAAGTATTGCACAAATACTGTATTAGTGTTACAGAACCAAGAGGCGTAAATACTCAAATACCAGAGCCAGGGTTATCAAGATTACGCAACAAAATAAGTTATACATATATCCTAATTTCAATGGAATGGTCAACAGCAGAATTCCTGTGTTGCATTTTACTTCAGAGTTTACTTGGGTAAAAGTTAAAAGCATTATCTATAGAAAATAAGTACAAATCTCAAGTCTACTTAAGTAAATTTAATGGAGTACTTGTAACTTGTTACTACCCACCTCTGGGTATATGCGTGCATTCTTAAGTCAATTACATGCTTTTAAGTAAGTGAACTATACTGTGATCAGCAGCTGTATTAACTTGAAGATAGTATATCAGGATTGCTGACTTAAATATTCTGAAACAAAACACAATTTTTTTTGTAGTGGACTTTCAGTGTATCATGATTCCATCTTGACAATGAAGCCTTATTATTAGCCTGGCTCAAAAAGATTGAATGTTTAAATTCCATTTTATTTGGTCCAGTTACATATTCCAAGATGACAAATAAAGCAAATAGGTCTCATTAACAAAATTTTCACAAAAGTCTATCGGAAGCCAATACATTCACAATAAGAAATTAAATAAAGTCTGTAGTAGAACAACAGTTTAGCCAGTAATCTACACAACGGCACAGTAGAGGATTTACAGTCGTATGAAAAAGTTTAGGCACCCCTCTGAGGCTGCATAATAATTTACTCTGTCGTCACAGAAAATGATCACAGTGGCATGCCATTCATTTTCTAATAAAAGCTGAGTACTGGGGTGTTTTCCAGACACAGATTTTTAGTGTAGCAATATTAAGTTGTATGAAATTAAATCAAACATGAAAAATAGGCTGTGCAAAAATTTGGGCACCCTTGTCATTTTGTTGATTTGAATACCTGTAACTACTTAAAACTGATTAATTGGAACACAAAATTGGTTTGATGAGCTCATTAAGCCTTGAACTTCATAGACAGGTGCATCAAATCATGAGAATAGGTATTTAAGGTGGCCAATTGCAAGTTGTTCTTCTCTTTGACTCCTCTGAAGAGTGGCAACATGGGGGCCTCAAAACAACTCTCAAATGACCTGAAAACAAAGATTGTTCAGCATTATGGTTTAGGGGAAGGCTACAAAAAGCTATCTCAGAGATTTCAGCTGTCAGTTTCCACTGTGAGGAACATAGTGAGGAAATGGAAGGCCACAGGCACAGTTCTTGTTAAGGCCAGAAGTGGCAGGCCAAGAAGAATATCGGAGAGGCAAAGGCGAAGGATGGTGAGAATGGTCAAATACAACCCACAGACCACCTCCAAAGACCTACAAGGTCATCTTGCTGCAGATGGTGTCACTGTGCATCGTTCAACAATACAGCGCACTTTGCACAAGGAAAAGCTGTACGGGAGAGTGATGCGGAAGAAGCCTTTTCTGCGCACACGCCACAAACAGTCGCTTGAGGTATGCAAAAGCACATTTGGACAAGCCAGCTTCATTTTGGAATAAGGTGCTGTGGACTGATGAAACAAAGAATGAGTTATTTGGTCATAACAAGGGGCGTTATGCATGGCGGCGAAAGAACACAGCATTCCAAGAAAAACACTTGCTACCCACAGTAAAATTTGGTGGAGGTTCCATCATGCTGTGGTGCTGTGTGGCCAGTGCCGGTACTGGGAATCTTGTTAAAGTTGAGGGTCGCATGGATTCCACTCAATATCAGCGGATTCTTGAGAATAATATTCAAGAATCTGTCACAAAGTTGAAGTTACGCCGGGGCTGGATATTTCAACAAGACAACGACCCAAAACACTGCTCAAAATCTACTCAGGCGTTCATGCAGAGGAACAAGTACAATGTTCTGGAATGGCCATCCCAGTCCCCAGACTTGAATATCATTGAAAATCTGTGGGATGATTTGAAGCGGGCTGTCCATGCTCGGCAACCATCAAACCTAACTGAACTGGAGATGTTTTGTAAGGCGGAATGGTCCAAAATACCTTCATCCAGGATCCAGACACTCATTAGAGGCTATAGGAAGCGTCTGGAGCAGGGGTGGGCAAATTTTTTCCATTTTTTTGTTGTTATTAAATAGCCGACAAAGTGAGTAAGCGCGTCTTCTTCGGCTACGTTGCTGTGGTGAATCACCATAGCAACGCACTGGCGGCTCCATTATATTCGAGCCAGCACCAGAGGACAAACCGGGCCGTTTTTGGAGTGGGTCTCGATGGCGCGGCTCGAATTTGAACTAATGGAAATGCTCAGAAGTCGAGCCAGCGCGGCTCTGGAACGGGTCGAATGTGCAAGTGGAAACAAGACAGAAGATTGGTACAGAAAGGTGAGTATTTAGCTGATTTTTTAAAGGAAATGATGTGGAAACATAATGAGTGCAAAAAGGAATGGCAAAAACTAGTTGATTTAATTAAATTTTGTATGTCTTATTTGCCAAGAAACCGTTGCGGTTTTAAAGGAATACAACATTAGCCGTCACTTTTCCACCAAGCATGCTAATTACGCTAACAACCAGTCAACGCAAGAACGGACGGCTACCGCTTTGAGGTTGGCAGCTAGTTTGCAGGCTCAGCAAAACACCTTTATCCGACAAACTATGGAGGTAGATTTCTATCAAAAATAAACAAGCACAAAAGTATAATCCACAATTGTATTTACCATCCACACACACACACACCTCTCAATTTGTGTTTCGTAAAAATAATACACAAGTATGTGTTTTCCATCCACACACAAACACCTCAACTTGTGTTTCGTAAATCATCATTTGGATGAATGCAAAAATTATATTCACAAATGCAAATAACATTTACACGCTTGATCTGCTTGGATTTACGGACAGAATTTTGTGATAAATATTCCGCTGTTTTTCACCGTGTCGATTCACGCTCGCTTAATTTGCGATTCGTAAACTAAACTTCTTCTTCTTTGGTGCTACATAACACGGCGGTTTGTGTGTCGGCTCATCAGCGCCACTTTTAGAACAAGTGGCCAAAATTGCACATTATCTTTAAGAAGTGGATTCATGGTAAATTTAATTAAAACAACCGAGTTTTGAGTTTATTTAGGTTGTAAAGTTCAACTCTCTTAAATTGGATGAGTTTTATGCTTCATTAAGCGCAGCCAAATTTCCAAACACCCAGAAGATGGCACAGAGGATGCTGGTGTTGTTTGGCTCTACGTATGTGTGTGAACAGACTTTTAGTGTGATGAACACCAACAAAGCACCCCACAGATCCCAGTTGAGTGATGAACACCTTAGATCTGTTCTGAGAATTGCCACAACAAAACTAACACCAGACTTCGATGCACTGGCAAAAAAGGGTGATCAACAACACTGTTCCCACTAAAAGTGAATGTAAGTATTAACACCGTAATGCCTTTTTTATGTTTATGTTTGATATGTATGCATCTGGTGCTGGCCCGGCCCATCTGTCAAATTTTAAAAGTCAATGTGGCCCCCGAGCCAAAAAGTTTGCCCACCCCTGGTCTGGAGGCTGTTATTTTTGCAAAAGGAGGCTCTACTAAATATTGATGTGATTTTTCTGTTGGGGTGCCCAAATTTATGCACCTGTCCAATTTTGTTTTGATGCATATTGCATATTTTCTGTTAATCCAATAAACCTCATTTCACTACTGAAATATTACTGTGTCCATCAGTTATTTGATAGATCAAAATGAAGTTGCGGATCCAAACACCCAATGATTTATAAATGAAAATAATGAAAATTGTCAGGGGTGCCCAAACTTTTTCATACGACTATGTCTATCTCTTGTGTCAGATCTAACAAATGGAATAGAAATGCAGAGCAGTGATGCTTTTCATTCACCCACCACTAACCATGATGCCTTAATTTTCCTATTGAACTCTATGGAAAAATAAGTCAGGAGAAACAACCCTTCATACCTGGCAGCAGAGTGATGGTTTGAGGCTTGTTTGATACGTCAGACCCTTGATGACTTGGAGCCATTGAGCCAACCATGGGTTCCAAACTGTTCCAGTGTAATTTACAGCAAAATCTAGTCCCACCCCCCAATTCCCATAGAGATCCATTCAAATGCAGAGGTTATAGTATTGCTTGTAAGAATACTTGAAAATAAAATATCAAGTCATTTGATGTCCTTTTATACCTAGTCATGATAGCATCACCTATTTACTATTTACCTGTGGAATGTTCCAAACTGGTGTTTTTTTTAACCCAGTTTTTTCTTTTGGCCCTGTCCCAATTCGGAATTCACGTATATTTACAAAAATCAATAAAGTTGATCAGGTAAACACGTACCGTTTCACCGCTGTGTTCTCTTTTATCGATGTATTATCTGTCGTAGTTAGTGTGTGCTTTAAAACACAATTAATTTAGGTGAGGTCTCAAATGAATGGGAGTGAATGGGGACCCTGACAACCGGGACTACCGGTGATGCCGTTAACGGTCAGCAGGGACATCTGATGTCGCTAATATTCACGCTATGCAAATATAATGGGGGTAGGCTCCACAAAATTACTTGTCACACTAAGGTGAAATATCTCTAAATATTTTTTAATGTATGGCATAGATACTAACAGCAGTCCCTTAGAATTCGCTAAAATGGAAAAAGTCTACCTTAAAGGAACTGTAAATGTAAATCCGTAATCAGACTACATTATATGGGGTTGTTAAAAAATCTTTATTTTTAAAATGCAAATAGGCTATAGCCTAAATTATATAAACAAACTAATAAATAAAAAACACAGCAAACTGAAACCCTTAAAAGAGAAATAGGAACAACAGGCCAAACGAAAGATTCATTATAATCTATGTTCGCAACGTAAAAGTGTGTTTTAGCCTACTTGTGACCAGCGAACCTCGTCACATTAGGCCTACTCAGTGCCGTTTTCCCTCCGATCGCAGTCTTCTCATATTATGCACGAGTAACACGAGTTTGTTGATGTTGCTCAGGAGAAGTGAGCTCTGGTTCATTTTGCTGACAATGAAGCCGGTCTTTGAGAAGATGTGCTGAATGATAGGCGAATTGTTGCTTACAGAGTTTAAATTTTGGGGTCATCTTTTAGATGCTCGAAATGCATCGCATAATTTAGATTTTCTCTCAGAAAATGGATCTATTTGTTAATAGACATCAATTGTTGGTTACAAGGCGCACGTCCGGTATTAATAGTTTCACACTCACGTTTTTTCATGCATCGATTCGACCAATTCAAATTTTTGTCGACCAAGTTTTTTTGATCAACCAGTGGTTTAGTCGACTATTTGGGGGCAGCCCAAAGCACTTTATTTTACAAAAAACAATGAATGCAACGTTGTGTTTTCTTAAGTATTTAACTCTTGGGTTTTGCCTATTGCTTGCTGCATTGTTGCATTACTTTTATTTTTTTTATAATGAAAAACTTAGAACTCTGTATTGAAGCACTTGCCTTGATAAAAAAAAATGCAATGTTGTGTTGCATCATTACAAATTTGCTGTTACATCTTATTAAATTGTTGACGTTTTATTCATTCACATTATTAGACACCCTTTCTGATGATAAAATTAGTGTAAAACACAGAATTCAAAAAAATAAAACTGAATTTGGAAAGAAATAAAACTGATTTCATAGGGCCCTATAAATGTTTTAATGTTATTGCATCTCCTCCCATAGTTAGACCCAAATGAAACTGTCCTACTAAAACAGCCTTTTTGAGTCTGACAAACTAATTTTTTTGTCTACGTTATCAACAGTTTTGTAATCCTTAGCTGTAGTTATTTTACTATTTTTTCTTATGCCTCTCCCAGTCTCTCTCCTCCTTCAACCCGCTATTTAATTTCTCCCACCTTCTCTATCCCTTTGTGGTGGTGCTACCTAGCTGTCTAGCTAGCAAGGCTACTTTAGCCCTAGAGCTAAGTTATAAGTCATTATCGCCTCCGTTTGCATTGCAAGCAGGCCGAATATATCCCATGTATGTGCCCTCTTTGGATGCACAAAGTGGAAACTAAGCGTGTCCATGTGAAAAAATTTACTATTATTTAATGTGGATGCTCTATTAATGCCCATGATTTTGGAATGAGATGTTGGATGAGCAGGTGTCCATAGACTTTTGGCCATGTAATGTATATTCCAAAATAATTTCAGCGCAGAAATGTTGCAGAGATAAGATAATTTATAGAAACATCACTTGAGTTAGTAAACTGATGTCTAGGGTTTCCAGGAGGATTTACCAAAGTGTCCCACTATACCTTAGTTCCCCCTATCATAAAACTGTGTTTAGGGTAGAGATGGCATATCATAGCCTACTGATATGTACAATTTTCAAAGCGGTTGAAAATCCAATATTGTGAAATTTTTTAGATACATATGTGTGTATTGTATTTAATTATGGCACAAATCACACTCGCTCCATATTTAATAACCTGTGGTCAACATGGTACTAGTGAGACAAGTAGGTCTACTGTACCATTTATTTTGCACTCTGATCAAGGATATCTCTCTTGCTCTTGCATCCTCCTCAATCTCCATTGTAGGTACCGTATAGATAATCTGAGGGAAATATTATGGAAATGAGGCTGAGAACACCCACCCAAAACAGCATAGCATACAAAAGAGAGGGTATGAATACTGCGAACATTTGATAAAAAAAACATGTAATTTTATCAAGATTTAGCATTTTATACACTGCTTAATTCATATGGTTATCCAAAAATACATGAAGTGATCTTACCTGCAAGCTTTAAAATGCATCCTTTGTAACCTTAGCTAGAAAAACCTTGTTGCGGTGGATTTTTCCCAGATGTTTATTATTTTTGTCGAAGTCTTCTTCTTCAGGTTTAAAATTCTTGATGTATGATGTCGTCATCCACAAATCTAACAAGCGTATTAATTACATCTGACGTTAGCACATAAATATATATTGTTAGCTTGCTGACAATTTAAAGAAAGATAACGTAGGCTACTTAACTTACAACGAAGTTGATCAGTAAGTCAGGTAGCGTTGTGCTTCACTTCGGGGTGATTATTCCACTTTAAAAGCTTTCCAGCCCAAACCACTGCCATTCCCACGTTTATCTTGGTTAAAAACATTCCATTCATATTCACAACGACATTACAATTCTGTCATGGATATAGTCAAAATGTGTGGCCGTTATTTACTGCAACAATCCCGTTTTAGCTGTGAAAATGACCCATAAAACCGGAGGAATGCTTGATGTTAGCTAGGTTGTCTTAGAATCTTTATCTCTAGAGAACCTAACTAGCAGGCAGCTTCGGTAAGCTGTTTTAGAATGTGAATACGTCACTCAGATAATTTTTGCAGCCCGGATCAACAACCAATCACAACATAGTTCCGGACAAGGACAGTAGCCAATAGGATTCATAGACACAAAAGCCTCTGAGCCCACCCTGATTGACAAACCCAGGCAGAAACATCTCGCGCGCGAGGAGGACTGGCAAAACTAAAGCAACAGGCGTGCAGAGAAACACACCGCGAGCGCCCAGAGTCCTGCTTGCGAGAAAAATCCCACTTGCACGCTCCCACTTTTCCCGCGACCTTTTGTTTTGCGCTTGGGTTTTTTTTTTTTTTTTGCTCACGACCCTTGTAGTTACACACATGTTTTGGCATTAATCTGACGCCATACGTTCCACTCTATGAACCTTCAGGGGGCTATATACATCTACCGACAATGCCGCGATTCCCATTTAGGCTATATACGGTTTACACACCTCATTTTATTCTCATGGCTAATTTTCAAGTGACCGCAATTTTTGATTGAGACATCAGGGAGATTCATTCCTGTCCCCCCCACACAACAGCACAACAGCAGCTAGCTTGACTTACTTTCACAAATAATCTTTGTGGGAGGCTTTTATATTTCTGAGATGCAACTAGATAGCCAACATTATCTTTGTAGTATGATAACAGTTAGGTTACTATTTAACAGATTATTTGTATGTATGCCAAGTTGTAGGGATGGGACGGTATGGAAATTTTTGTTGGTTATTGTGACCACAGATATCACAGCTTTCGGTATTATCACGGTATTGTTAAAACGTGTTCAAAATGTTTAAAAAGTGCTAATAAACACTGAAATCATTTCACCAAAGGTATTTGAAACGCAAACATTTTTATATAACCTCTGTTTAAGACTATAAATAAATACAACAATTAAATTATCAGAAGCATTATGTACTTTTTTGGAGTACCCTGTAAACATTTGAAATTCAAGTTGTTAAAGAACAACAACCTTCATCTCATCTTCTATGAGCTTCCTGTCAGAATTTAAAAAAAATATATATCCAAAATACACCGACTTCAGACTTTGTCTTTTTAGGCTGGTGAAAAATCTGAGCAGTTTTGGGGGGAAAACTAGCGAGTCAGTGTAGCAGGTTCAGCTAGCAACATGCTGCGCCTGCACGGTTACGTACATTACGTTGAAGTGATAAGTTAATAAAACCACGGTAAATGAGATTATGAACATTTGACACTATGATAACCGTCAGAAGTTATATCACAACATATTGAAATAACCAGTATTCGTCCCATCCTTGAGTTAGTGTTTTTAAGTTGGCTGGTGGTAAATTTGGTTTAGGAAACTTCGTTAACTTCACTGACGTTAAAGCCATTGCTTTCACCGTCGTTGCCTAACATTAACATTTTGTTGCCTAACATTATTTTTTGGCCTTTACTAATCGGGCTAGCTAGCAAGCTACCTGAACGTGACTGTTATTCAACACTAATGGGTAATGATCAGTCTCATAGCTGATTAGCTAACGTTACTTGAATGTGATACGGATGATATCAGTAGTTATATATTGGAAATATTAGGATACGTTATTTGGATATTTCCACCCAGTTGGCAAGCTGCCTTGTGTTTGTTACATGAATGGTAAGCAATGCGTTGCTTTCACTCCAGCACATTAGCTAGAAGCTCGTTAAACGACATTCTGTGTCGGTAAATTATCAGGGCTTGGCATTGACGGGATAGTTCACTAATTTATAAGAATTGTCTACGTTAAGATGCGACAATTGATTAGTTTAACTAAAACCACTAAGTAAATTATTAGGCTACCAATTTATCATAAACTTGTTGCATTTTTCTACACTGCTCAAAGAATTGAAAGGAACACTTAATCGTCACAGTATAACACCAACTCAATTAAACCAAACCGGTCATGCTGGATGATGTTGCAGGCAGCATAACATTCTCCACGGCGTCTCCAGACGTTTTCACGTCTGTCACATTTGATCAGTGTGAACTTGCTCATCTGTGATGAGAACGGGGCGCCAATGGCGAACCTGCCAATTCTGGTATTCTCTGGCAAATGCCAATTGAGCTGCACGGTAATGGGCTGTGAGCACAGGTCCCACTACAGGACGTCGGGCCCTCATGGAGTCTGTTTTTTACAGTTTGGTCAGAAACATGCACACGAGTAGCCCGCTGGACGTCATTTTGTAGGGCTCTGGCAATGCTTTTCCTGTTCCGCCTCGCACAAAGGAGCAGACCACTTGGTCCTACCACTTGGTTGTTGCCCTTCAACGGCCCTATCCAGCTCTCCTCGTGTAATGGCCCGTCGCCCGGTATCTCCTCCACGCTCTTGAGACTGTGCTGGGAGACACAGCAAACCTTCTTGCGACAGCACGTATGGATGTGCCATCCTGGAGGAGCTGGACTACCTGTTCAACCTGAATGGGCTGCAGGTACCGCCTCATGCTACCAGTAGTGACAAGGGCACTAGCAAAATGCAAAACTAGAGAAAAATCAGTCAGGAAGGATAAGGAGAGAGAAATGGTCTGTGGCCACCACCTGCAAAACCATTTACTTGTTGGGGGTTGTCTTGCTGTTGCCTCTCCTGTCCATCTGTTGTCACTCATTTGCACCAAAGCAGGTGAAATTGATTCACAATCGTTTACGCTTCCTAACTGGACAGATCGATATCCCAGAGTTGGTGTTATACTGTGTTGATTAAGTGTTCCTTTAATTTTTTTGAGCAGTGTATCTAGGACTCGGACAGAATTGTGGCACATTAGACAGCTCTGGGCGGGTTGGAATCACGGTTTGGAGCTCGAGGAGCTGCGCCCTGAAGAGGACGTGGCACCCTCTATCTTGCTACCGGCCGAAGGGGTTGTAGCGGCAATTCTCTAGCGGTTGCTATATGGGGGGGATTGAATTGCATAGGGTCCAATTGGCTACCAAAAAGGAAAAATAAATAAAAAGCTTTCTAATGGACTCGTAATACCCCCCATGCTCTGCAAGCCTGTCTCGTTCATTACAGTTCATTCTAGTTTAATTGTCAGCTTTTTTTATCCACTAGAGTGCCTTATAACCTTAGCAAGGGTATATTCCTTGTCTTCCGGGGTGCTTTGAACAAGGTACTACAGTCCAGCGTAACAGCCGTTTTCGTTTTCACGGTCTCATATTACGCAAGCTCAATGTAAAAAATTTGCGTCTAAAATGCAGTTCTCGCTGGCTACAGATGTAAATGCATTTTTCCACTCGAGCACATATCTTTCCAATATGATTGATAGGCCCATTGTTATTTTTGCATTTTGAGCGCATTTCAAATACTGTAGTGCAATCGTTAATTTTAACGACTCATTGAAGAACATTTGGCAGCATTTTGCAGATGGTGGAATATAGGGCTGCAACGATTCGTCGACGTAGTCGACGATAATCGACTACTAAAATAGTCACCGACGAATTTAATAGTCGTAGTCGCCTGAATAGTCGCGCATGCGCACATTGCGCCGTAGCGTCAAGTAGGGCTGCCGCGGGTCACGCCCACCGCAGAGTCAAGCTGATCACCGCTTCACCACAAATTATTTTTTTAAAATAATAATAATATGTTTGAAAGTTTCCACTCACAGTTGCACAGTTAATGATCGGAGAACGTGCCACCTAGAGCGTGTTTTGAAAGTGCCACCGTGCCACAGAGCATATAGGCTACCTGACTGAAAGTTCACTTCACATTAGGCTGAAATGGAAGCCGAAGCGGCAGTCACGCTTAAGGACCATAACAATCACGGAGCATTTCTGGACTCTCTCTCTGTTAATGTCAATTTAAAAAATTATAAATTAGGCTAGCCTATGTGTTTAAAATTAAAACACTCCTGAAGATTAGCCTACATTTTCACGTCATATTGATAGGCTAATTATTTAAGCGAAGATAGCCTATGCGTGATTCGTTTTTTGTTTTTAATGCTGTAGCTAATTTGCCAGTGAGTCAGTGACTTAATTCACTTGAAATATGTTTTTTGGTCAGATAAAAAAAATGTTTGTCTCCCGTTACCGACTTTACAACCAAAGCCTAGGCTACATGGGCTCGCTATAGGCTACTCAAAAAAACTGTAGCCTATTTAGGCTACGGTGAAATTAATATCTCCCCCCGCCCTACCTATAGCCTCAGTTGGTTATCCTCCGCCTGTCGAATAGGCTACCTAATTTTGTATTGTCGGCATGAACGTAATTGCGGCTGGTTGACTTGGTTAGCGAGCGTAGGCTAGCTGGCAAGATGGTATTCTATTGTTTCAAGTTAATTGCTAGCTACCTGTTATGACCTAACCATCTTTTTAGACAATCATTCCGCATTTGAACGAGGTACGGTAGGCTATGTAGCCTAAGGGCGTGTTCACACTGTCCGCATTTTAAAAAATAGGTTGCCTATTTCGGCAGCGCATTTTACATTAAAACCTATGGGGAATTATCAAAATGCGGCCGCATAATAAAATCAGCTGCGTAGCCTATATTTAAAATGCGCTGGTCAACATTTTGAGAAATCTGCAAATGACGTGGAACTGATTTTTAGTAGCCTGAACATCTCGTAGACTCAGAAAATGTAGCCTAATGGAAACGAAATATGCTTCACGAGATCCGCATTTTTATTTCATTCTTTTCAGCACAAAATGCGCTCTTGACAACTTATCTGCAACATGAAAATGCGGACAGTGTGAACACGCCCTAAGACATGAACAAGAACACGGAGTAAACAGCTGTCATGGAACCCAGTGTTGTTATTTTTCAATAATGAATGACGTGCCTGCCGAATGCATTGCCCGACCGACCAACAGAACTTATTTATTTTTTTATCATTTTGCCCGTCTTTGTTTAAAACAATGGACACAGTTTTATTTATAGTTTACACACTATACAGATCTTTTTATTTATAGTTTTTTTTATATACTTGTAGCAGCAAGTTTATTATTAAAAGACACATTTTTGAATGAAGTTTGTTCTTTCTTGTCTTGCTAAATTTAAAAGCTGATGGCTAAATACCATAAGAGCCATTTTATATTCATGCAATTAACCCGGTTATTATTATTTAAAAAAACACCCACAAATAAACGACTAGTCGACTAATCGTTTCAATAGTCGGTGACTAGTCGACTATTAAAATAGTCGTTTGTTGCAGCCCTAGTGGAATACTATTTCATTTTCATGTTACTGTACATGATACAGGCTATGGTGTATATACACTTGTCACTTGTGGGATGGCAAATGCTCATTCCAATTTTTTGTACGCTTATATGTGGTAGATTAAGGTAAAGATGTTCCTTGGAGTCAAAAATAAACTAGGAATATAAAAGAAATTACAAAAAAATGCAATCCCAAGGCAAAAGTATACATACTGTAGAGTACAGGGAAAAGTGATGTTTTGAGGTACAAGAATGAATGATTAGGCTACATATTTAGGTGTATGTAACACTGTGATATCAATATTTTTATCTTAATCCATCAGAAGAAAATGGACAAATATTATTTATAATGGAAAAAACTAATTTTATTCATTTACATGTTTTGCATAGGGGTTTTTGGACCCATAGATATCTACCCCCTATACTGATGAAAATATAGCCATTCCCACTTGAAAATTATGCTAAAAAAAATTATGAGCCAAAACTGTTGATTTGTAGTTAAATATCTTTATTTTTTTATTTTGAGCAGTGCACAATTTAGCCATTTGGACTAATGGACAACAGGGTACACTGCCTATATTTTGCATCATAGGCCTTTAGTAGTTCTGCATATCATCCTCAGATTTTGTACACTTGTTGACATGGAGTTTATGATCCAGGACATGTATACCTGTTTCACTTATGTAGCTCTCAGTATTTTGTTGCAAACTAAAGAAAGTTTTTTTTTTTTTTTTTTGCATTTTTACAAAGTTTCGCTTGCATTTGTGGCACTTTATTTTGACTTAAATTATGAAAATAAACAAATCTAAGTTCATACTGTAAATGGTACAAATCTAAGTTCATCTCGTAGCTGGATGGTTTAGTTAAAGGGAATTTTCTGAAATGTCTAAGGAGAAAATTAATGGAAAATGTATTTCTGAAACCGCTGAAAAAGTGGGAGGTCAAGTTTCAGCTCTATAGAGAGATTTTGCATTTTTGAGCCATGGGTTCCCTCGCCAGATTTCCAATGTTTTTTTTCCATAGGGTTTTTGATTTATGCCGGAAATAAGGTCTGTGGTTAATATAAGCCTAAGAGTGACACGTTCATCTCTTAACCGTGAGTTTTTAACCTGTTATGTGATTTTAAAAAGTTGCTAACGAGTTTCTATATTCAAAGTACAACGGTTGTCGGAATAATTCAAATTCTTTACATAAAGCAGATCCTTGCTCTCTAGCATAGCTAGCTAGTTGTGTCTTGTGCTTCCACTAGTTTTAGTCTCATCACTTATTTTTCTATTAGATTTTAGAATATGAATGAATACAATTTTAAGTTTGCTAGCTAGCTAATAACCCAGCCTTGCTAAGTAATGGTATTTTCCGGTGGTTCACGTCATTGCTCTGCGTTTTACTTGTTAACCTTGATGTTTCACATTTAGGTACCCAGTATGCATGCTCTGGTTCCAAAAAGCCCCATCGTCAAACATGGCAGTCTTCATGCACCAAGTGGTGATTGATTTTGAATGCTTGTGCTTGAAATGCAGGGGACAATGTTCTGTTGAAGTGGCAGCTGCTATCGGAGGTGCTGAGCTGTTCCCAGAGGGTGGTGGCCATGAGGAGCCACAGTGGAGCCGTCCACGAGGCCAAAGTCCAGTGCCTGGAAGCCCTTAAGCTGGCCACCAAGCTACAGACACTCAGCCAGTGAGTGAAGCCCAGACGATGATTGACGGCGATGTTTACAAGCGACACTTGTGTTAAATTAAGATATTCAAATTATTTCAGATATTCACAATTTTCTTATGACCTGCCAGCTTTGCATTAGCAGGTACAGGGGCATTCGGGCAGAAGAAACATTTATTCCCTTCTAAGTGACTCCAAAGCAGCCGCAGTATCCCCACCACCGGGCAGAAACATTGTGCATCAAGTCATGTCTTATTTTTTGCATTTTAACCTGTGTGTGGGGCTTATGAAGCTAAAGCTAGTAAGCCTAAAATACTGTTTAAAATTATTTTTAATGAAAATGATAAAAATTAAATCTTATCAGATGGCATCGACTGTACAGCGAATAAATTTAAAACAATGAGTTAACCTGTTCTCTCCCAATGTTGCTTATGCTGATCTGTAATTTCTGGTACCTACTTGCGGTAGCTTATTCCTTTACTGTTTTTATGATGCAACTGTGTTGAATATAGTTATTTTATATGTGGCTGAATGTGAGAAAGGGGGATCATTTAAATTGACGTTTTTCTTTTTTCATTTGTTGTCAACAAATCGGAACAAGCCATATCTGCCAGTCGGTTTTCCAGATATGGGTTGTTGAAGTGTGTGTCTGAGATGGGTGGTTTTTGTGAGAGGTTGTGACAGTGAGAGAAGGTATTAGGGAGGGAGAGAGGGTGGTTTGTCTGCAGCTCTGTTTTATATGCAAAGGCACAGTGTGGTGCAGAGTTGACTGACTGTCCACCCCCCCTCCAGGTGTGCAGAGTTGTTGGTGGTGAAGGCGGAGCTGGAGCTGCAGCGGGCGGAGCTTGGCCTGAGTGGGATGGACCTTGAGCAGGTTAAGGATCTCCTGGACGTGTGCATCGGTCAGTACCTGACACTGCCCTCAGCCTGCACTGAGACTGGTCACTCCTGTAAGGGGGTGATTTATTGACGCAAATTGCATCATAAGGCTTTAGAGCAGGGATCGGCAACTGGTGGCCCACGAGCTAAATGTGGCCTGTTAAAAATATGTTTTGGCTCACGAATAGCCTCCACAAACCGGTCTTCAAATGACCTCCTATGACGGGGACATTGGGGTCGGGTTTTAGGAGACACAACTTTATACGTGATGAACATACATCAACTACAAGTGCAGCTCAAAAAATTTGAATATCGTGAAAAAGTTCAATATTTTTTGTCACTCATTTCAGAAAGTGAAACTCATATATTATATAGATTCATTACACATAGAGTGAAATATTTCACAGCTAATGAAACCCAAAATTCAGTGTCTCAGAAAATTAGAATATTTTGCTTTAACATATTTTTAAAGTATCATATTTAATATTTGGTCGCACATCCTTTGCATGCTGTTACTTCCTGAAGTCTGTGACCAATCAACATCAAAAGACTCAATATCTTATTTTCAGGTACTGTTACAAGCGATACTATAACTTCTCTGCATTTGAACTGATGTCTATGGGAATTGGGGGGTGAGACTAGATTCAGCTGTAAATTACACTGGTACAGTATGGAACACATGGCTGGCTAAATGGCTGTAAGTCATCAAGGGTCTGAGCTATCGAACGAGCCCCAAACCATCACTCTGTTGCCAGATATGGAGTAGATGTGGATGGATCACTGCAAGGGTTATTTCTCCTGACTCATTTTCCTATAGAACTCTATGGGGGAAAAAGTCAGGAGAAACGACCCTTAAAGGGATCCATTCACATCTACTCCATATCTGGCCGCAGAGTAATGGTTTGGGGCTCGTTTGATACCTTAGACCAGGGGTGGGCAAACTACGGCCCGCGGGCCACATCCAGCCCGTTGGTCTTTTTAATCCGGCCCGCCAAATGTCTTGTTTCCACTTGCACATTTTGACCCGTTCCAGAGCCAACGCAACCCAAATGCGAGACGTACAGCGCGGCTCAAATGGCTTTTCCATTAATCCGAGTTGGTTCTCCGCCAGAGATTCGTTATGTATCGTTGCTAGGTAACGCGACACAGCTGTTCCAAAGTACCTTGCTAATGTTAGCTATTTCAACATGGCGAACTACGAGTTGGGTTTGTTTGTGTTGGTGTTGTGGAATATGTTGCTTCAAAAGCAACAAAGTATCCGTCAGCGCAGACATATGTTATCACAAAAGGCCTCCCTCCCAGTCGTTATTTATGTGGATTGATCTTCGCTAAACACATTCATTCAATTGTTTAAACCAGCAGAGTCCGCGATCGTTGGATCGGTTCAAAATAGGCATAGAAAATAGTTTCGTACTGGATCGGATTCTTTTTTTCAATTAACATTTATTTATTCTCGTTTCTGAGCGATGAATTCAGCTGCTGCTGAACCGACTCGTCTGCCCAAATCATTAAAAGGGCCTGGACTTCCTCGAAACCCCACGGGTTGTTTATTTTTTCCATTTTTTTGTTGTTATTAAATAGCCGACAAAGTGAGTAAGCGCGTCTTCTTCGGCTACGTTGCTGTGGTGAATCACCATAGCAACGCACTGGCGGCTCCATTATATTCGAGCCAGCACCAGAGGACAAACCGGGCCGTTTTTGGAGTGGGTCTCGATGGCGCGGCTCGAATTTGAACTAATGGAAATGCTCAGAAGTCGAGCCAGCGCGGCTCTGGAACGGGTCGAATGTGCAAGTGGAAACAAGACAGAAGATTGGTACAGAAAGGTGAGTATTTAGCTGATTTTTTAAAGGAAATGATGTGGAAACATAATGAGTGCAAAAAGGAATGGCAAAAACTAGTTGATTTAATTAAATTTTGTATGTCTTATTTGCCAAGAAACCGTTGCGGTTTTAAAGGAATACAACATTAGCCGTCACTTTTCCACCAAGCATGCTAATTACGCTAACAACCAGTCAACGCAAGAACGGACGGCTACCGCTTTGAGGTTGGCAGCTAGTTTGCAGGCTCAGCAAAACACCTTTATCCGACAAACTATGGAGGTAGATTTCTATCAAAAATAAACAAGCACAAAAGTATAATCCACAATTGTATTTACCATCCACACACACACACACCTCTCAATTTGTGTTTCGTAAAAATAATACACAAGTATGTGTTTTCCATCCACACACAAACACCTCAACTTGTGTTTCGTAAATCATCATTTGGATGAATGCAAAAATTATATTCACAAATGCAAATAACATTTACAGATATGTTTCCAATGTTCACATGTACAAATCAAAAACTTTACTTGCGAACGGGAGAATCTACATTTGCCGATCGAAGGACACGCTTGATCTGCTTGGATTTACGGACAGAATTTTGTGATAAATATTCCGCTGTTTTTCACCGTGTCGATTCACGCTCGCTTAATTTGCGATTCGTAAACTAAACTTCTTCTTCTTTGGTGCTACATAACACGGCGGTTTGTGTGTCGGCTCATCAGCGCCACTTTTAGAACAAGTGGCCAAAATTGCACATTATCTTTAAGAAGTGGATTCATGGTAAATTTAATTAAAACAACCGAGTTTTGAGTTTATTTAGGTTGTAAAGTTCAACTCTCTTAAATTGGATGAGTTTTATGCTTCATTAAGCGCAGCCAAATTTCCAAACACCCAGAAGATGGCACAGAGGATGCTGGTGTTGTTTGGCTCTACGTATGTGTGTGAACAGACTTTTAGTGTGATGAACACCAACAAAGCACCCCACAGATCCCAGTTGAGTGATGAACACCTTAGATCTGTTCTGAGAATTGCCACAACAAAACTAACACCAGACTTCGATGCACTGGCAAAAAAGGGTGATCAACAACACTGTTCCCACTAAAAGTGAATGTAAGTATTAACACTGTAATGCCTTTTTTATGTTTATGTTTGATATGTATGCATCTGGTGCTGGCCCGGCCCATCTGTCAAATTTTAAAAGTCAATGTGGCCCCCGAGCCAAAAAGTTTGCCCACCCCTGCCTTAGACTCTTGATGACGTACAGCCATTTCGCCAGTCATGTGTTCCATACTGTACCAGCGTAATTTACAGCTGAATCTAGTCTTACCCCCCAATTCTCATAGAGATCAGTTCAAATGCAGAGAGGTTATAGTATCGCTTGTAACAGTACCAGAAAATAAGATATCAAGAGTATTTTGATATTGTTGGGTCACAGACATCAGGAAGTCATGGCAGGCAAAGGATATGCAACCAAATATTAAAAATGATTACTTTATTCTACATTATGTTAAACTCTCCAATATTTTTTGATGCCTGACAATGGGGGGGGTTTACTTCAACCTCATTGTCATTGTATCCTTTCGAACAAAGTGCTAGAGTACAGAACCAAAATAACCAAAAATGTCATTGTCCAATGAATTATGGTGCTCACTGTATATATGGACGTGGCGCATAGGTATAACAATCTCCCCTAGACACTCTTCTGTGTCTGCTGTTGTGGGCAACAGGCAGTAATTTATCCAACAAAAAAAATAATAGAAAGATTAAAAAAAATTATTGTGATTGTCTTGGTTATTTGCCAGATTTCAGCAGCACAGAGAAAAACGCAGAGGTGAAAATTAAGCTGCAGAAGGGCCTGTCCAAGAAGCTGCCTGTGTCCACTGGGCCGTCCGAGGAGGAAGACTACAGCAGCATGCTCAGCACCAGAGCCTTCCCTCTGGAGCCTGTGGAGACGACTAAAGAGTGGGGCTTGTCCGCCTCTCCCCCGCTTAAGCCCAAGCCCCAGAGCTCGCTATCCTCCCTGGACCACGCAGCGGATTGCGACTGCCCCTGCTGCTCGGACCCCTGGCTGGGGCGGGTGGTAGTGCGGTGGGCAGCGGCTCATGCGGAGCTCTTGCTACGGCAGGAAGGGCCCGATGGGCAGAGTCACAGGCTCTTCCTCGCCGCCCTGTCACGCTCCAAGGCTGCCACGGCCAAGCTGGGCACCAGGCTGCTTAAGTTGACGGCGGAGAGCGACGTAACAGGAGTGCAGCAGCCCTCTTTCCTCCACGATCTCACGGCCAAAATCTACCTGCGCATGGCCCTCACCAGCCTTGAGCCCCAGGCGGAGAACATCAGGAACTCCTGGGATCTCCTGGAGTCCGGCCTTGCTTTTATGGGCTCGCAGAGGTCACCTGAGCTTGCCCCCATCCGTGCGGGGATGCAGGCTGCCAAGGCCCTGGCCTCCATCCTCACCCTGGCGTCCAAGCGGGGCTGCCGGCCAGACGAGCTCTTTTCCCCCGTCTGGACGTGGAACCCTCTGGCCTCGCCCAAACAAAAACCCAAACCCTTTCCTTTGGCTAAGAAGACAAAAGAACCCAACACACAAGAGACTAAGAAAGCCAGAGAACTGGCCACTGGCACCACCATAGTGCCCAAGCTCAAGAACGCATTACCGTCCGGCAAGAGCAAAACGACTAAAAGCGTGGTTGTGGCTAGAGCCCCAAAGTCTGCTTCCATCACTCCAGATGAAGCCCACACTTTCGACTTTGATGATGAGATACCCAAGATTGCCATGTGTACCCCTGTGCAGAAGGTCTGGCCCACGAATCCGGCGAGGGGTGGGGCTGCAAAGCCGGGTCACAAACTCCAGTTCCAGGTGTTTGATGAATCTTCCCCAGTGCAGGACAAACTCAGGCCTGTACCTGCCGCTCCCAAACGAAGCAAAAGATCTCGCTTTAAGGTGAGGAACGGGCGAGTCTGCAGGGGAAATATGCTCTTAAAATACATTTTCTTGTGATATGTTTGTAAAATGGAACAATATAATATTGAATTGATTGATTCTTTGATAGATATTGTTGGATTGGTTGATGGATATATATATATATGATTGACAGGCATTCGTACTCCTTGTATACAGGTGGAGTTCAGTGACGAAAGCGATGTGGAGACCGACGCCCCAGCGCAGGCAGGTCCGAAGAATCCACACTCAAAAACCTCCTCCGCTGCCTCCAAGCCCAGCGCTCGTACCCCAGGTCAAACGGCTCGCCCTAAAAGGCCCGGCCGGCCCAAGAAAAGCACGGCCGTCCCTGCTGACTGTGCCTCCTCCGCAGAGGACAACGCCCCTTCTCGCTCCGCCCCCAGGAGGGGCCGGCCCAGAAAATCCAACATACCCCCCACAGCAGCGTGTGAAGACGAGCTGGAGAGAATGAGGACCATAAAGGAGGAGGCAGAGCAGGACAACAGGGGCCTGGATATGAGTGTGGAGAAAGTGAGGGCGTCGGACACCGAGGAGCAGGAAGTGCAAGGTGGGTGCAGCAGTATCCTCCTGGTACACTTCACACCGAAGGAGTCCTTTACTCTATATTTCATTCATCTCCCATGAGCATAATAGCAGTGTGCTGGCACTTGTACTCATAAAAGTAATTTCCCAGCAGCGCTTTAACTGGATTGGGGCAGGTATTGCATGTGTTACGTCCCAAAATCCACCTGTGTTGCAATAACCAGGTATACAGTAGTGGAGGTAACACTAAAGCCACTTAAACGCAAACCACATCCTCAAAGACAAAGCCAGTCAAGCACAAAGTGATTTAAAAGACGAAATGTTTAATAACACAAACACATATGGTAGAAACTTAGCTATTCTCTAAACATATAACAGTTCGACAATATTTACTGATGGGCTACACAGGCTACATGCTCTCACCAGGCTGTAAGTGTCTACAATCACACATGTCCAAATGGCAAAAGGGGTCCTCTTCTCCTGGCCTAGTGGAAACGCTGCTTCAGTGGTATTCAGCAGCTTTCAGTCCAATCACGTGCCATCTGCTGTAGTCTGTTAACCGAAGTTAACTCAAAACTCAGTAGTATGGCTACATGCAGCGTCGTAAAAGGTCATAGTTATGAGGTTGCTCGAACTCCCATGATGCAGACAGAGACAGGGTATTTATCCTCCTGCGTATTTTAACCCTGCTGCTCTTCGACGGTCCTCGGCGTCCCCAGTTATAGCATCTTTCACACACTGCGACGTTGACGATTTATTAGGCTACACGTGTTACGGGTCAAACATTGTGTATAAATGTATTGCGTACCTTTCATATTATCGATATAAATTATGTATTAACCTATCTAATACTCTAGGCTACGTGAGCCAATGTTTGTTTTTATGAACAAACACAAATTAGTGATCTGAGAATACAGTTGTGTTAATTGCGCACTGTAATTTAATACCTTGCAGCGCTTGTCATCGAATATGAATAGGCTAGTCTGAAACATCAATCTTCATCATCATCAATCTGGACGCGCTTTGTAGGGTTCAAAGTGCGAGGAGCACTGCTTGATTTTATGAAAGCCTACTCTGAAAAAAGCGTTGGAGGTGTCTTTTTTGCTATAGCTAGGCAACCGAACTCCACTTCTGTCAATCACTTAGCTTACGTTGTTAACGGTGTTGGCAAACTAAGTTTACCCGAAAGTTTGCTTCGTTATTTGTCTTTAAAAAGCCGTGTATAAGCGGAGTGCCTTGTGTCGCTTATTTTTATCATGGTATTCACGATGAGTGAAATCATATAACTCCGGGTGGGCTGAAATGCCAACTAACGTTACCAATTTCTCCTCAATCGTTTTTGTTTACACGGAACCGACCGGCAGAATCGAGGCCCGCCTCTACTTTCGTGCGATTGGACAGAGGAGAAAGTGACAGTGACGTGGGGCGCCTTTTCCTCGGAGTGCTTCAAGATAAGATAATTTCAACTCCGTGGCACCAAGCGTTTTTCGAAAAACAGTGAGGCGCCCGAAACGGTTAAACGCGAGGCGCCTGGGGCTCAAAAGCAGTGTGGAAAACGCTTCAAACTCATTAAAAACAATTCGAAAAAAGCTGCCCCCAGCTGTTAAAACGGACCCGGTGTGATTGCGGCCTAAGTCCGTTTGTTTTGTTTTAATGTGCGACGCTGGTGATCTTTCTGGAATTCCTTTAGCTATAGGGCCAGGTCAAGGGGTAACGGAAGGACAAATTTGCTGTACGCTGGCTCTAGCTCCTAGGCTATACCAGTTAGGTTGAAAAGAACACTTGTGAGAAGTGAGGGCTGCCTAGTACTTTAAAATAAATCCACTAAGTTTTTTGTCAAGGGTCATTTTCATGGGTAATTTTGCCAAAAACCCACCGGTAACGGAAGGACTCAAAAACATCTGTTTTTTGCTTTTTTTTCAACAATGCAAAACCTGCGGTTCCAGGCAAAGTATTGGTATTTTTCTGACTGATAATGGTCTATTGACTATCCATCTATGAACATGCCAAATATTAGACCAAGGGCATGGTCCAATACATTTTTATAGCATTTTCCCCACAGTGGTTCCGGTAACGGAAGGACAATTGGTAAAAGTAACGGAAGGACACACTATTAGTTCTTGTGTATAAGGCAGCCCTTGCACTCAATGTTCCCAATATTACAATATTACGATCCATCCTGATCCCAGGTAACTGCAGTGAAGATGGTCACTTGGGTGTGGGTCCAGTGGGCACTCTGGACTTCGATAATGGCAGCATTTTCACTAAAGTCTATCTGTAGCACTGCATGGTTTGGTCTTGGTGTAGTGTATTTCGATTGGAACTCCGCAGCCTGCTTCGATTTGACAAAACTATGCGTCTTGAACGAAGGCAGTTTCTCAGAAAGGGATTGTAGGGCGTCATTGAAGGTACCGGAAACCGAGACTTTGGCCGTTTTTCCATCGTCAGTTCGGAGCCACTGGAACCAGGAAGCCTCTTCAGCTAGTATTTCGTCATCAGCCCACTCGGCAAGTGAATCGACTGTTGTTTTGTCTTTGCATACGAGACACCGATCAAACATGCAGTCCTCATTCTCAGTGTCACAACAGATCAGATTCAACAGGTCGCGGCAACAGCACGATTAAGACTCGAAGGTCCACTGTACGCCTTGGGTTCTATAGCTTTCTTCTTCGCCCTGTACCTTCGTTTACTTTCGCGTTCCTTATTGCGTATAGCTTCTAAATTCGCCTGCCGCCTTTCACGCTTTCTTTCTACATCTCTGTTCTTAAGTGTGTCTTCACCAATCTTAGCCTTCTGTCGTTCCCTGTATCGACGTTGTTTTTCTGCTCCACTGAGACCCATGATGTCTTGTGCCTCAACACTCTGACGGTTGCTGTTGGAGGTTTGTGGAGAGATCATTTTGGCTAGGTTCTTATAGTCTTATCCATCAATATTCCCAAATAAACAGTGGTCAAGGTGTTAAAATTCTATAGAAATCATAACCTGCAAAGAAGCCCTTTTTCACGGAGTCTAACCACTATAACAACATGACAGTGACAGTGACACTGACAGCCACAGCCAGGTAATTACAGACATATTTATTAAACTTTATGACACATCACATCTTCCAACATTTCATAATGAAATAGGGGCATTTTATAAAAAAATATTTCAAAGAAAAATTTCTTGTCCTTCCGTTACCTATCAAGTGCTCGTGTACCATGAAAGTGTATCACAGACATATGACAGATGTCAGAAAGGCACCATGCAGCTTGCAACTGCCATTTAAAACCATTTATGAACCATAATATCTGAATATGGTTTGGTTTTAGACTGAATAATAGGCTTTGCATTTACGGTCCTTCCGTTACCGGTAACGGAAGGACATATTTCAGCCATGAATTATGCTAATTCTGTGGATGAAAACCAAACACTATTTTTACTAGTGGAATTTACAACCCAATAACAGCTATTTCTGAAAGTTTCATTAGTTTTAAGCTGAAATCTGTGATATGACAGTGAAAATAAAGAGTTTTCTGGTAACGGAAGGACACTGCAAAATCTGAAGAACGCCTTTTTTCCGAACAATGTAAACTATAAAATAACAACAATTAGTACCAAAACTTTCTTTAAATAGAGTAAAGACATTCCCAGTCCACTGGACACAAAAACAGTTAGATTATGTATTGGTTTATGGTGGTGTATATGGCTTTAATTTCATCCAATATTGTACTATCAGAAGTTTGTTGCATTTTGATAAAGACCGAACTTCAAATGACCACCAATTTGTTCATAGTTGAGATATTTAAGAACCGTAAAAAGCTCCATAAACTTTGAAATAAGCACTATCTCTTAAAATAAAAAGATAGGCCCATTGGTAAAGATGACATTTTACCCCTACTGTTCACCTCCCCTTGACCTGGCCCTATAGTAAATTGAATGCAAAGTTCTGCCGGCAATCCGCCTCGGTATCAAGCCAAATCAATATTTTAGAAACATTTCATAACATCGAGCTTTTAAAAAGGTATCAATCGCGAGGGTATTATTATTATATAGAGCTAGTCAGTGATGCAGTCATTTCACCAACTAACAAAAACAAGGCAATGGGATCAAGGTTTTGCCAATTCTACGCTAGGCTAGGCTACTTGGCCACAGATAAAATGCAGCAATGCAGTAGACGAAATGGGAATATCTGTCATTGGAATATTTCACCAAACAATAAATGCCCTCTGCAGACCCCGCACAATCCGACAATTCATGTGGTTTTCTGTTGATGTTCACCAACTCCCAAAAAAAAAATTGTCTTTATTCTTAAGCTTGTTCATGAAACACGACGGCGTCCATAGCGAGGTCAACCTCGCCCTTTCTCTTAGCTTAAGAGTTCTCCCCATTCCTTAGTAAAAGTTGGTCTCAGCTGCTTTGTGAATAGATTTTGAGATAAAACTCTTAACTAGGAACTTTTTGTGCCACGTAGGAGATAAAATGATAAAATGTGTTGTGAATACGGCCCCTGCGGTTTTTGCCGAACTAAGTTTTCTTTTCTTTTTTTTTTATCCACATTGCTACACGCCACTGTGGCGGGTAGGTTTGATACATTTACCCGACAATTCTGAAATCTACCCGTATTTGGCTGGGGCGAGTGCTAATTTCTCTCCCTGGTAACACATAAGATGGCTTGTTCTTCTCAAACACCCAGTGCCTACCGTCCTGTTCCATGTCCCAACAGATGTTCTACATGATTTTGAAGTGCTAAGGAGGGAACCAGTGCTACGTCAACAGGTGTTGGGTCTTGGAGAAATTAGGGTTGGGGGCCACTCTGGCACCCCCCCCACCCACCCAACTTATCCTAACACGGGGTCAGGTAAGACCTGAGCTTTTCTCACCTAGTATAAAAAGTTCCCTATCTGTCCCTTAAAGGCAACACAAATTTTCACCAAATGAGCAAATCTGACAGAGGACAGAAGGCGCTGTACAGAGAAATAAATGGAAAATTGGGCAAGAACCAGGACTGAACCCCCAAACGGCAAACAAGGTTAAAAAAAAAAAACTCCCCAGTGGGACGAAATCTGAAGGAACCTGGTTACAGAGGGGGAGCCCATTCTTTGCTGGCTGGCCCCGTTTAAACAAAAGATGGAATGGATGGTAATAGTAATGTGGGATCTTGCACAAGAAATAATCAAGTGGGTTGAACAAGATGGCTGCTACAAGTGATTTTGTCATAGGCCACGCCTACAATGTTGAATCATGTCCATATTCAAGATACCAGTACAGTACATGCTGCACTCTAGAACGTGTACCAAGTTTGGTGAAGATTGATTGCACAGACAGTTACAAATACTTGGTACATAGCATAAACAGAGGGACTTCTCCAAATGTACTATTTTGGAGTCCGATCAACCAAGATGGCTGCCAAGGGTTTTTATGTGATGGGAATCAAATGAGGAATCATCTCCATATTGTGGATATGGGTTAGTGGTGTCCTTTTGAGCAAGTTTGGTGATAAGTGCTCATGCTGACATGGAGATAAGAATATATGGCATTTACAGAGCCCTCTTATGGTTGATTTAGATATAACTCATACAGAGTGTTCCTGGGATGGTCCTTAACATCTTCAGCAAGTTCTTTAATGATGGGATCATTTGTTTTGGAGTTATAACCATTTAACACTTTGAAGGCAGGACTTGCGAACAACGGCTTATAATCAAATGACCGCTGATTTAATTGGGAGTGAAATACATTATATGGACAAGTTGTTAATAGGGATAGATTATTATTCTTACCCATAACATGTTTGTGTGTATGAGAGTCAAATTTACGTTTATAAACGGTTGTTCATAGAACTTTGTGGTTAGAAAATAACAATAGTGAGTAGATTTTGAGCCATGTTCTCATCCATGTTAATATAACTATATGTCTGCAATAAGTATACATTAAAATGTTCTAAATTCTTTATTTATTCAAGATAAATGGAGTCGTGCCCGTGAGTCGTGTCTCTCCTGTCAGCGCATAGTTCCTAATTTATCGAATACAATCGGATATGCAAATACTTTAAACATTCATGTAAAAACCCCATAGAAACAAATATATTTTAAAAGTTTTATTTACTCCAAAATGTGCAAGAAGGCAAGTGAAAATATCATAGTGCAGTTAGAGATCTCCATTCACCCTGCGCCACACAGGTTCCTTTTGTTTGGCAAATGAGCAATTGGAGACGTGTGAATAAGGCAATAGCTTAGGCTTCAAACGTGTTGAGAGGATGGGCTATCAAAGGCAAAATGTTACATTTATACATTTTCATTAACAAGAAATGTCCAGAAAGCTTTCCTTTAATAAGAACAGTAACACTGATGGCTATGGTATTTTTTTTTCCTAGTTTCGTCACACCTTTTCAAAGTGAAAGCTCTCAGATTGATGTGTACTGAGAATTAGATGCAGTCCGACTTGAGCTGATAACACGGACGCTACATGTTTTTCCACTGTCAAGTGTTTATATCTTACATGATGACTGCTGTTGGAGTATGTTAGCTCATGGTCGTAAAGTTGAAATTTGAGTATTTTCTGAAATATGCTCACATTGAGACAAAATGACAGTTTCTCTTCCCATTCTTCGCAAAGCATTTAGAGGAACGTCAGTTTGGTTTTCGCCACACGCGCAAGCAGATGCCTACGTTATTACTTGAGTTGATCGAGGAACAATTTTCCCATGTCTATCACAGCCTCACTCAATTGTCAAAGCCAACACCAGATCAGCACTTTAAAACACGAGCCTACAACAATCATGGTGAGAATAGGACACTGTAAAAGCAAATGGTTATAAAATAATTGATTGGCCTTTTTGGATAGAATTTTTATTAAGCTGAGATCATTGCTATTTGAATTAGGCTAATGTATTACATGTTCAGTCATCTTAAAGCTAAACGCTCCTCTGTGCTTTGTGTGTTTTCTGCTTTTGAATGCGTTTTAACCCGTTTTTATCATGCTTTGTTTCCCTTTTGTTTTTTAACTTAAAAAAAAAATATATATATATAACTTAATTATAACTTAAACTTTACTTTGATGAGCTTTAATTCTCTAGCTAGCTAGCTAGCTGTACCTTCCCCTCCCCTCCTCCCTGGCGTTCTGTGCCTCTCTTACCCGGGTCTGCTCTCCTCTACCCTGGCGTCTTCTCACCTGTCACTGCCTGGATCTACCTAGCTATCCCTGGCCGCTTAACCTGCATGGATTACGGTCTTGTTTTATTCTACGACGAGGGTGAGAGCTATCCTTTATTTATTTTAAACGAACAGGCCTGCAAAGAAATACATCCACAGAGGCTCCCGCCACGACTTTGAATCTTATAATAGTTCTCAATTTCTGTTATAACTGGAAATACTGTGCATGCTTGACTGTACTGTAATGATAAACTGAAGCTAAAACGCGAGTGGATTACTCTGTTTTGCAGATTTTCTCACAATATGCGCCTACTACCACCAATCAGCCACATACTGCAACACTTGTACTGCTAAATGCACAGTCCCTCTCAAACAAGTCTATGCTACTCCATGATTATATATCAGAATCCAATGCAGATTTTTTCTGTGTGACCGAGACATGGCATCAAGCTGGGTCTTACTTTGTTTTAAATGAACTCTGTCCATCTGGCTCCAGTTATATTCACAAAGCCAGACACTGGGGTGGACTAGCTGTAGTTCAGAGACTGCCTGAAACTCCCCATTACCAGTACCTGCAGCAAGTTCCTTTGAACATTTTGCCTTCAAATGTCTCCTCCCCCCCACTCCATGATCGTTCTGCTTGTATACCATCCACCAAACCAAAGTCTCATTCATAGCTGAATTCTCTGATGTTCTCTCCACCCTCCAGTCCGACACATGCAAAAATAACCATCCTAGGCGGTTTCATCATGTGTCGACTGCCCCTCCTCCCACCCCAGCTACCGAGTTCCTCAACCTCCTGGACTGCTTTAATCTCCGGCAGCGGCCATGATTGTGGCCACAGCCTCCTCATCATAATTGATGGCTAATCATGTGGAAATATCCAGATCATGGACCTTGGCATCTCCGACCACAAGGCAGTGGTCATGGACCTGCCGTTTGCTGCCCCTACACCCCAAAGTAATTGAATTAATTTAGAAGTACAAAATCCATCAACACAAACATCCTCTCTGACTACATCACCACTACCGCTCATGCTTTGCGACTCTTCCTCACTCGATACAGTCAATGTATACAACAACTTGTTGAGTGCTGCTGCTCAACCATTTTGCACCTCTTAAAACCTGTCAAGCAAAATTTTCCCGTTCTGCCTCTTGCTTTTCTCCTGAACTACTGATAATGAAGAGGAATGATCTAAGTGCAGCATTCGACAGTCGACCATACCATCCTCCTCCATCGCCTTCAGGACTCTATTAGTCTCACCAAGACCACTCTGCAATGGTTCCAGTCCTACCTCACTGACCGAGTTGACTTTGTCATTATAGGTGAGTGTAGGTCTGAAACCCATCTGGTCACCTGTGGTGTTCCTCAAGGATCCGTCCTTGGTCCCATTCTCTTCCTGATCAATCTCCTCCCACTCGGTCATGTCATCTGGTGTCACAACATCTCCTTCCACACCTACGCTGATGACACCCAGTTATACCTCAAAGCCACCCCCAATCTACCTGCTGCTAGCACTCATCTAAATCCCTGCCTTGAGGAGATTAAACAGGTTTGATGTAAATTATATTTCCCTTTGGACCAGAGGTAAATATAAATCATACCAATACAATTCCACAGCAGAGTCAGTCAAAAATTTATTTCTCTTGCCAGCAGAAACGGAGCGAGAAAGCTCTAAGTTAAGCCCTCTGCCTATTCAGAGAGGTACTTGGTATTTATCTTTTTACAATATGCATAGGCGTTCCCTGATACGTCATTTACAGGAAATGACACAGCTTCTTAAGAGACATAAAGAAGATGTTAGTTTCTGTGACGTCAACAGTTAAAACACAGCCGGCGCACACGCTTACTGACTCATGCTGATATCTAATCATAACAGCAACATAGCATGAGCAATGAACAGGATGTTGTTTTCCTCATAAGGTCCTCTTTAGTCCCTTTCTAAGCTTACCAAGCGAGTTTTATCAAAGCACATTGGAAAAGAAAATTTTCCCTTACACAGGGTTCATACAGATCCTTGAGTCTTCAAAATGCTTGATTCTGAAAGCTCCTTTTTCAAGGTTAGAAATATGCTTGAATTTTGCATAAACAACATGAAAGTGCTTAAGTTTTCTATAACTTGTAGTGAAAGTAATTGTTGGGCGGAAACAAAAAATTGTTAATATTTGTTCATTAAAACAGAAACTGTTTTCATTGTTGTGTGTTCTGTATTACCACAGAACAGTTACAATTGCAGGGGCTACAGTGTCCACGACATGCTCCTGCCATCATGCTCGGCTGCTGGGTTTCAAAATAAATGTTCCAGGCTGTGGCTACAGCGAGGGCCGGCCTCAAGCAAGGCTTACTGCAATATTTGGGTAATCGGAGCAAACGTGCTTTTCGTCAAAATTGTCCAACGTTAGTTTCAGCGCCAGTAAAGAAAAAAATAAGCGACTCATTTTAAAGACGCACAATAATAATAGCTGGGAATGGATACATGCGTTGCTAATGATACAGTGATGCCGTGGCGATTTATAATTTACAAATGTATTCATTTAAAGCATGAAAATTATAGTGGGGGGTACACATTCATTTTAGGCAGATGCTGGCGCTCTTATTATCCAGATCGCTTTTCATCCAATTCCAAATTGCTAAAACTTGCGTGTTTGTTTATACTGTGTATCTTTGACATGGATAGCCTATAGTTTGGTTATTTAAGTTTAGTTTTTTTGTTCTACACTTTGTCGGTGTCCAGATAGTTGTGTATCAAGAAGAGAGCTAGCCAGCTAATAAAATGCATTTATGTGCGGCATACAACTGCATGATTCGATCAAGCTCAGGGAGGTCTGTAAGAAAAATAGCAGAAAATGTTTACAAAAATATTATTTCAAAGTGGAAACTGATAGGGTATCTTACCTCGCTTTTGTTTTAAATAATAGGCCTATTCAGGTAACGTAGTTAACTTGCAGACGACTATGTATACAGCTAAGTTTAAATTATGTAGCTACTATTGGTAATTATATTGCTAACTAAGTAGCAAAGTTCAACGTGTTTGATTCTACATTTTTAAGCCTCAAGTTGGCCGACGTTAGCTTACAATTTGCTTTAAAAATCTTTCTTGGGGATAGAACATCTTCGCCAAGTATAAAGCTAAGCTGTAGTTATGTACTATTTTTAATTATATAGCTAGGTAGTGAGCAAACCTCAACATGGTTTGAATAAGAAATGTTTCCAGATACTGATTCCAAACTTTTAATTTCTAATTTTAATCAAGCGTCCTCAAGTTGAGATTGGTTAATACCCATCATACAAAACGAGAGACAGGCTGTCAGCGCAGCTTCAGAAACACACACAAAGCTGTATTTTTCAGGGGAAATAATTTCAAGCAGGGCCATTGTGACATGGTGTGACAATTTTTGATTTGATAGATTTTTCTCTCTCTCACTCTCTCACACACACACACACACACACACACTGAGGCCGTGGAAAAAGCAAGTAGCTGCACCAGGACTGCATGATCTAAAAATGCACTCGAAAATTAGCAACTTGCTGAATTTGTATGTACACAGTCATTATGTGAAAAGCTAAATATTAAATAAACTTCAATCAGACTGTGGTGGCTAGTGATGTTAATATATGGTTTTTGGTGAATTTATACAGTTTTTCAGGCGTGAAAATAAGGGCAGCTCTCTCCAGAGGTTGACACCTATGACGGCGCACTCACTAGCACCCATGCACACTCGCACCCATGCACACTCGCACACATGCACACTCGCACACATGCACACTCGCACCCAAGAATAATAAATAAATACTGTAGCACATTGATGTCAAATATAAATTCACCTGATCTTGCTAATGTTTAATGGCTTTTCAGTACCAAAAAGAGCGGTACGTTGAATGTAGAATTAATCGTGCTTTTTCATTGAAGAGATTCTTTTAATTGGATGTTGAATTTAAATGCTGATATGCTTGGAAATTCTAATTATTTACCTTAAGTGCTGGAAAAGCTCTTGAATTTCACTTCAGAAAAGCTTGAACCCTGTTAAAGCTTGGATGATGGCTAACTTCAGCAGCAAAACCGAGATCCTCCTGGTCGGCACTCCTCACCAAACCCACGGCAACACCACAACCTCCCTTACTATTAATGACCTTCCCATCACTCTGTCAACTTGTTACAAACCTAGGTGTAAAATTTGACACCTCATTTGAGAGCTACATCAAGAACATCTGTAAAATATCCTTCCACCACCTGCGCAACATCGCCGAACTCCGCCCTTTTCTAACTACCGCTGACGCTGAAAAGCTCATCCATGCATTAATCTCCTCAAGGTTAGACTACCGCAATGGTCTCCTGGTAGGCCTTCCAAACAAAGCACTCCAAAAATTGCATTATATTGAGAACGGCGCTGCCCGGATCCTGAGGAAGGTCCAGAAATATGATCACATCACCCCTATCCTGGAGTTCTTTCACTGGCTACCAATCACATAACGCATCAACTACAAAATAGCCCTGCTCACCTTCAAGACCATACATCATGATGCCCCTGCCTACCTTAATGATCTCCTACAGCTTCACAAGTCCTCCCGGTCCCTCAGATCTGTAAGCTCCTATATGTTCATCATCCCACGGACCAAGCTCCAAACTCCACGGACCAAGCTCAAAATTGGGAAATCGTGCCTTTAGTGCAGCTGCCCCCCGAATTTGGTCCTATTTACTTTTTTGTTCAGTATGGTTGGTTGCACCTGTGTACCGCTGTGTTCCAATCAGCACCCTTCCATACTATTAGGTAGGCTTGTTGAGTAGGCGGGACAAAAAAGTCATTGGGCAGCACGGTTGTAAAATAGTATGGCAGATATTTTTTGCATACTGCATGTAGAGTGCTAAACAGCGCACATTAAACGGCACACTTCTGCCAGTGCACTGTTCGCAGGAGACAGGGCGCAGTAGATAGGGCTCTGATTCGGACACAGTGATTTTCCATCTGTTGCCATGGCAACCACTTTTGTGAAATGCAAATAATATTTGATTTGGGAGAAGCGCTTACCGATATCTATGCCCGCCAAGTTAAGTTATTTTTTTTTTGTAATGATAAATTCATGATCAAAACTTTTATTCTGCACCTTTCAGCAAGCTCTGTTGATGTATTTTATTATTTGTCTACATAAAGATGTTATATCTATACCATTTTTATGGTTCCAACTCCAACACAATCAATCCTATCATCATGATACTTTGTACACATGATCTTCAGGACACAAATAACCCATATCGATATTCATCATTAAGTCCTAAGCCTGGTACCCCCAAATGTTGCGTGCAACTTTCAATTAATCTAAAAATAGTGTGTTATACATTTTGGCTGCTGTATGGAGTGTGGCTTTTCTACAGGCGATCTGTCTCTGGATGAGGTGCGGCATCTCCTTCGGGGGACCCTACAGTCCCTGCAGCACCTCCCCCCTCCCAGCCTGTACCCTCACCTTTGCGGGCTCCTGGCCCTCTGTCTCGGGCAGAGTGACCCTGTCGCCACCGCCATGCTCCATGCCCAGTCCCTGGGCCTGACTGCCCGACACCACATGATCCGCCATCTCTCCACCAGGCTCGGGTAAGCGCCTCATATTTTAAGGCTGAGGGTTTGTGTAAATACGATATAAATTACAGTGGGTTGAGTAAAAATTTATGCCATCAATGCCAGTAAAACATGATCTGGAAACCACATTAACAAGCCTCAAACCCTCACTGCTGCCAGATATGCAGTAGATATGGATGGATGATTTTAAGGGTTGTTTCTCCGGACTCATTTACCTGTTGAAACGACCCTTAAAGGGATTGTAAAGGGGCTGAAAAGTAGTTTAAATAATTATAAATAATCACAGAGGGATGTATCCACTATATCCTCCAAATATCTATTCAAAGTAATGTCAATAACTATAATAAACACACATAACAAGTCAGACATAAAATCTGTATTGAAAAAACCTCAGGATTGTGTGGGCGTGGTCGGGACCCTGGCGTCACTCCACCTCCCCCTTACATGCACATGGATTGGATCACACTGGCATTCAGCTCGATAGTTGAACAAATTGGGTAACGTTACTGTGAAATGGTCAGGAAGCGTATCGGATAATAAAACTAAGAAATCCAGATAGCTAAAAATAGCTAACATTAGCTAGTATAATAGCTACTGAGCATTACAGATTTACCGGACCTGGGGCCGCATGTAGTTTGCGTAGAATCTGCACTAAATATATGCTATGTTACCGTTTTTTTGTTCTCTTATTTACTGTTACCAAACACCATGTCCACCTGTTTCATGATAAATCAGAGCATCCAGATGAAATAACCTCCACTCTTACATTCGCAGCAATGGTCCGAAAACGCCCAGTTAGATAGCCTACAAATCACCATTCATATCCATGAATGAATGTCTGAAACAGATAGGAGTGTGAATAGAGAACCTAATTTCGCAAATTGTGAAATGGAAACTTCAACTTAAGTCCATAATAGAAAATGAATGCTCTTTGGGGAATGGCATTAATCACTGCGGCAGTGAACGCTGTGTCAGTTCAGAGGTGTGCACATTACAACCATATATTTACAGAAACCAACTCGTAATTTCACTTCAATCAGCTTCATATCACACTCAATATCAGCCTGTCGTCAAGCGCTGAAATAAATTACCATAAATAGATACATTCCATAGATAAAATGGAAAACAGATTCCCATAAGTAAAAAAAGATATAATTTCATACAGTAATACCCTATGCTGTAAAAAGATTAAGTGAATAAATAAGTAGCAGGTACGCAGTGCCACTCCCCTCCACAACTCCCTCTTCTCTGCCCTCCTCTCACACTCCCTCTCCTCCGCCCTCCTCTCACACTCCCTCTCCTCTGCTCTCCTCTCCTCCATGCCCCAGAAACTGATATTTGTGTTTTAATGTAATGTTGCTGATTATGTCTTAATTACATATTAATGTCTCGACGCCAACCGCAATGTCAGTACATTGTATACTGTGTATGCAACTACTTGTACTTGAAACGTACAGGCTGTTTCGCATACTTACGGGTAGAAGACAAGTGGTGGAAAGGACGTGAGGAGTGAAGAATATTGGGACGCTCGCCCCCGGGCTGTTTCCAAATCAGCACCCTTCCATAGCCTACTATTGAGTAGGTAGGACGAGAAAGTCGTTAAGAAGGCAAATTCTTTTCTAAATGTAGTATACTTAAAACCACCGTATGATATACATACTTCCGGGGGTTTCGCTGAGTATGCTCGGGACATACAGCATATATACAACCCTCAGCACCCACCTTTTCTTCAGGGACTGTATAAAACGACTGGATGTCCATCCTTTTCTGAAATACAGACTGGCGGGCCGTGCATTTCACACCTAGGCCTTCAGTGATGTCCTACACAGTCCTACCTGAATTATTCCACCTCTTAATACCATCATTATGACGCCATGGCTCTAGAAACTATACATTTAGACAGAAACGCAGTATAACCGGGCGTTGCATCACCTTAACATAGTCAAGTACAACAGTTATATTCACATTTCCGAAGCATTTATAATCAATAAATCCGCATTTACAATTGAGTGTTAAACTACCAGCTTTAAGATCGCTTGGATACTGTCAAAACTTTAAAATAAAAGGCGCTTTTAAGGGATTAGTCTACAAAGTTTTATTAAGTCCACCAAAAGTATGTTAGCTTTAACAAGTTTGTTCGCTAAACAGCGCATTGTCGCACCCAAAGCAGTTTCATTTAAGAAACGTGACGATAAAGACACATAAACTATTCACTGAAAATAAAAGAAAACAAACAAATAATTTGCATTTGTTCATAAGGATATATTTGCGACAGTGGTGAAAGTGTATTCCTAGCCTTGAATGTCCACTTTGACTCGCTAGCGTCAGGGTTGGCCGTTCTCTTCTGACGATGTCTAGCTTTTCTTGAAAAGTTCGTCTTGAAAATGACGTTGTAATTATATCTGCGACCAAATCGATCTCTTCTCCTCCTTCAGCCATTGTGGGTTGAAAAAAAACAGCTTGTAGAAATCTACACAAATGAGCTCGTTCAAGTTCAGTTTGCTAGCTCTGCGATAGCTCTGCCTCTCAATAGTGCGTATCCAATCAAAAGACGTGCGCACGTGCTGACGTTATCGTACGCCTGCTAGCTGGCCCCGGTGTCGCCAACTCGAAATCTGATTGGTTAACGCCACAGTTAACGTTCCGTTCACTTTAAGCTACAGGGGCCCGCAATGTTTATTCTGAAGGCCTAAGGGCAGATTTCTTGGACCCTGGCAACACATTATGGCTGAAATATGATTGGATAAAAGCTCTAACATAAAGGCCAGCCCTCCAAATCTCGATCTGAGGCTGGAAGCAGCGCAACCAAGGGGAAAGCTATGAAATGAAGAGAATAGACTATGGGGAATAATTTAATACATATTTGTGGAAAAAATATATCAAAATTAAATTTATATTCTGATGATGTTTAGGCCAGCAGAGAAGGCCTTGCTGGCCCTGACGGCCCGCCACTGAATACAGAAATATGTAATTTACCATTTCGTTAATTCATAATATAACCATTTCTAAGTCATTAAAGGGCTGTATAGTGCGAGTGACATTTTACAGCAAACACTTATACAAACAGAATAGCATTCGAGTTTGGGCTCATGGAATGGCGAGATTAGGACCACAGTCGGAATCAATACGGAGGCGGAACAGACGGTCTATCGAGTCAATTTTTAAATACAAACAACAAAATAGCATAAATACAGTCATCGAGTTTGATAGTCAATAAGTGACATTTCAAAACGGGGCACACAGTGATTCTACCCGTGCCTTTGCGTTCTTTAAAAATGTGTTAACGGCAGGAGTTGAAAAAGTGTCGAGATTAGGCGCAGCTACACTAACTGTAAGACTAACGTTACCGTTTTTTGCTTATTTAGTTATCTAGTCTACACTAAATACAGAAAATAATCCCATTTTTCTCGCTTCACTTAACATTATGTTCATAGTATGAAAGACTTTTTTCACAATTTGAGTTTGAAACGAGCTGGGGAAAGCATGGCATAGTTTCCTAGCTAGAGCAAGCTAGAGATTTAACGTTAGCTACATGTTAGGGAATTCCACGTTACAATCTGAGAAAGTTGGCTGTATAAACCGGATTTTATACAAAATAATATTGTTTTTGAAGTTAAACGTGATCATTAATCCCTCTGACTGGCTTTCTCTCAGCTACTGATATCGTTAGACACTTATTTCCGTGGTGGTAAGCTCCGTCCGGAGTGAGGCAAATGCAGAATTGCATGTTTGAAATAAAATCAGTGATTGGACAGGAGAGATATTAAATGTTAAGCCGTCTAAACTATTATTTTGAAATTAGAACGCTTCGTCTTTAAAGGGTTTTAGTGATCACAATAAAATAGCTGTAAAGCTATGGAGGAAATAACTCCTCTTTGTGATTCCTCAATATGCTGCCCATCTCTGCTAAAAAATATGGTGTCAATATCAAACCGTTCAAATTCTACAGAATCATCTTTTTTCAGGTGAACCATTTTGGTTCCAGAAAAATCTCTGATTTATTTTTTAAGTTTTACAATAAAATGAGAATTTGTTAATAAACGTTTTTAGATGCGTTTTTGGTGTTTCATATTACACAACTAACTAGCCTACCCGTGGTCCCCAAAAAGCTCTCCAAACACATGTAGTAGCACAGTGAATCTTGTATTCCACCAGAGCCCTATTAGCTAAAAATGAGTCCAGGTACGTATATGCAAACGGGATATAAAATAAAAAATAAAAACTCCCTTGCATAATAATCAACAACAAACAAATCCTCATCTTATCATCTCTCCCTCATGTTACATCATGTGGAACAATAACTACTAACAAACACTTCAGATGCCATTTCATTCAAAAGAAACTCTGAACAGCACATCTCAGACACAAACAGATTGCTAGCTGCTATGTGTAATTTTGCTGGCTAGCTTGCAATTGTTACAATATAGTAATGTTAGCTATATTCATTTAATTCAGAAAGATCAGAAAGTCTGACCGCTTTCAAGCGCAGATTGAAAACTCACCTCTTCAAGCTGCACCTCTCTCCACCCCTCCCTACCTCCTTGTGACTATTGTTATCAGAATCGTGTAGTTCCCCCCCCCCCCCCCAAAAAAAACCCAATCATACTGACTGCGCCTAGTGCTTAGATTCGTGTTTGCTTTTTTAGGATTGTTTTAACGCACTTGTTACTAGTTCGGAAATGCACTATGTACGTCGCTCTGGATAAGAGCGTCTGCTAAATGTCTATAATGTAATGAGGCTGATTGAGGTTATATTTTAAACACTCCATTTCATACATTTATGATGTGTGCCAGAGGAAAACAAATGGGTTTTAGCTCTTCAGGCTCAAACCCTAAGAATAAAACCATAGGAAAACAATAGGGCTTTAGCCCAACAGGCTCAAACCCTAATTAATGCCCCACATGCATTTCAGTGTGGTATGGCCGTGAGCGAAAGTGCACCGCGCTAACACGGATTAAATTGTTTTTTTAAATACATCCGCCTTTTCCGTTTAATTTTGGTTATCAACGCAGTCAAATGAGCACAATTAGGAGAGTGCACATTGTCGACTGCAAAATTAGGACACGACGACGTTTAATGATCTTCACTGTGAATACAGTTAGGCTACAGTTTACACCTTGTACCTTGGTGAACGGCGCCATCGCGTACGAAAGCCGGTGTGCCTGTGCACAGCTAGCTAGGTAACGTTAGCTAACGTTATGTGAGCCAGGCAGCTAATAGTTGAAACATGCAGCTGTTTTTTTAGCAGGTTACAGAAAGTGGTGCTAAATAAACTCTGCTTTCTACAGTGTAACGTTATGCTTTACGTTACACTGTGTATATATACGTTGTTTTTTTATTTTATTTTTATTTTTTTTATTTTTTTTAATTTTTATTTATTTTTTTTATTTTTATTTTATTTACAATGTGAAGCACTTTGGGTTGCATTTCACGTATGAAAGGTGCTATACAAATAAAGCTTATTATTATTATTTAACAAATGGCTGGAATAATATTTTACGGTGAAAACGCAGTTTTTATAACTTGAACCTGGCAACGTTACGAGCGTTAGCCGTTTCAATAACTGCTGCATTTGATGAGGCAAGTGGAGAGGATTATGGTTGCTATCAGTTAACTATTCGCTTGCAAGAAGAATGTGGCTTTGCCAGGAAGCATAACAAGCAAACAAGAAAGCTCAGCTCCGCCAAACTACTTACTGCATTGTGTGTCAGACTGAACTAATGTGAACAAGTGAATGTACTGTGCCGATTTCCCTCCCATGTATTTAAATATATTTTCAGGTAAGCAGACATGTATAAACGTTTCCATAAACAAACATAGCACGTTTTAAGAATGTAGAAAGTAAGGAATACGGCGGGATAAGTTCCCGATGTAAGAAATCTCATTTAATCATGATAATGTAACGTTACGCTAACAACGGCTGCTAGTCTAATCGTTTTATGCCAACCATGGGGAAAACATTGGTGAATCTAATTACTAATTCATGTTAACAATGGGTGAGACGTGGTTACCAACAAATGTCGGTTTAATCCTTTATAACGTACAATGTCTGTAGTGGTATGAAATGTGTAAAATATATTCGTTTTTTTATTGAAGTTACGTTTATGCTTGAGGTAAAAAATGCAATATGTATTAGCTACAGTCAAAACCGTGAGCATATTGCACACGCACACACACACAGGTGCACTGTCTTGTGTCAGAGTTAAAAATTTAAAATTTAATTATAGAACTGCAACTGTGAATAAATACAGTATAGTGATAACTACGTTTGTGCAGTACAGTTACGGCACCAATAACATTGGGCAGGTTGGCAATTTCATAAAAACTCAAACTATGGAGGTAGATTTCTATCAAAAATAAACAAGCACAAAAATATAATCCACAATTGTATTTACCATCCACACACACACACCTCTCAATTTGTGTTCGTAGATATAATCCACAATTGTATTTACCATCCACACACGCACACACACCTCTCAACTTGTGTTTCGCAAATCATCATTTGGATGAATGCAAAAATTATATTCACAAATGCAAATAACATTTACAGATATGTTTCCCATGTTCACATGTACAAATCAAAAGCTTGGCTTGCGAACGGGCGAATCTACATTTGCCGATCGAAGGACACGCTTGATCTGCTTGGATTTACGGACTGAATTTTGAGACAAATATTCCGCTGTTTTTCACCGTGTCGATTCACGCTCGCTTAATTTTCAATTCGTAAACTAAACTTCTTTGGTGCTACATAACACGGCGGTGTGTGTGTCGGACCTACCCCTGTGTAATGTAATCTAGCTAGCTAGCTACATGCAATCTAATAGGAGTTTTGTGCAATGACTTTTTTTTAAAAACTTGCCATCGCAAGATTAGCGTGGGGTTAACTTTGCAACCTAAATAAACTCAAAACTCGGTTGTTTTAATAAAATTTACCATGAATCCACTTCTTAAAGATAATGTGCCATTTTGGCCACTTGTTCTAAAAGTGGCGCTGATGAGCCGACACACACACCGCCGTGTTATGTAGCACCAAAGAAGAAGAAGTTTATTTCTTGAGGTTAAAGTGCAATGCGTTTAGTTTGCAATGAAATACTGAGAGCTACACAAGTGAAACGGGTAAATATCCTGGATCATAAACTCAATGTCAACAAGTGTGCAAAATCTGAGGATGATATGCAGAACTACTAAAGGTCTATGATGCAAAATATAGGCAGTGTACCCTGTTGTCCGTTAGTGTCCCCAAATCTATCCAAATGGCTAAATTGTGCACTGCTCTCAATAAAATAAAATAAGATATATTTAACTACAAATCAACAGTTTTGGCTCATAAAACTCACTTTTTGCCTCATTTTCTAGTGGTAATAACTATATTTTCATCAGTATAGGGGGGTAGATATCTATGGGTCCAAGACCCCTATGCAAAACATGTCATAAAATTAGTTTTGTCCATTATAAAGAATATACATTTGCTTCTTCTGATGGATTAATATAAAATATTGATATCAGTGTTACATCTAAATATGTAGCCTAATCATTCACTCTTGTACATCAATAAAGCATCACTTTTCCCAGTATATATACTTTTGCCCTAGGATTTAATTTCTGTAGTATTTTTATGTTCCTTATGTTCCATTCATAATGACGCCAAGGAAAATCTTTACCTTAATCTTCCACATATCAGCGCACAGAAAATTTGAATCAGCATTTGCCATGCCCTAAGTGACCAGTATATACGCCATTGCCTATATTATGTACGATAACATGAAAATAAAATAGTATTCCACCGTTTGCAAAATGCTGCCAAATGTTCTATCTTCAATGAAAATTGGTAGCATCAATAATAATAAAAAAAAATCAATCATATTGGAAAGCTCGAGTGGAAAAACGAACGTACATATGTAGCCAGCGAGACCAACAGCATTTTAGACGCAAAAACACTTATACATATCTGTAAAGGAAATACTCCCCTCCCTAATGCTTTTTCTATAGAGCTTGCGTAATACCAGACCATTAAAACAAACTGCCGTTACACTGGCCTGTAATAAATTTTTCAAAGCACAAAATAAGACTGTTAAGGTTATAATGTACTCTATTGGATAAAAGTCTACAATTAAACCAGAATGAACTGTAATGAATGAGACTGGCTTGCAGGGCATGGGCGGTATTATGAGTCAACGTTTCAGATAGTGTAATAGCGGTATAAAGTTTATATGGTGAATAAATATATTTATGAACTCACACATAGACGCTGTTGTCCACTGTCACGCATGGGTAGGTTTTGACTGGGTGGGGAGGTGCTTGTTCAGACTTGCTACAGGAAAATAGTGACACTTAGAAAATCTCTATTTAGCAGTTGTCATGAATTGTCTACCAATAAAGTTAAAACACAGAATTTGTGATAGAATAGTTTGGCTGCAGGAGCAACGAATGTCTCAGTTCAGCAAAATGATGACGCCGGCGTCATTATCACTAGGCATCTGCGCAAAAGGGTTAATTCATGTGTTGGGTTTTCACTATACGATGTGGTTTTTGTTGATTCACGTTTTGAGTTTTCACGATTAGATGTGGTGTTTGTGGCACAAAATAGCTTCCATACTCACTTAGATACGCTGATCTAACAACAAAATGCAGTAAGAGAAATCTAATAGTCATCTTTGTTTTCAGCACCTATGTTACACAAAGTGGAGTGGTGATTGTGCTGCTGATCCAAACCTATGGAATGAGCACTCCCTCATTTGATTCATTAAGGTATACAATACAGTGTAATGTGAGGGGCGTTCCAGGTGCATTTTGAGTAGCGGTGCTTTCTCTCTCCCTGCTGCCACAGGAAACTGAGAAAGGCAGCGGCCCCTGATCTGACTGCCAAGCTGAGGGGTCTGAGTTTAGACGACCCCCCCACACACTCGCCCCTGCAGCAGCGTCTCGCCCAGCTGGAGACTATCTTCGCCTTCCCCACCCTCGAACCCACAGCCTTTCCACACCAGCCGGGCCAGGAGTTCACCCAGCAGCTCCAGAGCATCCCTCCTGGTGAGTCCTCACTGCAACTTGTGGAGAGAGAAACATCTGGGGCACTAACACAAACCCACAGTGAAATTAGTTCATTAATGCATTTAAAGATCCTTTTATTCCACTTTCTTCTTTATTTACTGATTTGGAATGACCATTTAGAAGGGTCAGATGGGCAGGTTAATCCTCCTATGTGTGGTCAGCAGTCACTTCTGAGTTAAGCTCGCTGAACGGTGCTGTTATTTTACTGGAGGGCCCGTACAGCAGATCACGGGTGCCTAATGGGCCAGAGGACATTTGACGTGCGCAATTCAAATGAAAATGCAAACGGCCACTTTACGTTTTCATTTTCAAAATGGCGGCAATGCAAATTCATTTCACGTAAAATTTCTCTCACCTTCTGCGGCACACACCCTGCCATAATTATAGGGCTGCCCCTGACCAAAGATTTGCTTAGTCAACCTGTAGTCAGTTCAAACCAATAAGTCGACTAACCACCGCACATTTATGATATTAATTTAATAATTTTAATATGTATTTTTGGGCATTAGAAAATTGTTTTACTTCCATCTGATCTATAGTAAGTTTACTATATTACAGAGAAATACAAAACCGTCATTATGAGCATTTAAAATGTCAATTATAGCTACAAGCACAGGCTGAGATTTGCTGGCCTGTGCTGCCTATTATGGCCCATGCTGTAGCCTAGGCTATTAACGGCATCGGTTTGCTTATGGCCGCGCTGTAGGCTATTAACGGCATCGGGTTGCTTATGGCCTCGCTGTAGGCTATTAACGGCATCGGGTTGCTTATGGCCCGTGCTGTAGGCTATTAACGGCATCGGTTTGCTTATGGCCCGCGCTGTAGCCTAGGCTATTAACGGCATCGGGTTGCTTATGGCCCGCGCTGTAGGCTATTAACGGCATCGGTTTGCTTATGGCCTCGCTGTAGGCTATTAACGGCATCGGGTTGCTTATGGCCTCGCTGTAGGCTATTAACGGCATCGGGTTGCTTATGGCCCGTGCTGTAGGCTATTAACGGCATCGGTTTGCTTATGGCCCGCGCTGTAGCCTAGGCTATTAACGGCATCGGGTTGCTTATGGCCCGCGCTGTAGGCTATTAACGGCATCGGTTTGCTTATGGCCCGCAATGTAGCCTAGGCTATTAACGGCATCGGGTTGCTTATGGCCCGCGCTGTAGGCTATTAACGGAATCGGTTTGCTTATGGCCGCGCTGTAGGCTATTAACGGCATCGGGTTGCTTATGACAGCGCTGTAGGCTATTAACGGCATCGGGTTGCTTATGGCCCGCGCTGTAGGCTATTAACAGCATTGGTTTGCTTATGGCCCGCACTGTAGTCTTAACGGCATCGGTTTGCTTATGGCCGCGCTGTAGGCTATTAACGGCATCGGGTTGCTTATGGCCGTGCTGTAGGCTATTAACAGCATCGGTTTGCTTATGGCCCGCGCTGTAGGCTATTAACAGCATTGGTTTGCTTATGGCCCGCACTGTAGTCTTAACGGCATCGGTTTGCTTATGGCCGCGCTGTAGGCTATTAACGGAATCGGGTTGCTTATGGCCGTGCTGTAGGCTATTAACAGCATCGGTTTGCTTATGGCCCGCGCTGTAGGCTATTAACGGCATCGGTTTTTTTATGGCCCGCGCTGTAGGCTATTAACGGCATCGGGTTGCTTATGACAGCGCTGTAGGCTATTAACGGCATCGGGTTGCTTATGGCCCGCGCTGTAGGCTATTAACAGCATCGGTTTGCTTATGGCCCGCACTGTAGTCTTAACGGCATCGGTTTGCTTATGGCCGCGCTGTAGGCTATTAACGGCATCGGGTTGCTTATGGCCGTGCTGTAGGCTATTAACAGCATCGGTTTGCTTATGGCCCGCGCTGTAGGCTATTAACGGCATCGGTTTGCTTATGGCCCGCGCTGTAGGCTATTAACGGCATCAGTTTGCTTATGGCCCGCGCTGTAGGCTATTAACGGCATCGGTTTGCTTATGGCCCGCGCTGTAGGCTATTAATGGCATAGACAAAACGGTAAATGAATGTGTCGGAACAACAAGCAATAAGACATTTAACACTTCTTTTTATTTCCCCTCTTTATAACAACACACAACTTAAAAATAGTGAATACCGAAATAAAGCAGCCTTTTGTCCGGTGATACGAAAGAGCAAAAACAATGTAGCTAATTTAACAACTTCACGGTTATCAAAACTAGATGGGATGGGGGGGGGGGGTATTTTATTTTTAAAATGCAAATAAATAGGCTATAAATTGTATGAAAAACTAATTTTAGAAAAACACAGCAAACTGAAATGCTTAAAAGAGAAATATCAACAACAGGCCAGACGAAAGATTATAATCTATATTAGCAACGTAAAAGTGTGTTTTAGCCTACTTGTTACCAGCGAACGTCATCACATTAGGCTTGCTCAGTGCTGTTTTTCCTCTGATCACAGTTTCTTATATGTGTGAGGAACACGAGTTTGTTGACGTTGCTCGGGAGAAGTGAGCTCCGCGTTTTGCTGATGAAGCTGGTCTTTGAGAAGATGCGCTGAATGATAGGTGGATTGTTGGTTGCAAAGTTTACATTTAACTTTTTTGGGGTAATCTTTTTGGTTTTCATGCTTTTGAGGCACGAGAGTAAATCAAATGCAATGGCATTGTAACCGTTTACATTATCATTTCCGCGTGGTTACGCTAATACCCTGCCAAAACTCCAAACTGAAAGGGCAAAATGTCAAAGCTACCCATCAATGTGTGGCCTTGAAGAAAGTGACGTTGCAGGGGACCGTTCAAACAACTGTTCAATGCAGCGTTTCCCCTAACATGCAATCGGCGAGGCGGCCCACCCCGCCTACGGAGCTTGCCGCCCCACCTGAAAATATAAAAAATATATAATTTGTGTTTTGATCCGGCAATTCCCGGCCACGCACGCACAGTAGAAAGCATTTGTTTCGGTTACATTTACTCAGGAAGGTTAAAGTAAAACCCCCCCTCGTGAACAATCGCGGCCACAACCCGTCAAAAATCGCGGAGCCCCCCCCTCCTGTCATGCCATGCCATCTCACCACCCCGCCTACAAATACAACCTGGGGGAAACACTGCAATGGTTGTCTGTGATTTCAGTCGTCAGGCAGTTACCAGGTTGGGGATAGATCCTTTTGGCAAAATGATAAGAACTAGAAAGGAAACGAGGTAGCCTAAACGTTACGACAAGCTATAGCCAATTGGCATTTTCATTAGAATTTTGGCGTGGATATGCCATAGCACAGTGACCAGAGGACCCGCTGTCGCACAGTGAATCACAGGTAGCTGATGTGCCAGAGGGCCCGCTGTCGCACAGTGAATCACAGGTGGCTGACGGGCCAGAGGACCCTCTGTCGCACAGTGAATCACAGGTATCTGATGGGCCAGAGGGCCCGCTGTCGCACAGTGAATCACAGGTGGCTGACGGGCCAGAGGACCCTCTGTCGCACAGTGAATCACAGGTATCTGATGGGCCAGAGGGCCCGCTGTCGCACAGTGAATCACAGGTGGCTGACGGGCCAGAGGACCCTCTGTCGCACAGTGAATCACAGGTAGCTGATGGGCCAGAGGGCCCGCTGTCGCACAGTGAATCACAGGTAGCTGATGGGCCAGAGGGCCCGCTGTCGCACAGTGAATCACAGGTGGCTGACAGGCCAGAGGACCCGCTGTCGCACAGTGAATCACAGGTATCTGATGGGCCAGAGGGCCCGCTGTCGCACAGTGAATCACAGGTGGCTGACAGGCCAGAGGACCCGCTGTCGCACAGTGAAGCACAGGTGGCTGACTGATGGGCCAGAGGACCCGCTGTAGCACAGTGAATCACAGGTAGCTCATAGGCCAGAGGACCCGCTATCGCACAGTGAATCACAGGTAGCTCATAGGCCAGAGGACCCGCTGTCGCACAGGGAATCACAGGTGGCTGATATAACCCCTCTGCATTTGAATTAATCTCTATGGGAATTGGGGGTGGGGCTAGATTTAGCTGTAAATTACACTGGAACAGTATGGAATACATGGTTGGCTAAATGGCTCTAAGTCACCAAGGGTCTGGCGTATCAAACTAGCCTTAAACTATCACTCTGCCAGATGGATGGATAACTTGAAGGGTTTTATTTTTCCATAGAGTTCAATAGGAAAATTTGTCAGGCGAAACTACCCTTAAAGTGGCTTGGATAAATACTCTATTCTGATTGGCTGGAGGGTGGGCATTCAATTTGTTAATACAACAATGAGATTCGAGGGAGTATCCCCGCCAAGCCGTAACGCATACCTGCCATCCCAATATGTCCTGCTCTTGTACCATAGACATGCATAAACGCTATATGTCTTGTACTCCTTTTTTCCGGTTTACTTCCTGAAATTGTTGGATGAGTGCACAGTTCTGTGTATGAGTATGCTCCTGAATCCCCTCAACAAAACCCCGGAAATAAAGGTTTCATCCTGGGATTTTAAGTCGCCCACTCAAAAACGTTGATGAAGTTGACTCAAATATCTCCCCCTCTGATTTCTCATCAACAGTAATATAAATGAAAACAACTCCTGTATAAACAGTGAAAATATAACCGTGAACAACCCTCCATCTTTTTCTGTTCTCCCCAGGAATGACTGTATGCCTTCTGTCTGTGGCCAGCGGGCAGTTTGGGGAGATGGGAGACACCATTCTGCTGTCCCGTCTGGAGAGAAGCTCCCCTCCTATTACTGTGCGCATTCCCACCGCGCAGCGTGAGGTATGCAGCATTCCCATCGCACAGCCTGAGCGTGACTACACTGCGCCTGTGTTTACTCTGTCAGTGTGCGACAATGACTGCAGCTCCAAACCCTCTCTTGCACTTAAAATACCCTAACCCCATCTCCTGTGATCAGTACAATCTGTAAAATTTGCAGCTGCCTCTGAATTTTCAATGGAACATGTTTCTTACGAGTGTCCCGTCATGAAAGAAAATTATGTCCTAATTTTCAGTGAAATCAGAAATCCGTAATCGCAGGCATTTTTTATTGTATCCAAAGAATAAAGTATTTGACCCAGTTCTGCCTGGAATACTGGAGTAAAGCTAGTGTTAAACAGTTGGGGAGAGATAGCTTGACCTGAACATTATACTCTGGCTCTGAAGTGTACCCAGATCTACAAACCCCAATTCCAAAAAAAGTGGGACGGTATGTAAAATGTACATGAAAGCAGTGATTTGTAAATTCTCTTTTACACATAATTGAAAACAGTACAATGAAAAGATATTTAATGTTTTACCTTATCAACTTTATAGATTTTTGTAAATATACGCTAATTCCGAATTTGATGCCTGCAACACGTTCCAAAAAAGTTGGGACAGGGGCAAAAAAAAAAGGACTGGGAAGTTTAAAAAACAGTCATCAAGGAAGGGTCTGCGGTATCAAACAAGCCTCAAACCATCACTCTGCTGCCAGATATGCAGTATATATGGATGGGTCACTTTAAGGGTTTCCTACTGATACAAAGTTATCCAAATATTTCTACTGCATATCTGGCAGCAGAGTGATGGTTTAAGGCTTGTTTGTTACTGCAGACCCTTACTTACAGCCATTGAGCCAACCATGGGCTCCGTACTATTCCCGTGTAATTTACAGCTTAATCTAGTCCCACCCCCCAATTCCCATAGAGATCCATTCGAATGCAGAGGGTGCTGTGGCTCTGTGCTTTGTGTGTGCAGTGGCTGGTAAGCGCTGTGCTTTCTCTCTGCAGTGCCCTGTAAGCGCTGTGCTTTGTGTATGCAGTGGCCTGTACGCGCTGTGCTTTGTGTGTCTGCAGTGGCCTGTAAGCGATGTGCTTTGTGTCTCTGCAGTGCCCTGTAAGCGCTGTAATTTGTGTGTCTGCAGTGCCCTGTAAGCGCTGTGCTTTGTCTCTGCAGTGGCCTGTAAGCGCTGTGCTTTGTGTCTCTGCAGTGGCCTGTAAGCGCTGTGCTTTGTGTCTCTGCAGTGGCCTGTAAGCGCTGTGCTTTGTGTCTCTGCAGTGGCCTGTAAGCGCTGTGCTTTGTGTCTCTGCAGTGGCCTGTAAGCGCTGTGCTTTGTGTGTGCAGTGCCCTGTAAGCGCTGTGATTTGTGTCTGCAGTGCCCTGTAAGCGCTGTGCTTTGTGTCTCTGCAGTGGCCTGTAAGCGCTGTCCTCCAGGAGATGGACAGTGTGCAGAAGCAGCAGAAGGTGGTGAGCAGCGTGGCTGATAAAGCGGAGTGGTGGGAGGGGCGTAGAGCACTGGATCAGAGGATGGAGGTAAAGGAGGTGGCAGATGGGTAAAGGGGGGAAGGACAGGTGGATAAAAACCTAATTTCATTCATTGTTTGCATTTTTTACTACTTCCCTTCCTTCGGCTTGGCGTCCCCTCCTGACGGATGGAAATGGGAGTTAATCGTTTGTTACTAACATTTTTTTATACAATGTTGCTTTGCTAAGATTCTGTTATGCATTTTGTCCTTGTTTGTCATGTAATGAGCTATTCTCTAATAACAGGATTTTCTTCTTATGACATTGCTCCTAATCTATTTGAAATGGAAACATGTCAGAGAATGGCAGACAGTGCATTATCCCATACATTAATAAGGAAAATTCTGCGCTTTTAGAATTACTACTTTCATCCGACATACTGCAGATTTAGGCTATACGTGTAAAACATTGATTGGGATGGCAGGTATGCCATCCGCCAAGTTACGGCTTGGCGGGGCATGGCCCCATACCTATACAGCACTGAGAGTTTGGCACTTTTCAGGGTTTCCTACAGAAGTAACCACAATGACCACTGACTCAAAACATTAAAAACATTAACTTCTGTAGGTTCTGACCTTATGTAAACACACCGTATTCACATACAACTTCTCACATCCACACAATAAAGCCCCATACTTTTGCCGTTTTTTTTCCTTCCTCTTCTTCTTATTCTTTTTCTTCCAATTCTTCTTATTTTTTCTGCCTCCGCACCCTCAAAGAATAATTCTCCCCATTGGACAACTGCCTTTAATCCACTTATCAGAAGCTCTGTTTAAAATTGCCTCGTCGCATTTACATGCTTCAGTGGCTGTCTACCTACTACACAAACTGTGAAAGTGTCATTAGCTTAGTGGTTACAGTGCTGCTCTAGAATGTAGCAGATTGTCAGTTCGATTCTCACCTGATCCTAACATTTATTTTCATTACACAATTTCTGGTACCGCAACATGAATGTCTTATTTGGTCTGCTGATTCATGTTAAATTGCTTTGGCCTAGCGGTCAAGATTTTGCTTTTCTATGAGTAATTTAATTTTCAACTAAAACTGTGTGCACATGTATACTTTTTCTCATACAAGAATGTTATTTTCACATTAAAGAACATAGTTTTCTTGCAAATGCTAAGAAATTGAACAGTATTGACTGTTCACTCTTTCACTTGTAGGCTACTTAAAAAGAGGTGAAAGTCACCCGAAATGGTCTGGTAGCCTAACGTTAGTCTACTCAGTACCAACCAAAGGTTCACCGCAGGTTAATATTTATGCAGTACAGGAACACATATCCCATTTCTCAGGCACAGACAATACAGTTCTAATGCAAAATATCGCCTGGTTAACATCGCGTTGTTGCATTAATGTAAAAAAAAAAATAATAATTCTATAAATAACTGCCATTGGCTACATGTTTTAATCTCACAAATGCCAACAAAAAACTTTCTGTGTGGAGCCTTATGCTGTGCTTTTGCGGTCATGTCTGCCTCACTGGAAACCGAAGCTTCAACGCTCACCTCCGCCAAGATTTCTTTTTTTATGTGAATGCAGTCTGATGGTGAGACGTTGAATGTGAATGAAGTCTGATGGTGAGAGGGTGAATGCAGTCTGATGGTGAGAGGGTGAATGTGAATGCAGTCTGATGGTGTGAGGGTGAATGTGAATGCAGTCTGATGGTGAGAGGGTGAATGTGAATGCAGTCTGATGGTGAAAGGGTGAATGTGAATGAAGTCTGATGGTGAGAGGGTGAATGTGAATGCAGTCTGATGGTGAGAGGGTGAATGTGAATGCAGTCTGATGGTGAAAGGGTGAATGTGAATGCAGTCTGATGGGTGAGAGGGTGAATGTGAATGCAGTCTGATGGGTGAGAGGGTGAATGTGAATTAAGTCTGATGGTGAGAGGGTGAATGTGAATGCAGTCTGATGGTGAGAGGGTGTAGTCGCATGATTGCTTTCTGTGCTTTCTGAGGGACTGAGCAGGTTGACTCCATCTGATTGGCTGTTTCTTTGTACAGAGGCTGCTGGAGGAGATGAAGGAGATTTTGGGAGGCTGGCTGGGCCTACTGCTGCCCCTGACCTCTGACCCTGAGCTCTGCTCCCAAGCCAAGGCCCTCATGCAGACACTCACAGAGTATGGAGTGCAGACCACAGAGGAAACACTCAAGGTTTGTGTGTTAGCGCCACAGCCATGGCAAAAACCTCTCAATGAACTGGAACCATCTTGGCGTTCTGTGGATCCTGATCTCAATGATCTGCAGACAAACCCTTGAACTAGAATTTTTTTCCAGCTGTCAGTTCAAACTGAAGCTTTTCAATGCACTCACTTGTTCCTGGTTGTTTTAAATAGGTGTTGGAATAAATGGCAAAAGTTTGTCATGGAATGATCTCCTGACATTATGCCTTTTACATGGTTCTTTCATGTACAGGTGCAGCTCAAAAAATTAGAATATCGTGAAAAGGTTAAATATTTTTTGTCACTCATTTCAGAAAGTGAAACTTGTATTATATAGATTCATTACACATATAGTGAAATATTTCAAGCCTTTTTTTCTTGTAATTTTGATGATTATGGCTTACAGCTAATGAAAACCCAAATTCAGTGTCTCAGAAAATTAGAATATTGTGAAAAAGTTAAATATTGGAAACTCATGGTGTCACACTCTAATCAGCTAATTAACTCAAAACACCTGCAAAGGTTTCCTGAGCCTTTAAATGGTCTCTCAGTCTGGTTCAGTAGGCTACACAATCATGGGGAAGACTGCTGACTTGACAGATGTCCAGAAGACAGTCATTGACACCCTCCACAAGGAGGATAAGCCACAAAAGGTCATTGCTAAAGAAGCTGGTTGTTCACAGTGCTGTATCCAAGCATATTCATAGAAAGTTGAGTGGAAGGGAAAAGTGTGGTAGGAAAAGGTGCACAAGCAACAGGGATAACCGCAGCCTTGAGAGGATTGTCAAGCAAAATCCATTCAAGAATTTGGGAGAGCTTCACAAGGAGAGGACTGAGGCTGGAGTCAGTGCATCAAGAGCCACCACGCACAGACGAATCCAGGACATGGGCTACAAATCTCGCATTCCTCGTGTCAAGCCACTCCTGAACCAGAGACAACGTCAGAAGCATCTTACCTGGGCTAAGGAGAAAAAGAAATTGGACTGTTGCTCAGTGGTCCAAAGTCCTCTTTTCAGATGAAAGTAAATATTGCATTTCATTTGGAAATCAAGGTCCCAGAGTCTGGAGGAAGAGTGGAGAGGCACAGAATCCACGTTGCTTGAAGTCCAGTGTGAAGTTTCCACAGTCAGTGATGATTTGGGGTGCCATGTCATCTGCTGGTGTTGGTCCACTGTGTTTTCTGAAGTCCACAGTCAACACAGCCATGTACCAGGAAATTTTAGAGCACTTCATGCTTCCTTCTGCTGACAAGCTTTATGGAGATGCTGATTTCATTTTCCAGCAGGACTTGGTACCTTGGTGCCCACACTGCCAAAAGTACCAAAAGCTGGTTCAATGACCATGGTATTACTGTGCTTGATTGGCCAGTAAACTCGCCTGACCTGAACCCCATAGAGAATCTATGGGGTATTGTTAAGAGTTAGATGAGACACCAGACCCAACAATGCAGATGACCTGAAGGCCGCTATCAAAGCAACCTGGGCTTCCATTACACCTCAGCAGTGCCACAGGATGATCGCCTCCATGCCACGCCGCATTGATGCAGTAATTCATGCAAAAAGAGCCCAAACCAAGTATTGAGTGCATAGAAATGAACATACCTTTCAGAAGGCTGACATTTCTGTTTAAAATATCCTTTTTTATTGATCTTATGTAATATTCTAATTTTCTGAGACACTGAATTTGGGTTTTCATTAGCTGTAAGCCATAATCATCAAAATTACAAGAAAAAAAGGCTTGAAATATTTCACTATATGTGTAATGAATCTATATAATACGAGTTTCACTTTCTGAAATGAGTGACAAAAAATATTGGACTTTTTCACGATATTCTAATTATTTGAGCTGCACCTGTAGTTGTGTCTGCTAAGTCTTACTGTGAACAGTTGGTAAATTCCAGGGTGATAAATAGAGAGATGAATAATGTTCAATGTAGATCTCTGTGCATAAGATCTATTCAATCATTTCATAAATTTGTGTTTTTAACTTTGCTGGGACTGCTCCATGACTTATAATAGCCAATATTTTCCACAGCCTTAAAGGCTGTAGATATAACATTTTTATGGAGACAAATTAAAAATATATATATAATACATCCACAGAGCTTGATGAAAGATGCGGAATACAAAAAAATGAAATTTTTTATTATTATTTATATATTTTACGTTTTAGTATTTTTTTTGTGAACATACCAGCACTGGCACTGTTTAAAAACTCCACGTCCTATAATTCCCTCCGAACGTGCAGCCTTGACGACAGACGTTGTCCGATAACGTTAGCCAGCCGTAGCACACAGCTCCGTTTTTAAACACTTTTTTCTAACGTTAGCTCGCTAACTTGGACTAAAAGCTAGAATTGCTTTATGTGGTTAACCTTAGCATAGTTTCTGACCTTGTTGGGTGGGCTTCTCTACTTAGCAAGCTAACGTTATGAGGATATCTTATTGGTCGAGAACCACCCGTGCGTTGCAGTACTGGATATGTAGTCCGTTAAACTGGACTACAAGTCTAACTACATTCTTTAATGCATTACTTTTAAAAATAAAAATTGGAATATGCGATGTATGGAATATATCCTTGTACCACACAGGCTAATCCAGGAACGTTTCGGCTTATTCTATAAATCAGTTTTGAAGAAATAGTCTATTGTCTCCGAAGCCCATTCTATCTTCCATAGGGAATTTACTTCCGAAACCAGACTCCGCCCATGACTGACGTACTCACTTGAGTACTCTATTTGGTCTTTGGAGGGAGCTCAAATAATTACAATGATTGAGAAGCGACGCACTTTTCTGCTTGACTGGTAAACTAACATGTTAGTTAGCAAGTGAACTCACATTGAGATATTGGCGTTGGCTAGCTTGCTACCCAGATAGCGGGCTCCCGGCGTATAACTATGCTGTCGAGCTGCTAACCATTTGCACATTGGTTTATGAGAGATCATCTAGCGCTGTTAGCGACCCGCAGAATCATCCGCAGGGCTTCTAAAGTTAGCCGTTTACCAGCGGTGCAATTCTGCAGGAATCAAAATGGCCAGATTGGAACACCTGCAAGACCCATTAATGTGCTGGGTGCCCGCTTCACTCCACTTGTAGACCGCTGCCAACTCACCAGATGCAATCCCACAGTTTATTTACTACTTACATTGCCCCACTGACGCTTCGCTGGACGAAAAAACGACCAGCGTAGTCCGACTAATTGACTAGGTTAGTGGTCCGAATCATAGACACTAGTTCGGTGGTCTGATTTTGGCATGCTATCTGGATAGCGTTAGCTAAGTTATGTAGCTTATTAATTAATTATTCTTGGTTATACCTCCGTTGCATGCCGTATAACCTTTTTGGTGATGACACGTCTTGCAATCTGTCTAATCCATCACTACAATATCCAAATAAATACTTATCCATTATGAATAAATATGTCCATTGTGGGCTATAACCTATGTTGCCGAAGATGGATAACACAAATAAAGGAGGTATTTAGGCTACATATAGCTAGAAGAGACGAGATGCATGCAAACTCATTAGCTAATGTTAGCTATAGCATAACGTCCTAGTGAACATTTTTGTGTTGAAATGACGGTGAAACGCCGTCTCGCGTCTAGGCGAAAAACCGGCTAAATTTGTTTGAAAAGTGAAAGTTTTTTTTTTTTACCGGCTAGGGTGTAGCCAGGCTTTACCTTGGGCAAAATTGGCACATTTTTTTTCAAAACGCCTCTCATTCTGAGATTTCCACCCCTCCAGATGTCTAGGTTCCGGCTTTTTCTCAATGGGGTTACGTGAATCTTGAAACACCACCGCATACCTAAATAGTAACCTGAATCTATGGTGATAATGGCTGCTTGCGCAGGTCTGGAGAAGTATGGAATTATGAATAGACTTTCATAAGTCTATTTCCAGACCTGGAAAAGTGTGAATTTCGGTGAAAGTATTGAAAAAGTATGGAAGTTCTGCTCGTAGTAATACATAGCCTACACAAAAAGTTCACAAAAATATAACTAAGAAAACAAAACCCTGAAAATTGTCCACATGTGCACTCTTGTGTTTGTTCGAGATGACTGTGCCTGGATGTCTCTTTCAATCCGGGCAAAAAAAAGCAGTTTCTAATGTAAGATAGTGGTTGCAATATATTCATTGCATTTAGTCCAGGGCAATGATTACAAATAAAACTAAGTATCCTAATGATTTGTATTTGTTTATTTTTATTTTTTAAATGCAGTTTATTCCGTTTTAACTACTGGGGGGAAACCATGGGAAAAAATGCGTTCCTGGGTCGCTCGGCATCTTGCCTGAATTGCTATTTGCAATTGTTTTTTTGTGGACAATTCAGGGTCTGGAATTATCATACTCAATTAAAATTTTACGATTGGAAATCCAATTCAGCCCATAAGCGCCTTTGCGAGTGGGATTATCGTTGGTGACATTATCAAGCTGTGCCAGCCAGTCTTAATAACAAAAATGACGACTTGTCGACACTGTTCTCGAGGCAATTTAAATCAATGTACAATGCTAACCCCTCTTAAATCAGAACAACATTGTGTATTGAAGGCATTTCTCCAAAGGGGAGATGTTTTTGGCGCAGATCATTGTGGAATAGACAGCATTTGTGCAACGTATTTTCTTTGGAGGATAATTATTGACTTTGTTATCATGCACAAATTGTCATTCCAACAGCCAGCCTCTTTTCTCTCTAAACAACGTGTTTCGTCATGATAAATTGAGTACCGGACATTTCATTACATTACATTACAGGCATTTAGCAGACGCTCTTATCCAGAGCGACTTACACAAGTTCTTATTACATCTTATTATTCTATTAACGTTACATTAGCCATAGCTACTGCTCAGAGCCACAAGTGGAGCTGAGCGAAGTAGGCTACAGAAGAAGCTGGATTTAAAATTAAATTAAGTTAAAAACTAGTTGACCATTACCAAGACGAGCCATTATACCAATACAAGACACTCTGTGTGCTTTACTGTTTGTTCACTGTAAGCACTGAGTCATATTTTACCATTTGTAACAGGATGACACCATACATCTCAGAACCTTATAATGCTGGTAGGAATAGGTAGAAACAGGTTAGATAAGCATCCCAGGAATGTTATTTTATAGGAATGTCATAGGTTACATAGGGTACATATTATGCTCTTTTTCAACAAGTTAATATAGGTCTCTGGGGTCCCCACATGTCTTTGAATATTTGTTGGTGAAAATACCATTCAGATTAAGCATTATAGCATGATCTATACCCTTCTTTTTCAGTCCTTTTCAAAACGGTCTGTTTTGAAAAATCTGTAGCTTTAAATGCAAATGAGCTTCTAAATGCAAATTCTCGCCCCTTTTCCAGCGCGATTCTGACAATTCTCAACATCCAGAATATAGCTGCCTAGCCTGGACAAGCCCCACTCGATGCTACTGTGACAATTTAATTATCCTCTCTCTCTCACGTCTCCTCACCTACCATCAGACACACGGACACACTGCCCAGCCGCCTACTAACGTTAGCTACCGTTACCTCAGCTGTTAGCGTTAGCTAGTGCTATACGGCACAATTATTTTGAAAATACTTATATTTCCATCGTCTGCAGTTTTTCCACAGAAAGTTGGAATTGAATCAACTTTCATGAGAAGTCTCTTACTCAGCCCTGCTTTGTACTGACCCAGGTTGGTGAAGCAGTCAGACGTGAAGTGATTAGCACACACTAACAGTTTTTTGTTTTTTTTGCCAACTGTAGCTGGGACGTCATCAAAAATAAACTTGATCCACTCGGCTCTTAGCCAACAACATAGCACTTCACATGGCTATCTCTTAGCTTCCACATGATGCTAGCGGGTTTGCTATCTCTTAGCTTCCACATGATGCTAGCGGGTTTGCGATAAAAACATTTTTTTTTAATGATGCACCACAGTTAAGCAGTTCTCAGGCCTTGGGCGGAGATACTCAGATGGGGGGGCGGTATTATTCTAATGACCCAGTTTATGACGTGTTAAACCGCGCAAAATTTGAACTGCTTGTAGAATCACATTCTTACACAAATAGGCAGCCCACAAAAAACTGACTGACTTTGTGTGTTAGTAGGCCCATCAGAGACCAAAATGTATGTGCACAAGCCCTGGAAAGGTGAGTTTTTCATAATGGGTCCCCTGTAAATAAAATGCTAATTGATCCAAATCCAAATTTGCTATGTTCACTGGTAGGATTCATATAAAATTGTCAATATTGTTGCCAACATCCGATGTGTACCAAACTTTTCCCAGGTAAACATGGGGAATTTCCCTGGGAATCCATCCTTTTTGAAATGGAGAAGCCACACCCTCAATCCATTCTAAACCAATACAAATGATGAACCCATGGGGACGAAAAGCCTGAGCCAATTAGGGGTGGGATGCTTACCGAAATACCACAGTATTGCAGTCACATGATGCTCACTGAAGAGCTGAGCTGGTCACCGCGTTACCGCCTGTTTTTCTTTGTTTAACTGTTTCCATTTTTGCTTTTGAAAGTTATGTGATCTTCAATAATTATAATAGTCTACAAGGCTACCCCCATTGTCTTCATGGCACCACATCTTTTTAATCAATTAGGCAATTGCGCTGAACGTTATTGTCTCCATATTTGCAAAGTTAACATCCTGAGTGGGGGAGGGGACGCACTGTCTGGGACAGTTCATTATTCTTAGGGGGATTCCTTTTTATAGGCTGCTTGTAATATGTTACAATATGGCATAGACTACATAAACACGATAAGGAGGTAAAATGTGTTGTATAATAAGTGCTCATATCGGATACTTGTATAGGCTATTTGGTTATGACCATCAGCTCATATGGGAGCATTTTGGCTTCGAGCCAGACGATAATGGTAATCCAAAAAATTTGGACGAGGCTATGTGCCATTATGCGAGATAAAAAAAGAATGTTACAAGAGTAGAACACCACAAAGTAGTGGGCCGAGTACAACAGAAGTGACACAAAAGCCTGGAGTACGGCTTGAAATGCTGGCTTCTCTACTGTACGGAACGGCTCCGTCTCCAACCAAATACCTCGTTACTTGTTGCTGTGGCAGAAGAAAAGGAAATTGCAGCAAGCACAAGATGAGCTCAAAATGCCCCGATAAAGCTTAGTTGTGAGTTAAATAACCTTGTCATTTTAATCTAATAAAATACATCTGCTTGACGATAATTTTTAACAAGCTAATATGAAACTAATGTTTATCGATCCTGAAATTAAATTACAAGAATATCCCTATCCACGATGGCCCTAGTGGTAGTTGTATCCGTCCAAATTGCAGTAGGCTATTCATGTTTGTCTGAAATTATAAACTAAGCTACAGCTTTTAAAAAAGCCCCATAAATTGTGATGTATGCAGGCTTGCGGAAACCTTAACCTCTCCAGCACAACAGGGAAATAAAATGGCATGGTGTATTCAGCACAGCGGGGCTGTTGTCACTCCGTTGAGGGTATTTCTCAAACCCAAAAAGGTAAACATGTTGGTTTTTCTAGCAAGGAATAAGTCAGTTGTATGGGAGGGACTCACTTTGGCAATGGCCTTTAGTCAGACAGAGGGAGAAAAAAATAAGAGAAAACAGCGGCAAGTTTGAATTGTTTTACGGTCTATTGCAGAGGGCAAAGCTGGCGGTAAATATCCTAAATATGTTCCAGTTAATTTACGCTGACATGTTGGAGCCTATTTTTCATTAAGCCTATTGTTTCTGTTTTTGTTTCTCCATTTGTAGCCTACATTTATAAATTTCTAGTGTTAATAAACAGAGTTGTTCACTGTCTCCGTGTTTCAATAGCGAATTACTGATTTCCATGCCGACTAGACATTCTAAGACCAATCTTCTTAGCCTTAGGGACAAAATTGGAATAAAGATAGACATATTAACGATGGAATCTACAAAGAATAGACTACTAGGCCTACATGAATTACTGCATTCGCTATGTTTATTTAGGAAGCAATTAAACATTTTATAACGTTCAAAGTTTTTCGTTATTTTGTAGCTGTAACAGCTTTGATACACATCTGAGATTTGTTTTCCGGTGAAAAACAGAATTGTATATGAATCTAACCTGTTTCTGCCTATTCCTACCAGTATTATAAGGTTCTGAGACATATAGTGTCACAAATGGTAAAATCTGACTCCACTGCAATTTATTTTTTGAGAGAGAGAATGTTTATTTTGGACTTTTGATACACTTCACTGGCTGGTGTGTGCCTCCTTGTGTATTCAGGAAATTGTTTACAGCGCACCGATTTTGAGAAGGTTATACCTGCAGTTGACAGTCTGTCCTTGTTCAGCTGTATCTTTTTAAAGAATGGTTTATTAAAATAATATTTAAATGTAATTATTCATTAATTAACTCATGCTTTTTTCCCATTAGAAAGGATAATTTGTCAACACAAAATGTCAAAATCCTAACAAAAACACAAACTTAGCTTAGAAAATGACAAAAACATTTTAAATATATATATATATATCAGTCTGGAAAAAGTCTGGAATGTTGGTTTGTGAAAAGGGCAAGCACCCGGAGATAATACATTACATGAGTTAACTATTAAAATAGCAAAAAACACAAATAGAAAATAAAAGATAAACAGGAAGTACATACTGTATAATTGGCCCTATATAGGTAGTTAGTCAAGGTGGAGTCTGAAAAAGTGCGTTTTCAGACCACGATGGAACTGATTATTACTGATCTCTATGGGAATTGGGGGGTGAGACTAGATTCAGCTGTAAATTACACTGGTACAGTATGGAACACATGGCTGGCTAAATGGCTGTAAGTCATCAAGAGTGAGCTATTGAACGAGCCCAAAACCATCACTCTGTTGCCAGATATGGAGTAGATGTGGATGGATCACTGCAAGGGTTATTTCTCCTGACTCATTTTCTTATAGAACTCTATGGGGAAAAAAGTCAGGAGAAACAACCCTTAAAGGGATCCATCCACATCTACTATTATATTTGGATGCTCACAACTTTTTTGTTAGTGGAGGATAATATTTTGCACTTGCAATTATAATACTGTAATGTTATAGCACTCCGATTTATCCACATTCCACTACAAACCATTTCCATATGGTCAAAATGTTTTCGCGTTTCTTACAGCAATATTAGTGAGCCATAAATTGACAATTGGATTACTTATTTGACTTAGGCTACCTGTGAAACGATGCCTGCTGCACACATAAGCATGTGGAGTTTCAGGGTCTCACATTTTTCCCTTTCTTCCCGCCTACGCCTCACGTCTTATTGCTCGAAACGGATATGCACTGTGCAGCAGCGCAGTGACAGACGGTCATAAGCGGCTGGCCGGCTTATGCATTTGTTATTTTCTTTCACATGCATGAACTATTATGAAAAATATAATTATTGATTTAAATGAAGAGTTACCTAATGTAAAATATCAGATGGCAGCATATTATGCATATGCGACTTGCGAGGGTGGGCCAGCTGGCGGCACACTGATGGCATGAAGTCTTGTTGAGGTTGAGCTTCAGGTGATGGCTAGACATCCACTCAGAGATGTCAGCCAGGCAAGCAGATATCCTCTCTTTAACCTGTGGGGTAGAAGGAGGGAAAGAGAGGAAGAGTTGTCATCAGCATAACAATGCTAAGAGAAGCCTTGTGAATTAATAACCAAACCAAGAGACTTAGTATAAATGGAGAACAGCGGAGGGCCCAGTACAGATCTCTGCTGGACTCCTGTAAAAAGTGGATGAGGTGCAGAGACTGAACCCTTCCAGGAGACTTGGTAGGATCTCTCTGTGAGATAGGATGCTAACCATGAGAGAGCAATTCCAGAGATGCCCATCTCAGCCAGTATGGAGATCAGGAGTTTGTGGCTGGTCAAGGAGAATCAGGACAGAGGAGAGGAAGGAGGCTCTAGCAGTGGCGAGTGCCTCGGTCACAGCCAGGAGTCCAGTTTCAGTAGAGTGCCCGGTTAATTTCAGTTTTTACTGCAAGTAACTGTTTGTTATTCAGAATGGTTTGTGTACTTGGTATTCTTGGAATAATTAAATGTATATAATACATTAATACTGTGTATAAATATATTAAAAAGAAACTGTACTCTTTAGTAGCAGTAGCAACTCTATAGACAGTTTGTTGAGATCAACAGTTGACAGTGTTTTGCACTTCAATTACGATATAAAAACACAAAAATGTGTTGTGCAATAAATATTGGCTTTTGCACTCAACATCTAACCGCTGTGTTGATTTATTAGTTCTAATCCCCCCGTGTATCCGCTGCGTTGCATGTTGCACAGGGTTATAGCAAAGATTGTCTCGTAAAGAGATATGCCTACCGCATGAATATCAGGTTTCACCTTCAGGGGGCGACTGAGCACTAAAACTGGCCAAAAGAGGAGAATGAATATGTCAATGGAAGTTTTTTTCCACAAACCCAAATCTGAGAATAATTTTTTATTGTAAGTTGGAGAAAATTTGCTGACAGCAGATAAGAAAATATGATTTTCTACACACTTAGTTTAATGAAATCTTGAAACTAAAGTTTAGGAAAAAATAAGTTATGTGGTTATGCAAATTTGGTCATGAATATTCATGACCACTTTGGACGTGTGACTCAAAAGCAAGATGGATGGCACCACAGCAACCAAAATCGTTCGGTAGTAACGGCACAAGAATGACTTTTTCTGGGACTTTTGTAAAATATTTCCAAAACTCAATTTTTCACTGTTGAAATTAAAACTATTGGCAGAAGTGAGACATTCTAGGCTGAGCGGTTCCGGACCGAACTGGAGCTTGCGGAGTGGTAAAATTCTAATAGTGCTCATCACTCTAATTAAATTATGTCCGCTTCCCCTCCTTGCTTCACTCCTGCTCACTTACTCTGCCACACACACCTTTGAGAATCAGATGCACTCCGTCACCACAGCATGCAGGCCAACCTGCATGCTCCAGAACAATATCTGCCATGCCTTGTCACATGTTCCTCACTGGCTGCATACAGGCGTCCAGGCTGAGCTAGGCTTGCCTAGTCTTGTTAGCATTTAGCCTATAATCCCCAAACACAAATAACTAGGAAATGTCCGGGAATAACGCGTCTCGGTCAATTTGTAGTCTACCAACACGCTTCTGTGCCACGTTACTTTTTGTATCACCGTTTTGTTGAACAAAAGGGCTCAGCCACCCAGCTTAATACAAAGTAACTCACGCAGGCAGTTCAGCAACAGCAGTGGCCAACGAAGAATGACGTTTTTTCTCTCCATTCACTCCCATTGGCGAAACAGGTCTCAACCGCACACTTTCAGCGCGTAAACATGCAAACAACTCGGATTATGCCGTTTTACAAAATCACGACACCCGGAACCGTACATTTGAAAAGCTAAAAAGCTCCATTCATGATATTTTACACTTTTTCCAAACAAAGGTTTGGAAGAAGATCTGGTCGTGAGCTTATTAACTTTCTTGTTTTGTTCTTGCACTTCCTGGAGCGTGCATAAGTAAACAAACCGAGCAGCAAGGAAGCTTACAACAGTTGCTAGTCTTCAGAAATTAGTTATTAAAAATCATATCAATCAAATATTGGTTCAAATATACATGTATATCGGCATAATCTGTGTTTGCATTTATTTGTGCTAAAAGTGTGCTTTTGAGACCTGTATCGCCATGCAATGGGAGTGAATGGAGAGAGAGAGCGTCATTCTTCGTTAGCCAGTTGCTTACCCACTGGAGCAAGTCATGACAATAAGCTTGAATATTATATCGGGGCCAGGTAGCTGTACAACATTGTTACTTCAGGGTTCATACAGATCCTTGAAAGTCTTGAAAATGCTTGATTATGAATGCTCTGTTTTCAAGGTTATAAATATGCTTGAATTTTGAATAAACTACTTGAAAATGCTTAACTTTTCCATAACTCGTTGTCAAAGTAATTGTTGGGAGGAAACCAAAAAATTGTTTATTAATTAAAATGGAAATCGTTTTCCTTGTGTGAGGTTATCTGTGACGTCTTCTTTGATTGCGTGCACTGTATTACCACAGAACAGTTACAGTTGAAGGGGTAAGTAAGTCTGTAAGAATAATAGAAAATGTTGACGATATTATTTCAAAGTGATAGACAGGCTAGCTTGCATTGCTGCGGTTTAGCTGGAAAGCTAAAGTTATATGCTGCAGTTAATATAGTTTGCTAGCTAAAACAAGTATAACGCTAAGCTGTAGTTATGTACTATTTTAAAGGGGTAACTTGGTGGTTGAATGTGACACATGCCAGTTATCTTTAGGTAACGTCAAAGTGAATGTGTCCATCAATGTTGTTATTCAGTAATTTAAGTACTATAAAACTTATTTTTATATGCCCAAATTTTCCATTCTACAAGTTCACCTTGTTTATTAGGTGTATCAATGAGAACTGTCAGTCAGATAGTTACCATAGTTACCTCGAGACTGGATTTACCATGTAGTATATCGGCGTTTACAAAGTCTTTAATATATGCAATGTGAGATGTCACACCAGCTTTTAACCTTCAAACATTAAGGTACACGCTACCTACCAGGCCATATCCCCGAATTTGCGTAATTTTGAAAAAAGCACAACGATGGTGCGTCTCCACTGCAGTCGACCACGCTATCGATAGCATGCTGGGAAGGATTGATTCAGCTAGCTGACGTTAACTTGTCACTTCGGAAACCTTACAGCACAGTTTAATGCCAGGGAAGGGTATGTTCGATAAAGTAAGGCTAGAGTATGGTCGAATCGAGTGCGCTGTGCATGGTACTGCCATAGCATAGGGTTAACTTTCAACAAACTTCATTTGTCACCTTGAAAGCAGCTGATGTGATTGTGTGACTGGTGGTGGTAGGTGAAAGTTGGCTACAAAAAACGACACGAAGCTACGGCGCTAGCTTGTTATGCTACGTTTAAAAGCTTCAAAACTATGTTTTTAAAATGAATGACATTAATACACAGATCATGAAAGCCAAGACATTTTGCGTGTAAAATGAGATAAAACCAAATAACTTACATTAGCTTGTCGCCGTGAAAGTTTTTGTGTGACTGCTTACAAGATAGCTATGCAAAGGACCAGTGCTAGCTTGTGATATATGACTTTTGAAAGCTTCAAAGCTATATGTTCACACTGAATTTGACATTGAGACATGCATATTATGAAAGCCAAGACATTTTTCAAGTAAAATCATGTGAAACCCAATACGCTTGTCGCTTTGAAGGCAGCCGATGTGATTGTGTGACTGGTGGGGGCAGGTGAAAGCTGGCTACACCAAACGACGCTAATGTCATGCTACGTTTAAAAGCTTCAAAACTATATTTTAAAACTGAATATGACATTAATATACACAGATTGTAAAAGCAAAGAAGCAAGCAATTAGCTTGTCGCCGCAAATGGGTGAAGTTCAAATTCACGTCTTTTTACTTTTGTGGGCGGGGATGGGGGCGTTTCATAGACAGTTTTGAGACACCGGGGAGTGGTCATTTCTTGTGTGACGTCACATGAGAAACGACCTGAAAATGGGACCCCAAAACTTAATTGTCTATTTCTCCAAACCTAAAGAAAATACTAATTGGATAGTTCCGTGGTGTTCCCGCAATGCCCCTATGTACCAATATCATACAAAACACAAGAAAGTAAGGTAAACCACCATATCACCTCTTTAAATTCTATAGCTAGTTAGTAAGCAGACTTCAACATGGTTCGAACAAGAAATATTGCGAGATACTGATTCCAAACTTTTAATTCCAAATTTTAATCAAGCGTCCTCAAGTTAAGGTTGGCTAATAGTTAATAATAATTGATTTTTTTCTCTCTCTCTCACACACACAGTATGATATTTTGCAAGTAAAAATCTAAGTGGAATCAAAGTTGTCTTTTGGTATTGAATTCATATTCACCAAGGCCAAGTGACAGGTGTTGCCAAGTCAACATGCTCTTAAAAAAATAAATACTGTAGCACATTGATGTCAAGTATAAATGCACCTGATCTTGCCAAGTTTAATGGCGGTATTTTAAATGTATAATTAATTGTGCTTTTTGGTTGAAGAGATTATATTTTATTTGGACAATGTTGAATTTAAATGCTGATAAGCTTGAAAATTCAAATTATTTACCTTGAAAGTGCTTTAAAAGTTATTGAATTTCACTTTAGAACAGCTGTATGAACCCTGTATGTTCTAAAAAAGTTCAGTATGCCTTTAATGATTGCCATCTCTTTCCAGGCTGTACTGTCTGCCTCCCCACTGTTTTCTCCACAAGACCTCCATTCTCTGGCCAGCGGTCTGTGTCCATGCAGAATGGAGGAATCTCTGGCAGCCCTACAGAGGGCAGTGTCTGCCCTGAAGGACAGGACTGAGCCTCAGGGCCACATTGTCCTAATGCTAGACAAGGTATGATGCCATCAGTATCCTTTTATTCTCAAAGCATGCAATCTCCATGCTGTACTTTAAACTGCTGCCTGTCACAAGTCAGGCTTATACTTGACAACCAGCTGGTTATAAATCTCTACTTAGTTTATGCAAACATATGGGGGAAATGGGCCTGTGCTTTTAAATGCTGATGTGTGTGTCTGGTTGCAGTATCTCCAGAAGCTTCCATGGGAGAACATCTCGTGCCTCAGATCCCGCACGGTCACCCGAATGCCCTCCTTCCACTTCCTGCTGGGTCACTGTGCATCGAAAGAGGTTAGGCTGCAGGCCAAAAACTCCCATCACTGACACACTCACCTCACCACAGTGCAGTGCACTGATTACAGTAAATAATACATTTTGTGTTTGGTTAGATTTTTTTAACCTTGTGATGACCTTTATTGTTTTTTAATTTTGCCGCCAAACCCCAGAGCTTTATATATCCAATTTCCTCCCCAATCTGGAATGTCTATCTGCAAAGTGCTAAAACTTGCGTGTTTATGTTTATATTGTGTATGTTTGACATGGATATTGTTGGGTTATTTATTTCCTTTTAGTTAGCTAGACTAGCAGTTACTTGTAATGTCTACACTCAGAAATAAAGGTACAAAAAGTACCTAAAAGGTACAAATTCTTGTCACTGGGGTGGTATAGAAATCGTACCCTTTTTGCAGAAATACCTAACTAATTTGTAAGTTTTTGCTCGAAAAGGTACTGAGCTAGTACCCAAAAAGAACATTATTGTACTTTCAGGGTACATTTGGGAAATGTGTAACGTTAGCTTAGAAGAAGCATGTACCTCTGTACCTTTATTTCTGTAAGTGTAACATTACCGTTTTGGGGCTTGTTTTTAAAACAATCTGGGCGCTGCTATTGTTGAAAGACATTAGCTAGCTTATCAATTTAGATATTACTTTTGCTATTCCTCCCGTCCGAAATAGCCCTACTCCCCCCTGCCATGAACATTACGATTGCTATAGCTAGCAAGCTAACGATAGCTTTGTTCTAGCTGGCTGGCCATAAGTTAGCTAGCTAGCTATCTACTGTGGTTGCCTAGCTAACGTTACTAGCTAGCTGCTACAACTAGCTAGGTCCTAAGACTAAGAGCAGCTAGTTCAACAGATAATTTGTCTGTCTAAGCTAACTAGTAACAGTCAGTTAGCAATCCTACACGAAGAGTTTGTGTTACGTTAATTTACGTTATACAAATGGACAGAGCTAGCTAGCAAAATGGAAGGATTCCAGTCAGCCAAATGCCTAAAATTACAAATTCAAATGCTTCTGCGTGAGGCCTAAGGGAAACAAATTATGCATGTTCATGTTCAATCATGTAACCTACTGAGACAACTAGCTAATATACATGTGGTTTTCTTTAGTTGGACCCTGAGTCTGTTCTTAATGGCGGTGTGGACCCACAGCAGGTGTACTATGTGCTCAACCCAGACGCCAATCTAAAGGACACAGAGGAGCGCTTTAAAGAGTGGTTCACTAGGTGAGTATGTCTCTACACTCGAAAGAAAACTTCTCCATGTAAGTAGGTCTCTTCACAATAAAGAAAAGCTTAGCATTAGCTTCTATGTCTCCGATTACCCTCAAGAAAAGCTTAGCATTAGCTTCTATGTCTCCGATTACCCTCAAGAAAAGCTTAGCATTAGCTCCTATGTCTCCGATTACCCTCAAAAAAAGCTTAGCATTCGCTCCTACGTCTCCGATTACCCTCAAGAAAAGCTTAGCATTCGCTCCAAGTGACCGTCTCTGATTACCCTCAAGAAAAGTTTAGCATTAGCTCCTATGTCTCCGATTACCCTCAAGAAAAGTTTAGCATTAGCTCCTATGTCTCCGATTACCCTCAAGAAAAGTTTAGCATTAGCTCCTATGTCTCCGATTACCCTCAAGAAAAGTTTAGCATTAGCTCCTATGTCTCCGATTACCCTCAAGAAAAGCTTAGCATTAGCTCCTATGTCTCCGATTACCCTCAAGAAAAGCTTAGCATTCGCTCCAAGTGACCGTCTCTGATTACCCTCAAGAAAGGCTTAGCATTAGCTCCTATGTCTCCGATTACCCTCAAGAAAAGCTTAGCATTCGCTCCAAGTGACCGTCTCTGATTACCCTCAAGAAAGGCTTAGCATTAGCTCCTATGTCTCCGATTACCCTCAAGAAAAGCTTAGCATTCGCTCCAAGTGACCGTCTCTGATTACCCTCAAGAAAAGCTTAGCGTTAGCTCCTATGTCTCCGATTACCCTCAAGAAAAGCTTAGCATTAGCTCCTATGTCTCCGATTACCCTCAAGAAAAGCTTAGCATTAGCTCCTATGTCTCCGATTACCCTCAAGAAAAGCTTAGCATTAGCTCCTATGTCTCCGATTACCCTCAAGAAAAGCTTAGCATTAGCTCCTATGTTCAAGTTCAAGTTCTTTATTGTCACTTTACAGTTTACACAGGTATAAGCAGAGAGTGAAAAACTTTATGTGCAAACGCCCGACAATGGACAGCAGTTATAAAAGAATACCGGTAAAAATCTAACTTAAAAAGCTATAAATTAAAATATACAATGTACAAAACAATAAGTATATTTAAATATATATATATATATATATATAAAATAAAATAATAATAAATTGAAAGGAGCAATATATATATATAAATCAATGTAATAAAATATGCATTGTTATATAATATACAATACAGTGCAATATGGAGTGCAAAAGAACAAGTTATCAAAATTATTAGTTATTGAGGTGGGGCAGGGATCAGCAGCTTGTTCAGCAGCCTGATGGCCTGACTGTGGAAGCTGTCTCTGAATCTGTTTGTGTGGGTCTTGATACTGCGGTATCGCTTTTGTGACGGTAGGAGTATGTACAGTTTGTTACTGGGGTGGTTATTGTCTTTCATTATCCGTTTCGCCTTTGCCACGCACCGCCTGTTGTATATGTCCTGGAGGGAGGGAAGCTCACCTCCAACGATGTACTGGGCCGTCCGCACCACCCTCTGTAGCGCTCTGCGCTCGAGTGCGGTGCAGTTCCCGTACCAGACGGTGATGCATCCTGTGAGAACACTCTCGATGGTAGCAGTGTAGAATGTTCTGAGGATGCGGGGGCACATGCTGACTTTCCTCAGTCGCCTGAGGAAGTACAGGCGTTGTTGGGCCCTTCTCACAATGTGAGTGGTGTGCGTGGACCATGTGAGGTCCTCGGAAATGTGCACGCCGAGGAACTTGAAACTGCTGACCCTCTCTACTGCAACACCTTCTATGGAGATGGGGGCGTGCTCCCCTCTCCGCTTCCTGTAGTCCACGATCAGCTCCTTGGTCTTCTTGACGTTGAGGGTGAGGTTGTTCTCCTGGCACCACCGTGCCAGTGATCCCACCTCCTCCCTGTAGGCTGTCTCGTCGTCGTCGGCGATTACCCTCAAGAAAAGCTTAGCATTAGCCCCAAGTGACTGTATCTGATTACCCTCAAGAAAAGCTTAGTATTAGCTTCTATGTCTCCGATTACCCTCAAGAAAAGCTTAGCATTAGCTCCTATGTCTCCGATTACCCTCAAGAAAAGCTTTGCATTAGCCCCAAGTGACTATCTGTTTACCCTCAAGAAAAGCTTAGTATTAGCTTCTATGTCTCCGATTACCCTCAAGAAAAGCTTAGCATTAGCTCCTATGTCTCTGATTACCCTCAAGAAAAGCTTAGCATTAGCTTCTATGTCTCCGATTACCCTCAAGAAAAGCTTAGCATTAGCTCCAAGTGACCGTCTCTGATTACCCTCAAGAAAAGCTTAGCATTAGCCCCAAGTGACTATCTGATTACCCTCAAGAAAAGCTTAGTATTCGCTTCTATGTCTCCGATTACCCTCAAGAAAAGCTTAGCATTAGCCCCAAGTGACTGTCTCTGATTACCCTCAAGAAAAGCTTAGCATTAGCCCCAAGTGACTGTCTCTGATTACCCTCAAGAAAAGCTTAGCATTCGCTCCAAGTGACCGTCTCTGATTACCCTCAAGAAAAGCTTAGCATTAGCTCCTATGTCTCCGATTACCCTCAAGAAAAGCTTAGCATTAGCTCCAAGTGACCGTCTCTGATTACCCTCAAGAAACGCTTAGCATTAGCCCCAAGTGACTGTCTCTGATTACCCTCAAGAAAAGCTTAGCATTACCTTCTATGTCTCCGATTACCCTCAAGAAAAGCTTAGCATTAGCTCCTATCTCTCTGATTACCCTCAAGAAAAGCTTTGCATGTCCTATAGATAGCGTTAATCTTGTTAATTTTGTTTTATTTTTTTTATTTTTTACCTGTTTAATTTTGAAACTGAATTATTGCATTTGCAGTGAGTGTCAGATTATTTTGACGAGATATCAAAATCACCATTGGGTGGTTTCTCAAGATTAATAGTTTGTTTTATTCTATTAAATAATATAACTACATTATGAATACAATATTTATTAAAAGTAAACTAAAGCAATCCTTGATTCTAGGGGAGGAGAGCTCACCTTTATCTAATGAATTATCTAATGTGTTCTTTAGCCCTTTGAGGCCAAATGAGGGGCGGCTGTGGCTCAGGAGGTAGAGCGGGTCGTCCGCTGATCGCAGGGTTGGTGGTTCGATCCCCGGCTCCTCCTGTCCACATGTCGAAGTGTCCTTGGGCAAGACACTGAACCCCAAATTGCTCCCAATGAGCAGGCTAGCGCCTTGCATGGCGGCTGCCGCCATTGGTGTGTGAATGTGTGTGTGAACGGGTGAGTGAGAGGCCATTGTAAAGCGCTTTGGATAAAGGCGCTATATAAGTGCAGTCCATTTACCAAATGATGTAATTTGCATCAAAAAGCACTCCCTTTAATCTCCATCAAATAATTAATATTTCTGAATGTAGGATAGTTTTTTTTTTTGTTGTTATGCAGCGAAGTCTTGCGACTCAAATATTTTGAATTGACTGACAGTAAAACCAGGGTGGCATTTAGAAACCACGCCTACATTTCGCTAGTCTCAACTCCAGACCCAAGAGTTCTTACACTGATGATGCACTACATAAGCTACGCTAACTATGTTACTGCATTTCTGCAGATCTCTCTGGGTCTCTGAGACTTCTACCCCAAAAGTTTAATTTGAATCCTGACCAAGCAAAGATGCACCAATCAATAATGACTCATGCTCTGGGCACTTTCCACCCACCCAACCTGACCCACCTATCTTTTCACAGAGCTTGAGGACGTGTTTGCACTTTAGGCTAGACAAACGGCTGTCCTCTGTTGCAGTAGCTTGTGGTTCTAACCAGTTGTTCCTTTTAATACAGTTGTGTGAAAGATGCTGGAATTTGGGCATGCTAATTAAATTCAGCATCCTACGAATTGTCTAGCTAGCTACTCTGGTCTTGTAAATTATTCGGTATGGTCTGTACGAGACGCCATAGGTCATAAAATTCAAATATAAAAACTCAAGCCATTCCAGTCTATTGGTCTCCATTTTGTTCCTCCTTTCATGGAAGCTACATAGCTGCACAAAGGTGGTGCTCCAATTTGTTCTTCTTTTGTGCCAGCTACACGCTAGGGGGCGCAAGCCGACTGTGGCTTGCGTAGTCGTGTTCAGCGGAAAGGCGGCTTAACATTACACAAAATTTTGGCTGTTTCGTTGCCAGCAGTAGTACCTGCTGAACACGCAAAAAGCGCAGAGAAGACGCTGCACTGGAGGTGTAATACTTACATTACAATTATTTGGCAAACGCTTTTATCCAAAACAACGTACAATAAGTGCATGCCGAAGGTCATTGAAGAAACTACAAAACCGATCAGACAAGGCACATCCTTCTCATAACGTAGCAGCTATCCCTAGCAGTGGCGGCTGGTGAGTTGCAAAACTGAGGAGGCAGGATGAGGTTTAACTAGGGGGGTCCCGGGGCATGCTCCCCCGGAAGAAAACTTTTGGTGTAGTCACTCTAAAATGGTT